>JAGEMR010000045.1:0-205384 GCA_021030915.1 Astrothelium macrocarpum | reverse complement strand
AAAGTTTAAATGGTTTTCTGGTGCGGAAAGTGACCGACTGACTGATATGACCGGCTGAGTGGTAAACCACGTTATAAAGAATTGAAGTGAAAGTGGTGGGGTGGCCCACTGACTGGGGTGGCCCACTGAGTGGTGAAACACGTTAAGCAGAAAACTAGAGCACTGCTAAAGAAGCCCACCTTATTCAGAAACCAAGACCCTTTTCTGAGCCCTAAGACTTCCTTTAGGCTTGCTCAAGCTTGCCCACGTCTGCATAAGCTTTATTCAGACCGACTCAGGTATGACGCAGAATTACACAGCAACAGCTCACGCTTCCTTCGTCATTGCTCACGTCTAAAAGCGGAAGTAGCAACAGGCTCATATCTTCATCAAGTTCGATTTAATCCGCTCTCATACCAAGGTACTTGTTTTGAGACTTGACGTGGTTCTATATTAGTTGGTAAGAAGCGTCAAGCAAATGGGGGTTCGCGGACAAGGTACCAACAAGCGCAGTCTTTTATCACTGATAGCAGGCTTTCCGCACGCCGTCACTGTTTCCGCAAAAGCTTCCGGGTTAAAACCTTTTACAGCGCGAGATGTTGGCATAAATAGAAGGTGTTGGCAAGGCTGAAAGGATGCTGACGCCCCTGACGCAGCTGATGCCAGGGGCGGGCCGAGATACTCAATGGGGTTCCAGCTTCTCAACCCATGACAGAAATTCAGGAGTATGGAAGATTATCTCAACGTAAAAAAACCCGGTAAAAAAACGTCTTTTCTTCTTCATTGTATAGTATTCAGCAGCTCATCTTAGCATAATTCGAAGGCCAATCGCAACAGATCGTGTTTTCAGTATTGCAGATCTCACCGTCTATCTCTTAATTCCACGCAACTGTTGAACGTCATGTTTCAGTATTTCCTTTTTGGCTTATTGATCACCAAAGAAGTTTTGGCAAAGAATCCGAGCCATGTCCATCAGGCCTCTCTTACCATGCGAGCGACCTCTCCTGAGAATATATGTGGTGCCGCGAATGGATTCACGTGCGATCCCAGCAGTCCAAATGGAGGACCATGCTGTTCCATGCAAGGCTACTGCGGTACATTTAATGCCCCAAAATGCCTTGATGTAGAACGTATAAGCCACTAATCAACACCATCTCACAGGTTCGACAGACGCCTATTGTGGATCCGGATGCCAGCCGGAGTTTGGTACATGTTCAACTTCTTCCACATCCACCAGTTCCAGTCCAACTCCTAGTCCCAGCCAGTGCTATGTTGTGGACAATGTTGGTACATTTACAAATCATGACCTTTACTCCTTCGAATCTCCAGACATACCTATTGGTCTGCAGGTCTCCAATGGAGGGCCACCCATCAGTACAACAGGAGTTCCATTTACGCATGTGATGGGGGCATCTTCTGTTACAATTCAGAGCCCATATCTCTGGTTGACAGTAACCGGAGGGCAAGACACATCTCCAATACAAGGTGGCGAAGTTTCAACTTCAATCTCTGACATTTTGTATGCGTCTGTCCGTACACGTGCTATTTTCAGTCCTGTGGCGGGAACATGTCACGGGCTGTTCTTTTACAAATCCGATACACAGGAGACAGATATTGAGTACCTGACCGATCCCAACTCGACAAGTAATCCTGGAAATGGAAGCATCCCGCTTCAGCTTACAAATCAGCCAGTCGATGGCGTTCATGCTGATGAGACTTATCAAACCTATCCATCTCCAGAGACTGCTAACAGTGAGGAGCATGAATACAGAACCGATTGGACAAACGGAAAGACTGTATTCTATGTGGATGGAGTTGAAGCTACAACATTCACGACAAATGTGCCTACGCAAGCGGGCACTTGGCTCTGGAACAATTGGAGCAACGGAGACAAAGGCTGGAGTGCTGGACCTCCAGCGCAGAACAATATCTTGCAGATTCGGAGCATTGAGATGTTCTATAATCGTACCAGTAGCCAAATGAGTTGCTAGAGAATGCCGCGAGAAATAGATTCCGATAAAAACATGTTGGGGAGGCCCTCGATAAAAATGACGGGCATAGTCATCAAGGTTTATGCTCGATAATCAGCTTGCCTTTCTAATTGCCCAAACTACGTCGGGGGTCTCCATAATATCACAAAGATCATTTTCAGAAAAGTGGAAGAAGTGTCAAATTAAATCGAGTATTCGTTCTCGCTACCTACTCTTACAAATTGCGTTCAATCGGACGCGAATGATTAAAACCCATTATGTAGACATGAGGAGGTCCCCATCTTTAAGCATGCCATTCGTACAGAAGAAGAGAAAATAAAAACTACTTCCTTCCCATCAATCTCTTCACCTTCATCACGGCTCCCTTCTTTTGGATGCTAAATGCTCCCATTGCTCCGCTGTCATCCTCCACCAACGGCGGCAACTCTCCCAATGCCAGTGGGTCAGAGTTGGGGTGTTTTGATAATTTAGAGGCCTCCGTGTGATTTTGCCAGCCGTAGATCTCTTCCTCGGATGCTCTGAGTTCAGGGCGGGTAAGTGTTAGACGTAAAGTCATCTCTCTGTTTGAGAAAAGTCCTCGTTCGTACGAATCGAATAGTTGAGTTTTGCGTGTGCGTGGAGCGAGTTCGAATGGATCGGGCGGGAGGGGTTTGTCGGTTTTGTACTTGGCGTCAACGGCATCGGCGATTGAAGGCTTGCGAGACACCGGTGCGAGAGGAGTGGTTTGTGGATCTGGGGATATTTTTAATGAGGCAAGCGATGGCTTTCTCGATGCGAGATAATGACCGGGTGTCGGTCCGACCATTTCGAATTGATCGTCGCAAACTGTAGAGGGAGTCTTTGGATCGTCAAAATCAGAGACAGAGGAGTTGTCTGCTACAAGTGGCTCTTTGCATTCATCGTTGGCATGCTCAGAACCGTTGTCAGCATCATCTTCTTCCATCTCTGAGACGGACGAGGTCTCATCGGATAAGTCGAGAAATGAGAGAGAGTTGCCATTGCTCCTGAGGAATCTCTGAACGTCGCTGTTCAAGACACGATTGTCAAGAGCCGAGTGCTCCACTGAATTTTTTGAGGATGGCGCATTTTGCCTAGCGAGCTTCTTCACAGAGGGAAAGCCAAATTCAACTGCTTCATCAAATTTCTGTACAGATCCCAGATAGAGCCGAACTTTCTTCCTCATTTCAGCATCTTGATAGTAGACTGCTTGTGTCTCTTGATTCACAGGTGGCTGACGGACTTGACTTGGGGTAGGGACAGGTACATATTTTTTGGTCTTGATTTGTGTGCGGCCAGCGAAGAGAGACGGAAACGAGGTTGACGAAACAGCTAATGAGTGAGTAGAGGGCGTCGAGTCACTTCCTCTTATCGAGAACGATCTGCGGAGTTGTGGAAATTGCATAGGCATATCTGCGTCCGTAACATGTGTGCCTATTGTTGGTTCTGAAGACGATCTGGCGGTCCGCAAAGGTGTGACATGTGACAGGCCGGGTGATGTTGACCTCGTGCTTTCTGCCAATTTGACAGAAGCGGCTTTAAAGCTTGACTTCAACAGTGCCTCATCTGCGGGGTCCAGAATGACGGTCTCGCACTGTCTCATCAAAAGAGCTTGCTCCTCTCTTGAAAAGTGCTGCTTCTTGATTTTCCCCGGCAATGCCATAAACCATTCTGCTTCCCTTTGGTTCAGCACACAATCTTCTGGTTGCGAGGGTCGTCGGCCTGAACGTGTGCGAGGCCTTGATGTAACTTGTTGTTCAGTTTGACTTCGGATCTGAGAATGTCCTGAACGGTAGCCCGAAGAGGTCGAAGGACGGCGAGCGTTCATTGTCATCATTCGGCCACTTGGAGATGAGCTGGCTCCATCGGCGATTCGCAAACGTTCAAGTGTAGAAAAATATTTTCTCCTTTTCTTCATGTTAACAAATAATTTAATGAATTTCCCGCAACGAAAGCATTTAAGCATGGAACCAAAAACATGAGACACTGCTTATGGTTTGATAGGCATTGTTGCGTGTACAAGCTATAGTAGATCAGGGCTGACGCCATGTTCCACTAAAACGATAGACAGGACATAACGTTTATGCTCTAGAAAAAGGAACAAAAAAACAAAGCAAAGAAAACGTCATTTACTTACTGGACAGATGACGGGAGGGATTCAAAATCAATGTCAATGAGGGCCTGATCTTTCATTGCTTTCATACTTTCCCGTGATGTTGGTCGTTCCGGTTCCCTGCGTCTCAAGGGTCTTTGAGTAGCTGCGTTACTTGTCACAGTTGTTACGGTCGTTGATCGAAAGAGCTCTTGATACGGCTCAGGACTGTGCAGGTTTGAACCATAAGACAAGGACGACATTGATTGAGATAAATCAGCGGTGAACAGCGGTGAAGAGCTGCTTCCTAATTGTGGAACCGACTTCATGTTCGGCGGTAGTCGTTAATGTGGTAGGTTAACGCCTTACATGCGGGTAGCTCCACGTAGTGTAGCCAGCCGAGAATGGGAAGATAAGAAATTAGGAGCAAATGGAACACGGTTTTGACGAACAGTGGATTGGTACTGTCCCGTCTCTACACATGCTCACGCGTTGGGGTAGGCTCAGTAATAAGACGGTAGCCTGTGAAGTGATAAATTTGTATCACATTCTAGCCGCCATGATGCCACGCTTCGTGGACGCCACCGCCAGAGCCGCCGGCCAAGAGCCCGATGACAACAAGAACAGTTGGCCAGGTCCTTGTGCGGGCCGTCGGCGTGGCCCTCGTCATCTCGATATCGTGGCGAGGATTGGCTGACATGAAGCCGGAACGATGTCGGCGTGAAAAGGATTCTGTTTGTTGATGAGGATGCAAGGGCGGGAGTCAGCGTGTACCTGGCGATCCTGCTCCGGGGTTCGGAGGCAGAAAGCTCGTCATTTGCTCTATTTTCCCCAGCTGCAAGGAGCCCCGGAGCAGACAGCGCAGCACGTTGCTGGGCGAGCATATGAAGGATGGCGAGGCGTGGTCCATCTCATGAAACGCGGCATGGAGCCAATGATAGCGCTGAGCAACAGCTGGCATCGTTGTACCCATCTGACTGGGTGCTGGGCCAGCGTCAAGCATCCTGGCGCGTGCATGTGAGCCAGCTTTCCATCTACACTTCACGATTTTCCAGACACAGAGCGTATCAGACGCATTGCATGACAGCGATAGCCTTATCACGTTTCATCCTCCAGGCGTCCATTTGTGACTGTGACCAGAGCCCATTCCCCCTAACATGCGCGGAATGCCCGTCTGAATCAGGCCAGGTGCTTGCGACATTTCCGAACTCTCCGATTTGGGCGGCGGCCTGTGCCACCCCAGATGCACGTGGAGGCTCTGGAGATTGCGGAGAAGTTGGCCATCAGAGTCTGGCTCTTTTTTTCGCATCTGTGGCTGCTTTAGACCTGTTCCTCACGCCTGCAATATCATCCTAGACAAGGCACTCTGGGATGGGATTGCCCCATTCGTTCGAAGTCTGATGTGAGCATGTTTGAAAAGGGGAGCGCCCTCATCACTGTAACGGACTTTGGGCTGAAAAAGTATTTTAAGATTACCCATGACAGATACTACCCAGGCAAGCTTCCGCCCTTCATTATCAGGGCTGTTGTGAGTTATCCATCTACAGACAGCAATGTCCCTGACGGAGATCAAATGTATTCCGTATGCTAATGCAGGCAAAGTACCCCTCGGTACTCTGCTTGATTTTTTCCTACATAGATACGAGTCTAGACTCCAATTTGTGCTTGGGGCGTCTCTAGTCTTTGTGATTTCCCTTCTCTAGATTCGACCGGTAACATTGCAGCTATGCAGACTCGTTTGTTCGAACGATTGCACGTCATAGCTGGAAAAGACGGAGCGGAACCAGACTCATCGACGGCTCGCACATGTCTGACATTTTAAAGCCACCTCGGGTGGACTTCTAAATGCCGCCCTATCCAAGCCCCCAAGCTTTTCAAATTCTCCGCTATGAACTTCCAATCGCAAATCAATCCATACTTCGGTATAGACAAACCATGTTGCAAGAGTCTGTCCACCCTACACTACGGGGTTCAACAGACCACGTCCGGATCCTGAGCAGCCTTCACGCCCTTGCTGGGGGGCAAGGCGGCGAATGGGTCGCCAATGCCTCAATTCCAAGGCAGCTGAACGATATCTCGGTGTATGCGCGATGTTATCGTCATCATATGATAGTGAGTCCAAGTTCTGCATTAGTCTCGGCTTCTCCTTATTGGTGGTGGGTTTGAATGCAGCTTTCCTCCGACAGTGGTAACTTTGAAACACACATTAATCGCACATATGCACAACCTACTCCGTATTTCAATGGCATCGGCGTTCGCCTCGGGTGCGATAAGTAGCCACGGGATCATAGTATCGATTGGCTTCTAAATGCTTGAGCATGACAAAGTAATAATTCAAAACCTATAGTTCCCTTGAAGCACGGTTCAATTGTCTATGCTTTTAGTTCCTGTCTTCAATTTTGCAAACATAACATGCTTTAGTAATTACTATTGGAGCATGGGCCGCTATCGGTTCAAACGCTGAATGATATTGAAGCATCATCCACCAGCGAGTGCGATCAAAATTGTCATCCGCGACCGCGAAAGATGTAACCGCCACATACCTCATGGGGAGGTCCTCAGCAATCATAATCAAGAAACTTTTGAGAGATGTTTTCTTTGAATTGTTGACGGGCTCTAATGCTTTGGAATGAGACAGAGTCCTCTCTATGAGGCCTGCGGGAGTTGTATCTCTTGTGGTCATGGGTGATAATTTTTATTGCAACCCCTGGTGCATCCGACGGCAGCTTGACGAATCTTCAGACGAATTTAAAGTCTATATCCTGAATCTTCACTCTAAGGAGCAGAAAGACATGCCGAGGCGTGTTCCCTGTATGATGAGTATTCATTATCACGCGCACGCCCTGGATTTCAGTAAAAAGCCAAGTTCGCGAAGATATGCCTTCTTACTCTAGTTGGCTATTATGAGCCGATACCAGAAAGTAAAGCAATCGTTCCTATGCTGGGCCTGCGCCTCGAGCTTTTCGCAATTAGTCCAACGACTCATCACATCAAAGCTTGCAGATCTCTCAAAAACACCTCAATTCAACACAACCCAGCCACCATGTGCACGCAAAGGGGTATCAGCCCAGACCAAATCTTCACCGCCCAAAAGAGCCCACCACCACCGACGCAACAACAGTCTTCCTTTGCCAGACACGTACGCTAAAGCAACACCAACCTAATCCAACAAGTCCCTCAGCGCAAGCAATTCAAACCAACACAAGCCTCCCACACTCCACCTCATTCCAGCTCCTTCCGCAAAAGCCTCCAAACCCCTCACGCCGTACCGATATCATACCAAAACTCATCATCCACGCCCTCCCTGCCAGGCATCTCCAACCTCCACTCGCCACCCAACCCCACCCCGCTCTTCCTCCTCTCATCGCCCTCCCGCCCTCCCTGCTGCTGCTGCTGCTGCTGCGCCTCCCGCATGCCGACCGCGCGCTCCAGGTCCTCGTAGCGCAGGTTCAGCAGGCGGATGCGCAGTCCGTAACCCGCGACCAGCTCGATCAGCTTCGCCGTGTCGGACGTGATCGGCTGCTGGTTCAGCAGCATGAGGAGGCCGTCGAGGAACTCGGATGCGAGCGCGTGCGTCGGCGGGTGCAGCGTCAGGAGCGGGATCTCGCTGGGTTGCTGCGAGGAGGACGATGTGCTGGTGGGGAGGGGAGGGTGGGAGGAGATGGGGTTGCGGAGGTCGGTGCGCGAGGATGGGTGTGAGGAGGTGGTGGTGTTGTTGTCGCGCGTTGAGGTCGAGGCTGAGGTGTGGTGTCGGTGGGGGAGGTTGCTTGATGGGGCGTAGCCGTGGATTGTGATCTTGGTGTTTGTGCTGGGAATTTTGGTGTCTGGTTTGGGAGGCGGTGCTGGGTCGTCGGTGCGTTGGTTTTTGAGTGTCGAGTCGGAGGAGGCGGTGGAGGGAGCGGAAGCGGAGACGTTGGAGGTGACGGAAGTGACTGTTGAGAGATCAATCTTTTCAGGGAGTTGATCAAGCAATGGGTCCGTGGAAGTTTTGCCGTCGAAGTCTGCGTAATGTAGGAAGCGACGGTTGTGGGAGAGCTTGACAAAGCGCCAAGACGCTGATGACGGTTGGACGGCGCTGCCATCAGCACGGAAGCTGGCTGAATGTGGGAACCAAGCACCTTGAAGAAGACAGCGGATGCGTTGTTCCTTGACGAATTGAAGAGCTTCGTGATTGAGTTCGTTGCGGACTTGCCTATCAGATCGTAAGTACGGGGGGTAAGAATGATTTCAGAGAATTGCATTTGGAAACCACGGCATACTTCATATGGTGTCCCCATGCATCTTCGTAGGTCAGTTCAAGCAGCTCCATTTGTAATTCTCTCAATCTGCCCAGCTCTATCTCGTCCATCTCCTTCTCTACCTCGACGACGTCTTTTGTCCGTGTTGCCTGCCCAATGATTTGCTCAACCAGGATGCGCACCAGATCCTCAATTTTATTGAAGTCTTCAATCTCCGCGCCAGTCTCCTTCCATAGCCGCAAGAACGCTGTCAAAGCAGCAGCATGCAATCTTGACCATTGAAGTAGCAGTGGTCTAAAAACACGATCAAGCGCCTTTCTGTCGCCCTCAAGAGCAACGTAGCGTTGCTGTGTTTCTTCGCCTTCACCTTTGTCCACTTCGAAGTGTTCATACAAAGCCAATGTTACGGCAAGACTAGCACGGACGATGGGACATCGCTGTTCAGTCGGCTTCGAGGCCTGCTCGAGAAGTAGTTTCTGAAAGGTATCTTCGTGTCGCCGTACCCAATCTGTAAGGTCCATCATGCCCAAGAAGCCTACCTCTTCAAATTCGTAAGAGGGAGATTCTGTTGTGAAGCCCAACCGTCGCCATTTTTCGGGATGGTGTCTACGGCTAGCATTCTTCGAGCCCTTTTGAGAACTTGTGATTTTCTCCTGGTCTCCATCCACCTCTTCTGTACCATTTTCTTGTTGTTCATCTTGTAACCCAGAAGCTGTCGATATTGAGAGATGTTTCGGTGGAGGGTTGCTCGCAAGATGTAATGCTTTGAGGGCGCGACGATGGTCGGGCTTCTCCAGATCCAAAGGTGTATCTCTCCATTTGCGGAGCAAAAGCTTTGTCAAGGATTGAAATTCGAGGGTAGGTGAGGCCACGTCGGCCAACGAGGAGCTCTGGGTAAGCGCGTAGACGGCCTTGATCACGCCCAGGTCTTGGAGACGCTTGATCAATTTTGGCCATTCCGCTTCAGACTCTGAGGCTATGCAATCACGCATGAGTGAATTGATGAGCGATAGTGCATTGGCGCAAAGAGCATGATCAGCAGAGGATAATCGGGTCACGAGCATTTCGAGGAAGGAAGGATGGTTCGCCAGAGCAGGTTTGAGAGCACGAAAACCAAAAGTGGCAGGCTTGAAGTTGCTTACATGTGGATGAGATACAATTGCGACGAGTATGGATAAGCTGCTGCGTAGGATATTGACAAGCGGTTGAGTTACAACAATCTCGACAAGCTGTACACGAAGTCAATCGCATAGTCCCCGACTCTTTACCTCTTCGTATCTTACATGTTCAATCATCTCTTCGGATATAATTTCCCATCCCATGTCAAGCTCCAATAACCTGTTCAGAGAGCCCAAACTGTATGCCATAGTATTGCCTGACGTGCGAAGGCATAGACTGCGCAATCGGGACAAGCCGCCCTCTTGTATGAAGATGTCTGCGAATGATGGATCGCCAATGACCTGTTGTAGCTTGAAGACGGCCATTTTTCGCGCCGAGTCGTCATCGCTGCGCATGCGATTGATTAGATCTGCGGGTTTCACGTCGGCCATGGTTGCGAGGATACAAATCGGTTCCTTTTCGTTAGTAAAAAGCCGTCACAAAGTTAACGAATGCGTCATTATGGTCCAAGACGCCAGCGAACTTGGCCAAGCTGCAGGTGAATTTGGTTGCATGTTGAGACGCGTGGATGGAGAATTCCATGAGATCGGACCCTGTCTAATCTAATGCCTGCCGGCCTAGTACTCCATCTCTGCACCTAGTCGTTTAGTTCCTTTTGATTTTGGGGTACAGTACCATTAGGGCCTTCAACATGGTAACACGCTGTCCACAGATCAGAATTTGATTTCAGCCTGATATCGTGAGGTAGCTTGTTGACAAAGTACATATCCTTCCCACACCAATCCTCCAAGGATACGCTGGTCTGTGAAGACGTTTTCGCTCTAGTCTATGTGAAGCTCAACCTTGGCCCAATACCGATGCACGAGATGAACTGTGAATCTCGTCGTGTCTTCATCCATCAAAGCCCTACTTGTGAAAGGGTATCAATCACCTTAACGCACAACTCCTACCGCCTAGACCTTAGATGATCCGCAGAAACAACCGAACCAAAAACGCATTGCTGACCTCCCATTGTATGCTTTTACGCCACATAAATGCAATGTGAACAGAAATCAATGTTGACGTCTTGCGTCGATTAGCATCACCGCCGCCATCCGACATTCCAAATTACGTGTGCGATGTCTCTTGCAGTATTGACGGTATCGACGACCCGACCAAATAGTGTGGTTGCAATAACATCATCTTCATCCTCTTCATAAGGCATGAACATGCCAGAAGACGTCCGTCTCAATCCTGTTGGGTTTTCCTCCGTGTGCTCCTCCTCTAATAGTGGTGGAGACCTGTCGTGTTTGGGCATTAAACTGTCCTTTCGAGTATGAGAAAAGGCTTCAGACGGCTGCCAATTCGCTTCTTCATCTCCATCGTCGTCCTGAGGGAGAAGGAAATTAGTAGAAGGGTGCGATGGCCGTAATGTCTCCTGTGAAGGAGAAGGAGAAAGGTGGCCCTTCTTCCCCCAGAACTTGGGGTTGGAGCTTTGAAGTGTAGTCGTTGCGTTGGGCGATTCGCAACGAGACTTGAGTTTAGTAGCAGGAAGTTTCTCGATTGATGGCCGAGCCCCAGTAATTGAGCTGCTGCGAGAACTCCGTTGTGATAGGGGTAAGTGCCTCTTGCTTGAAGGCTTCATCATAACCACCCCATCATCTGAATCGTCATCATCATCTATGTCCGCCCAATGTTCTTCTTCGTCAAATTCAGGATCTTTGGCGTCCACCGCGATACACTGCTCAACTGTGTCATCAAAGCGAATGTGACGATCACGAGACTGGTCGGGTGTCGTCAGGCCCGAAGATGACTGAGAAGAAAAATAGTCATTTGTACTTCGGCTTGGTGAAAGTGATGCGATTGTTGACGTAACATAGTCTGAAACCGCTCGACCGAGTATCGGTCGCCCCTGTGTGTAGTCTGATCTGGATTGCTGTGCGTTTTGCTGGGCTTGGATGGATGCTGTGGCCTGCTTGATGAGCGAAGAAGCAGAGAGGGACCGCTGCAGCATAATCTCTGACATGCTACGTTTCTTGAGAATCGGCTTTTTGTTGACAAAAGAATTATTCTTCGACAAACAGCTTGCCGGTTCGGAATTCTGGTGGGATTGATACCGATCACATGCCTGTTGTAATGGGCCGTAAAGCCAGGTTACATCACTCTCTTTGAGCCTGATATCATTAGCACAAAGGCCCGATAGAGCAAATCAAAGGAAGCTAACCAATTGAGAGTCTCGGGTGAGACTGTTCTGAGGCCATACTTTGACTTTGTCCAAGTTCGCCATGATGCATTTTCCAATCGCGACCGTTCTCCATAGATCCTTCGTTTCGAAACAATATGCCTCCATGAAGACCAAATATCTTCTTCTCGCCAATCGTGAGATAGATAATCGACATGTTGTGATGGCTCTATCCGAACGGCTGTATCGTCAATTGCAGTGGGAGGTGGAAGGGGAGAATGATCAGACACTGGATCTTCAACAGCATAGGAGAATGACGAAGATGTTTGGGAAGCAGTATTTGGAGGGCAAGGAGGGTCCTCATCAGTGGATGGGAAGCTAGTATCGTCGTTGTAGGTTGGAAAAGATAGGTCATCCTCTTCACCAGGTGCGACGCTTGACGAGATGCTGCTAGCTGGTGTGGAGGTAAAAGATGAAGAGTGAGAGGCTTCGGTCGGTGATGACTGTGGAGGGCTGGGAGGATATGTGTGGGACGTGGTAATGAGATGGTCGACAGTTTCAGTAGTTGACTGTCGAGGTTTTGGCGGCGAGGACGAAAATGATTTGGGAGAACCAATACGCAAAGAAGTCTGCGATGAATTTGACCGACGTAACGAAGGCGTTGACGAGAAATAAGGATGGCCGTCAGGCTGTCTCGGAACAGAGATGACCTCGGTCATGATGTCTTTGGAAGATTTCGCTTTTTTGCACGGTGGCCAAGGCGGTTTGCTTTGCTAGGACCTCGAGACAGCTGCACACCAGACCTATCCGACACTCCCTCTACTTGAGCTGCCACACAATGTAGCCGTTGTAAAGCATTTGGAGAATCCAGGGCTGTGGTGCTCAATGATACGGGTCGAGTTTTCACTCTGAACGATGTGGGTGTCCAAGGCCCACTTCCCCAAACCGACGTCAGGAGAGATCCAGCTCGCTCGTAATCTGAAGGCTTGGGTAGAAGGTGAAGAAAAAGGTCGGAGAGAGGAGAATTGGCGGTGGAAAAAGGGCTGAAGGGTCAGATGAGGACAGTCTGAGGTGTGAAGTGGATCTACGGAGAGTGTGAAGGTTCGCAAAGAATGCCTTGTGTGTGGGGACGAATTAGAGTGCGCGCAGCTAGTGACCAATCGCACAGCCACTAGCGGCAGGGTCCTCACAGTGCTCGATTGGTGAATGGCTACGCAATTGCGGGCGAGCACAAAATTCAGGAAAAAAAAAAACGGTTCAACTTGCTTTTGGCCTGGCGAAGGAGGTTAAGGTACTCGAAAACGGGCGGAACGCGGGGCTGGAGTAGCAAAAGCACAATCCGCCTTATCTGCCACCACCAAGACTCAGTTCCTAAAATCTCCGCGCCCCTTCGACCCTTTACTCACAGAAATGATCCGCCTGTTAACCGGCCCGCAAGCGCTTGCAGCAACTTGTCGACCCGACCAACCAGGATGTCTCGTTGCTGAGCAAGGTCAGACGTCCAGTCAGCATTCGAGTCTGCAGACCCTCGACCCTTCAGATTTTTCTCGAACCCCTTCCGTCTTGTACGTTTGCGGAATAGGTTTCTAGCTACGTAACGATGTCGAGTTAGTCATTGATTGACTTTGACATCGTTTCCATTGCCGCCGTTAGACGTCGTCTTGGTTGTTTATAGTTTACGCGCAACCATGGCTTGGACAAAGAACCGAGTCTGTCCCTTTAATGCACTGCAAATGAAGACTAATATTGCAGCATTGAGTGAGTGCATCAGTGGCGCTGTCCTGGTATAACCATCCACCCTTCCATTCCACCGACGCTGTATAGCAATACTCGCACTCGGCGATTTATCAATCTTGAATGATGTCGTCGGGACTCATTGCCCGTTCTGGCTGCGGAAGAACTGCACCCCACGTTTCAAATGATTCGCTGCAAATAGCGGCATGGCCCACGACATCCCACTTAAAAGTACGGAGTATGCAGGCTCCTGCATGGACAGGCTGCCACTTGCTGATCATACCAGAACAACGGTCGACTTCCATGCTTCTGAATGATCTGGCCCTGGCCAGCCGTTATCAGTCGAGACTGACTTTAGTTACTTACCCCACTCATCGAGATCGAAATCTGGGCAGCGTCCCATTCAAAATCTCATGCACATCGAAACGTTATCGAATTACGGTCAGTCCTCCTCTACCAGCCACATTGATACCATTGGGCAATTCATCCCAGTCGGAACGCCTGGAGATCTTAATCAGCAAACCATTACTCTTACCCAAGTACTCACCGACTTCGGCGGCGCAAACCTCCATGCCCCACCTCGACCTTGTCTGCAGCAGCTCGGTATGGTGCTCTGGGAACATTGAATTGGTCCGAGTGTTTAATGCTCCAAATTTGTAGGAATACCCGTGCAAAATACCTGAACCCTGGATATTTAGCCGCTCAACTTGGCGCTTTCGCAATCACTCTCCATATATCACACCATGATTCATGATTCTGCTTTCTCGCGCATTTGGACACGTCCCGATAAATTTCGTATTTGATCAGATGCTACTATTCAGGGTATGTACGTATCTTATATACGTACTTATCCTTGGAGATTCTCCGACAGAGAATCCGACAACATCCCCGATCTAACAACATATATGTACCTACTTATCTAGCCTCCTGGCTAAGACACTACGCCTCTCTATATTCGGCGCGTTCGCTTCTGAAGCTAGGGCCGTAGCGACATTCGTTTGGCATAAAGCTGCTCCATATACCATGTATTTTCACGGCACCTAATCCTGTAAAGGATAATTCCAATACAACCCATAGATTATTTAATTTTGGGATATTTCTATTAAACGTATTCTGGTCCGTGCCTCAACGGTACTTGAAAGCTGTGGTGGAGTCAACCATGAAACTGCACAACTTTTCCTTTACTAGACCGCCGGAAAAGCGTCATCCACTCACATGACGGACCTTTAAAGCCCAGGTGAGTTGACGTCTTCCTGGCTTACAGGGAGAGTGAAACCGTCAACGTGATTTTCAGCGTTCATCTGAATGGATCAAACACCCTGGAAGGAGATTCTGCTCAGAATTGCAGTGATTCACACATACATATTATAAAACAGCGATAGTACAACACCTCCTGCAATCTGATTTAGGATTATCGGATGTCTTCGTTGGTGGTGTCATGTCGAGACGATAATGACGAGTTGATTAGCGACGAAACTGAGGAGGGAATTTGATACGAGAATGTCGCTGGAAATGATATCGATCTCGATCTTATCATACTTTGATAGAGCAAAATCAAGGGGTTGGCTTTACGTCGATAAAAGAGCATCGCTCATTGAGCAAAGTGCCTAAACTCTTAAGATCCTTGGCTAGTTCCCATCAGTCGAAAATTTCAGCGAGTTAGACGTAATATTAACAAAATTCGATTGAGTGAGAAATTTCGAGAGGCTTGCGCTACGAGCACCTACATAATTGAATATCCTTATCGTAGTTGGGGCTGGTGCCACTATTGATTCTCATGCATCCAATACGAGAAGTATATTGTGGCTGAGAGCTGTGGCGCCAGATCTTCTAGGCGAGTTTTCGTCGCAATGTGTCCGCATAGACGACAGCTGATACCGTAAGCGTGTCGCAAATCTCCAACCTCATGATGGCCTAGTCAATGGACTTTTCTTAGATCTCGGACTGGATTTCTGCTATGGCTGTTGACGAGTACGATGAATTGTTGCCGGCTCGAAGTCTCGAGGCGGCCAACCATCCAACCATGGCACATGAAGCTGACGATGGAGAAGACTCCCGGCTATCCAACGCACCCAATGAAGATGACAATGTGATTGAAGAGGAAGAAGAGAGAGAGCGGCTGATTCTAGGCGCGGATCATGGACGCCGAGGTTCGCGCGGCTTTTTACGTTTACCCTCAGCTTTAAGACCAGACAAGAAGGACAAACCAGGGAGAAATGAGCGTCTCAAAGAAACAAGGCGTGCAAAACGTTCGCGGAGAAGAGCCATACGGCACCAGCCGTCACAAGAGATGTTTGAGATGGAAGAAGACGATCAGTGGGGAGGTTCTGAATCATCGAGAACTTCTTCAGAGACAGACAGAGAGAGATTGGGTAATTTACGAGGACGAAAATTGGCAAGTAAAAGTTTGTTGGAAGGAAGACCAGTACACTGACTGTAATATGACTAGTCGCGTAAATCCAGAATCTTTAGATTCACAATCCTTCATGTCGTTATCATTGCGGTCTTTATAGGCTTGCTTTTCGCTGCATATAAAGCGTCGCATAAACGTCCTAACATTGATCTGACCAAGCTCACACTGTCGAACGGCACTGCTGCCTTTGCTCCAACCACAATATTGATATCTCTGGATGGTTTCAGGGCAGATTTCCTTCAACGAGGGCTTACGCCGACTCTAAATGCATTCATCCAAGATGGCATCTCTCCCCAATTTATGCTTCCAAGTTTCCCAAGTGTGACATTTCCCAATCATTTCACATTAGTTACAGGGTTGTATCCCGAGAGTCATGGAGTTGTTGGAAATACATTTTGGGATCCTGACTTGCAAGCCGAATTTTACTATACCGACCCTGACCGGAGTATGCAACCCAAGTGGTGGAAAGGGGAGCCACTATGGGTCACTGCTGAAGATCAGGGTGTGCGATCTGCCATCCACATGTGGCCTGGGTCTGAAGCTCATATTGGCGACATTGAGCCCACATACGTTGACGATTTCAACAAAGATGAAAAGTTATCTCGTAAAGTTGAGCGTGTCCTGGGTCTTCTTGACTTGCCAGGTCCGGATAGCCCTCAAAGCAGTCCCGATTCTCCCAGACCTCAATTGATAGCTGCCTATGTGCCAAATGTGGATTCTGATGGCCATCGATATGGTCCGAATAGTACCGAGATCCGCACGACCATTCGAGACGTTGATGATATGCTAAACGATATCTTTGAAGGCCTTGAACAGCGCAATCTTACACAGATCGTGAATGTGATTGTTGTATCGGATCATGGCATGGCCACAACTTCAAACAAAAGACTGTTGCAATTCGAGAACTTGGTCGACACAAATCTCATCGAGCATGTTGATGGCTGGCCACTGTATGGACTTCGGCCCAAGCGCCAAAGCGAGTTAAAGTCTATTTACAACAGTCTCAAAGAAAAGGCCGGAGATATCGATAGCATCGAAGTCTATCTCCGTGACGAGGATATGCCGGAGCGATACCACTTCTCACAGAATGACCGGATAGCGCCACTATGGATAGTCCCGAAAGCTGGATGGGCCATTGTCACCAAAGAGGAATATGATGTGAACAAGGGGCTTGAAACTGAAGAAGTATATCATCCACGAGGCCTGCATGGTTATGATCACGAGAATCCGTTGATGCGCGCCATCTTTGTTGCCAGGGGCCCAGCATTCCCTCACAAGCCAGACAGTAGGCTCCCTAATTTCCAAAATATCGAGGTCTACAACATAGTCTGTGATTCCCTTGGCATTAAACCTGTGCCAAACAATGGAACCCTGCGACTACCCCTCAAGCCTATCGGCCTGCATTCTGATGAAGGCGTTGTTCCTCCCGATGTTCCCAACGATCCGCCCGAAAACGCCTCGTCAAGCATAAACGCTCTGCAATCAAGCACGTTTTCGGAACCAGCCGATGCACCAACAGCAACACCAACTGATGTTGCAGTCAACGAAAGTGAGAGTCCTGTCAAACATGATAGCTCCAAGTCGGCCGATTGGGCATCCTGGGTATCTGACAAGTTTCATGGCTTGAAAGACTGGGCCTGGTCTCTCTTTCACAAAGACAAACCGGCTTCGGTGGGGAATGGTTAGATTGCGGTAGTGTGTCGCTTTGTTGATCATTGCACGAGGTGTTGGAAGTTGTGATTAATTTTGGCGGCTCTCTGCAATTAAAGTTTCACCCGCGCCATTAAATGCGAGCAGCGCTAGCCAATATTTGCGGATTTGAATTTCTCCTGTACCATCAGTGTATATTTCTTTCCAATGCCCACAGCTTTCAGACAAGATCTCCTTTATGATACTACTTGACGAGCAAGTTGTATGCGTTAGCTTGTAAAAGTACGAGCAATCCTCCAGCAAAAAATATCAACAATCTCCATTAACACTCAGAAGACGAAGCAGATAGCCATCGATATAGCTGCCACTGCTGCTCCCATCAACCGCCCCCAACTGGCCGCTGATATTCTGCGACTGTGGTTGACGCAAGAGGTCAACGTCGATACTACATCCGAGCTTTCCTCCCAGATGGCTTCTTCAAATCCTACACTTGCGGATCCGGTTCTTACCTTTGGCGTGGAAATTGAAGGGGTCCTCGCCTTTCACGAACAAGCAATCGAGAGTCACCTCATCAAAAATGTCCCTGGCTACAGGCTCATCAAGGACACTGCCAGCTTCGAACCGTCCCTTCGATCGTCAAGATATCCCAAAATTCGCTACAACAGCTGGGCCGTTCAAGAACATGCTGGAGACACCCGTCCGTATATCGACGAACCTCTTCATATTGCGCAGAGTTTGATTCAGTCAAATCCGGGGGCCCCTCCAACGACTGTCCATTCCCAAGATGAGAAGGTTGCAATATTCAATGGCTGGTACCTTTCCCCTGAGCCAAACGTACCCGGTTTCCCTCGGGAGAAGCTTCACGAGGCCTTCCCCGACCACATATCAGCATCAGAAGCCAACCACTGGGACTCATGGGGCATCGAAATCATCTCCCCACCCTACACCACAAACGACATCACCAAATTCTCGACCGACCTCACCGCACTCCTCAAACCCTTCCAGGGCACCCCCCAATCAGCCCTCACCACCACTCCAGTCTGCGGGCTCCACGTGCACATCGGCCTCCCCACCGGCGCCGCCCTCCCGCTCCCCGTTACCAAACACCTCGCCTACCTCCTACTCGTCTACGAAGACGCCCTCTCCAGCCTACACCCAGCCATCCGCCGCTCCGGCGACCACGTCGCCGCCGAGCTCAAATCCAACCGCGAAAACATCTACACGGGCGGCTTCGACCCGGCCTCGACGCCCCTCAGCCTGCCCGCCTCCGCGTCCGGCGGCGGCGGCGGCGGCGAGCCGCGCCGCGTGCGCCCCGTCCACCGCGACCTCGCCCTCGTGCACGGCGACGTCTTCCGCGCCCGCGATACCCAGGGGGGCCGCAGCGCGCTGGAGAAGCTGGTCACGCTCGTGGCGCCGAACCGCAGCTTTCGCGTGGCGCTGAGGCCGTTGTTGACGACGCCGTCGACGGAGGGACGGGCGCGCACGGTGGAGTTTCGCCAGCATGCGGGCGTGCTGGACCCGCGGGAGGTGGAGATGTGGGTGCGGTTTTGTGCGGGGTTGGTGCGGTTGGCATGGCGGTGGGTGGTGGAGGAGGAGCGGGCCGGGGAGGAGATGGGGAGTAGGGGTGCGCGTGGTGTGAGGAAGTGGGTGGAGAGGATTGAGATTGAGGATTTGTGGCGCGAGATGGGGCTGAGTGAGGAGGAGAAAGAGTATTGGAGGGAGACGAGGGATAGGTATAGGGAGATGGCTCCGGAGGAGGAAGCGGAGTCGCTGTTCGTGGATGATGAGGAGGAAGGGGAAGAGTGGTGAGAAGATTAGTGGGGAAGGAGTTTTGCATGGAATGGGTTTTGTGGTGTTTTGCGTCCGGGCTTCCCCTGGTTAGGAATGGGATCATACTAATGGTGAATTTTTGGGAACATACTGGAAGAAAATTCCACGTGTGCTGAATGGAATGTTAATCTTGTGATGGGCCTTAGAATATCGAGGCGAACCTCATGCAAGTACCACATTCCCAGCGGAACAATTCAATGATGGCTCGATGTTTTTTGTTCTTTGGCGATCGGTTAGAGTCTCTTCGCCATCTGGTGCAAGGGCATTTTAATAATTCTATTAATTACACATGATCAGGCAATTCATCTTAATTAACATGCTATGCTAAATACTGGCCATGAACTCCTTCGTATGCTTGTTCTCTCGTGCATCGTAAGTGTGTATTGGGGTCTCAAGGAACCGAGAGATTATTCGACTTTGTGTTGATATCGTTCTGACTACTTTGCAACGCTTCCATGCTGAAGCCCATGGGCAAAAGCTGTTCAACCGTCATCACCTTGTAGTCGCCGTCTTTGTTGTACATGAATACCGGCATCGAAGGCTGGGTATAGTCAGATATAGACGTCTCATGAAACATGATTCAGCGAAAGATGACTTACCTCACAGAATTCTGCTATGAATTGTCTGCACATTCCACATGGACTACCTGGAATTCCTACCTACACCAAAAATGAGCCATAGTCTTAGATTCGTCAAAGCTAGACTCACCGTATCTGTTACCACAGCCAAGGCCCGAAAATTGCCCTTCCTACATCCATGACTGGTCACTGCCGTTCCCAATGCTACTCGCTCTGCACATGTTCCGACCGGGTAGGATGCATTTTCAACGTTTGCGCCTTCAATGATAGTGGGCGGGGTCGGTTGAGGAGTAACATTCGAGTTTAGATTATTTGGTTTGGTGAGAATTGCGCAGCCCACGGGGAAATGCGAATAAGGGCCTAGCAAAGCGTGGTTTAGAACATCGTCATAATAGAACAAGACGACATGGTACGTGTAGAAAGGATTCGAAATTCAGACGTAGTAGTCAAAGGTAATGGAGACTTAATCTGAACAAGAGAACGTACAATATGCTCGCTCCTTGGCTGCCAGACAGGCACTCTTCAAGATCTGCAATTCCGGTACCGTCAAACCTGGAATTGGAGGAGCAGCATTTTCATGATTATGCTGAGGTGTCTTTGGTGGTTGCGGCGACGCAGCTCGAGAAGAGCCTGGAAGGGGTGAACGGAGCATGGAGGTAGAGGTTGTGTTTTGGTATGATGTATTGCGACGAAACATGGGTACAGCTATCTAAAAGCAGGGACCAAAGACCTAAGCAGGGCTAAAAGGACAGGGTGTTATGCATATTACAACGCCCAATTTACAGTTCTAATTCCGGTAGGGCGAGCTGGACATATATACATTTACCTGAAGGCCTAGGCCATCTGGCATCCAATGACGACAGCGTGTTAGCATGCGTCCAACGTGAACCAACGGAGATGGATCTGAGGCAACAGGCCAACCACTACATCGTCGTCGCCGAGAGAGCTAAAGTGTACGAACAAATGGGAAAAGTGGTGATGTGTGTTTTTCCGATTATCCTCCGTAAAACCAGCCAAGCTATTCTACAAATTCTACACCTCCTCTCCAGAAACTAGTAACAACAAAAATCTGGAAGGAACATAAAAGCTGTACACAGCGAAACCAAATGCCTCCTCCCTCTACTCCCGAATTCTCTACGCCTACACTGGTGCTGGCCCATCCTGATGATACGCCCTCGTCCTTTGGGTCGAGCTCTCCCCACTAAAATCCACCCTCAACCTCCTCCCATGCACCTCCTTATCCGCCAAAACATCCATCGCCCGCTGCGCACTAGGGACATCGACAAAGTCGGCGTGGGCAAAGCCGCGCGGCTGGCCGGAGCGGCGATCGATGGCGACGCGCACGTCGAGCACGTTGCGGATCTCGCGGAACAGGTCGTTGAGGTCGCGGTCCGTCATCTCGAAGCTCATGTTGCCGATGAAGAGCGTCTTCGACGGCACGTTGGCGCTGCGGGAGGCGGCCGGCCGCGAGCGTTCCGGGCGCGGCATGTGGTATTGCACGGTCATGCGCCGGCCTTCGAGGATCTGCTGGTCCAGGCTGCGGATGGCGGCCGTGGCGGAGTCGACGCTGTCGAATTCGACGTAGCCGAATCTGCAAGTGGGCTTCTGTTAGCGGGATGGGAAGATGGAGAAGTGGAGGAGATGGAGGTAAGGGATGTTTTACCCTTTGCTGAGGCCGCGGTTGTCGTAGACGATTCGAGACTGAGTGATGTTGCCAAAGCGGGAGAATTCCCGTCGTAGAGTATCCTCCCTGACTTCAAAATACAGATTTCCAATGTAGATGATTCTTGAAGGCTCTGGTGCTGGCGTCGTTCCTTTTCTTAACGAAAATGGCGAGGGTGGGTAATTCGGATTACTGAATGGGGTATTTGCTTGCGCAGCACCGGCAGCGCTTCCAATTGCTGCGCCAGCGGATTGACCAAGGCTTTGTGCAGTGTCTATGGCGGACTGCTGAGCTTGCTGTGCACTTGTTGCAATGGATTCTCCAGCTTGTCGTGCAGTCTCGGTCGCAGAGGTTGCAACATGAGAAGCTGTTTGCTGCGCACTCTCAAGGGTAGAGGAGGCGGGTGTCTCTGATTGAGATGCAGCTTGGCTCTCCCCAATAGCCTCTTCTTCAGACTTTGAAGGTTCCTCGGGGATGGTCTCATCTGTCGTTATTGCTTCGCTAGGTTTTGCATCCCCGCTAGCGAACCGGCGCCGAATTACTGTCGAGCTCCATTGCTGCTTAGATGTGAGAGAGGATGAATTGAATGTGACGAATGTCCTTGGTCTTGTGCAAAAGGCGGCGGTGTGGGTGGATGATAAGGCTCTGAGCGCGCTTCGGCGAAGCAAATACCTTGATTGATCAGTAATTTATCAGTAGACAGTGGAGATATGACGGCATACATGATTAAAGTATGTGGTGGGAAAAGTAACGGGGGTTTTGAGGGAATTGTGGTTGTTAGAGGTTTGATTTCTCCTGTGTCAATTTTTTGAGATGAACGGAAATGGGCCTAACCGGTTTGGGCAGTGTAGCTTCACGACTCCAGAACGCGCATCTCCACGAACATTCACGAATACTCCCACCATCTCGTCATCGCTGACTCACTCAGTCGCGTTATCATGCGCATTGATACGCTTCGTAGTCTGCTCTCTTCGCAGGCGCTCCCAACAAATAGTCAGCTCCCATTTGTTCGTGGAAATCATGTCTTTCCCCTGGTGTCCTCACTGCTCGCCCTTCCTATTCAGTATGTTGTAAAGTTAAGCCAGGAGCTAGAGAGTCCCGGCTATCAGACCAAATCTGGGTTTTCTCATGATAAAATGTGGCTCCCGACGAGAGCTACCAGTCCTTCACTACTTGTTTAGTGTACTCATCTTTTAGAATAGACTCATGCCGAGAGTCCACTGGAATGGGTAGGTGTAGCTCGATTGCTCTTTTTGCAAGAGCCATCTCTTTCTCTCAGTGAATTTTGTCCTTCTCCGAGTCGCACCTGTGGTGTCATAGCAGTCCTTCATCTTCATGATTTTTCAACACGCGTTGTGTTATTTTCATCTGACGTGTCCATGGTTGCTACCATGGTATTTACCATGGATGAATGCGTCCTGAATATGGTCATCGTCTATGAGTACCTTAAAACCACATTCTTTTTTAGCCTGTAGTCCTTAGTCCAAATACAAATTCGATTTAAAACCTTCATTTTCCTTTGAACTATTCTGTAAAAGCACCCATCTCTTCAGCTCAGCACCTCCTACAACTGCTATTCATATACAAGATGCCTTCTCTCGAAGACCTACCTCCAGAGCTCCTCGACGAAATCACTTACCTTCTTGCCTGCCATGGACCAGGTCTTTACTCTCTACGGCGAGTCAATCGCCAGTATCGTGACTACATCGATTCCAAGCTCCCTCAAATGGTGTGGCGCTTGGCAAATGCAACAGAGCATCCCAAACGTCCAGAATTCGCTTGGATCGACAAGCGAATCGACGAGCATCTTCACCAAATACGACGGGCATATTGGACTCAACATGACCCCCTGTGCAATTATCGTTGCTGCTTGACTTGGCCTTCTAAAGAATCCAAAAGAAGGCGTAAGTGGTGGAGAAAGTCTGATTTCGGATTGTTGAAGAGCGAGGATTGGTGGCCAACATGTGGTTGTGAGCTTCCACACATGCTCGCCATGTTCGAAAATACTCCTTGCGACGAATCAGTCTTCGTGAGGTTCTCTGCGGAAACGCCAAAATGGGAGGTCGCTGAAGTGGACCTACCTGAGACACTGTCCATGTTCGAACACAATGCTGGTAGTGAATGGTGGTTGGACTACGATGAGAGCCTCCCAGCTGTCCTTGCTTTTTTTGAAGATCCATTGACTTATCCCTTGACCGAACCGATCCCATCTGAGACTTGGTGGCGAATATCACGGGCGAGCCAACCTTTCGTCCTCAGGCATCTTCATAACCCAGAACATGATAGTAGAAGACATGCACCGTACCGCAACCTGGCAAAAATACGACGCATGATGGGCAAACGCGATGAGGTCAAGCCGTTGATCAAGACTCTAAAATTCTGGGAAGAGGCTGGACTCATAAACCCATGGAGTGATTCTTGTGCGAGCCCCAAAGGCCCTCGAGTACTGCGAGGGTCACATTTCGGCGAGCGTGTATGGTGATCGATATCATCTCTACGAAAGGGGCGAAATTCTCGAAATTGAGCCCATGACGAGCCAGAGGTTCGGACGACATATTCGGGCTGTGGACCCCTCAGACAATCAAAAATGGATACGATGTTGACGGTTCCTCAGAGTTAGGCAATACTGTTACCTGGAATAATGCATCCTCGCTCTCATTTTTGTGAAGACACATGGATTGAACCTACGTCCGCACAATTGTTGTTAAACCCTCAAACACATGTGTCGACCTTGACGCAACACATGCAGTGATTTGGGTACGTTTGACACAATATCAAATTGGATAATCATCATATATTTTTACGGGTATGGAAAAGGAGCTGGCTTACATGGACCAGTCAATCAGCTGTTGTGCCGAGATCTCTGGAAAACAATGCTCAGCGGGTGTTCATGGGAAATGCCCACGGCTCAGGCTCACGGGATTTGGAGTTCTAAGATAGCTGTCAATTAATGTATTCGATTATCAATCTTCCGTATCATTGCTATGTACGTCACGTCCTATCGTATCTCGCATCGGGTATTCCGCTCAAACGGTATTTGTCTTATTGAAACCATGCTTACTTAGCTCGAATGCATTCGATGGTTCAACCGTTACCCCTGGGGGTTAATGTTGTCCTGTTCATTAGCATGAGTATTCGGCTGGATTGTTAGTATACTTCATCGCGGGAATACTTCATGGTGGTGACTCATAAGTGTTCTATCTGGCCCACAAGGCTTATTTAAACTCAATATTGGCACCATACCCGGTATCTTTCCACAGTGACGAGAGAATACTTCATCACGCTTTTCTGTCGTTACCAACAGGCCATAGCAAATGCACCTTGTACATCCATCCAAAATAGCACACACACCGTTGAACGATGGCTAATTTGTAAATGCTTTTCACCAACAATGCAGATGATCCAACAACATTTTCTTTTCTTTCGTGGGAGTCAAATCAAGATTTTTTTCGGCGCCGATAGCCGTGACTTGAATTACAAAAGCATATGCATGACGATTGATCACACATGTGGCTGCATTCAGGCACAGCCAAGGAATATGTTGGGAAATTTCCTCATCTTCAAACTCTGCCAAAGAGAATACGAAGAGAGCAAAACGAAATTTGAAGGCCGAGGAATGATCGAGAAAAGACCTTCAAAAAGCTGCCAAGGGTGAGGGGATGATGAACGGCAGTCAAAACGGTTCCTGAATGTTTAAGAAGCCACAGGAGGCGGTGGAGCGATACGATGTCTTCTCGCGCTTAATCGGCCTTCGGGTCTCTCTCCTCCGTTTTTGAGTGGCTGAAGTTGAGAGCTTGCACCAGCTTGTAGGCGAAATCTCGGAGACTTTCACCTGTCATCAGTAGGGGTGGGGTAAACAGCTTTCACTCAAGCAAACAATGTCATATACTACAATGCTCTTGTTACTCAGTGGCCTGCATGGCCTTTTGTATAAAAACTCTCCCTCTCCATCGCATCTTTCACAGCATCATCACTTTCGCATTCATCTCTTGAATTGGCTCGAGACCAAAACAAACAAGTCCAACACTCCATTGAGATGTTTCTGTCCCTTTTCATTTCACCCTGGACTCTCTTAGTACTTCCTGTGTTATACTACCTTCTTCCATATCTCAGGAATTGGTCCATCAAAGATATCCCAGGTCCATTTCCTGCAGCCTTCACCAATCTTTGGCTTCTATACCAATGTCGACGAGGCAGACGATATGCTGCCGTGGATGAAGCACACAAGAAATATGGCACGCTGGTTAGGATACAACCCAACCATGTCTCAATTGCCGACGCGGACGCCATACCTATCGTGTACGGTCATGGTAATGGGTTTCTGAAGAGGTAAGTAATTATTCTCCTTGTCAAGATGACGGCTCTGATCATTACACAGCGAATACTACGATGCGTTCGTCTCCATTCATCGAGGACTCTTCAACACGCGTGATCGCGCCGAGCATACACGCAAACGCAAGACAGTCTCCCACACTTTCAGTCAAAAGAGCATTGGGCAATTTGAACAGTATATGCACCACAATTTAGAAGAATTAGTAAAACAATGGGACCGAATGAGCTCGACTGCACATGGTCGATATGCAGAGATGGATGCCCTGCACTGGTTCAACTACCTGGCATTCGATATCATCGGAGACCTTGCATTCGGAGCTCCCTTTGGAATGCTGGAGAAAGGAAAGGACATTGCAGAAGTCCGAGAGACTCCCGATTCTCCACCAAGATATGCACCAGCCGTCGAGGTACTCAACCGACGTGGCGAAGTCTCAGGGTAAGTCCCCCGACTCCGAGCAAGAACAATTAGGAAAAAAGAGACATCTAACCTCCCACAGCGCCCTCGGCTGCCTCCCCCAACTCAAACCCTACGCCAAATACCTCCCGGATCCCTTCTTCTCCCAAGGCATCCGCGCCGTCGAGAACCTCGCAGGCATCGCCACGGCGCGCGTGAAATACCGCATCGATCACGCATCCTCGGTCGAGCGCGTCGACCTGCTCGCGCGCCTCATGGAGGGCCGCGACGAGAAGGGCGCCAAGCTCGGGCGGCAGGAGCTGACGGCGGAGGCGCTGACGCAGCTGATCGCGGGCTCGGACACGACGTCGAACACGTCGTGCGCGCTGCTGTACCACGTGCTGGCGAACGCGGCGGTCGTGCTGCCGAAGCTGCAGGCCGAGCTGGACGCCGCGCTGCCGGACGCCGCCGGGGAGGATGAAGAAGTGCCGCGCTTCGAGCAGGTGCGCGACTTGCCGTATGTGGATGCGGTCATCAAGGAGACGATGCGCATCCATAGCACGTCGTCGCTGGGGCTGCCGCGCGTGGTGCCGCCTGGTGCTGGGATTGAGATTGCTGGGCACCATTTCGCGCAGGGGAATGTGGTGAGTGTGCCGGCGTACACGATCCATCATTCCAAGGAGATTTGGGGTACGGATGCGGATGAGTTTCGCCCGGAGCGGTGGGAGGAGGGGAGACTGACGGATCGGCAGAAGGCCGCGTTCATTCCGTTTAGCTATGGCCCGCGGGCGTGTGTGGGGAGGAATGTGGCGGAGATGGAGCTGGCGTTGATTGTGAGTACGGTGTTTCGGAGGTATGAGTTTGAATTGTATCAGGAGGAGATGGAGACGAGGGAGGGGTTTTTGAGGAAGCCGCTGGGATTGAAGGTGGGGATGAGACGAAGGAGTGAAAAGAAGAATTGAAGGTCTCATGAGTGTCACGGATGATGTCTTCTGGGTGGTTCTCGATTGACAGCAGGTGGGTAATGGGGCGCAAAATTGTATCATGACTTGTGCAATCTCCAAGGCGTGAACGGTGCAGGCAAAACATGTTGTGATTCGCTGTCTTGCTCTCCTTTTGTGGATACTTAGAATTAGGTTCTAGGCAGAGAAGTTTTTTTTTTTTTGGGTGTTGGTCAGTTTCCTGGCTCAGAATGTACTCGGACAGTATTAGTTTAGCCAAAAGGCATTCTTAACTCTACCAAAAACACCATCAAACTATACCAACCATGACCTGCTCAACGTACTAGCTCTAATCAATCCGATAGGGCTGAGCCTGTTCTGCTGCTCATTGTTAATCCTCCAAGAGAGAGATAACATCAAGCAATGATGCGCTGCGATTTACGCTTTCTAACACCAGGTTTTATCCGATTTGCTGTTGTTCAATAGGATGGTTCCAAGAATTCTTGGTAAGATTTCCTAGACAGCCATAATATCTTGCACATTCCAATCATATCATTGTAATATACACACCTGAGGTGTCGCCAGTGATGGATGTCCGAGAATTCGCTAAATCTAAGCCACTGGAAACGTTAAAGGACAGAAGCTACTAGAGACCTCAGTTGCCATGGGACAAGTGCCGATGAAAGGTAGAGGCCCTAGCAGAGTTGTTTGGCGATGCGATTGCGTAGAGGGACCAAGGCAGTGGAGCTTCAGAAGATGATGACCGTGAAGATCATACCACCTGCGATTAGTATACTCAAAAATATGGCGACAATAAAAAAAATCACCAACTGAGAATGCAGGAGTGCTTCGTGCTGTTCACCTATTTCCTGCTGGTGCTACAGAACAGATGGTGAGTGAGCAGTCGCTGCACAGTGAGTCCACAGCAACACTCTAAAATTCTGGATTCTTTGCTCTGAACGTACTGCATGGTAATATGTAACGTCATATAAGAATATGGTCTGGCATTGACTCTTAGGGGAAATTTTACACGACGTCGCTTACATCGTCTCACAACCACAGGTGCCAAGGACACTCATGCACGAATAATCGCCTCATAACTGCACCGGTCTCCACTGAAGAGAAGTCATGCGAACATGTAGGATCGTCGGGCATCGGATCGGCTACGTTCCTGGTAGACGATGCCAACCGATTCATCACTTTCGTTTTTCAACGCGACTAGTCGAATTGAGACATCACGCTCAATGGTCTGACACCTCTCGAGACCAGGGCAAGCATATTTTGTCACTCAAGAAGCATGCCTGTAATATTTTGGTTGTTTTACCAAGCATCCGAGCGGAGCTGCTGGCCCATGGTCATGTCGTCCGATAACTTAAATTTTGGCAAGGTGAAGCAGCGTCGAAGACAGATTGCTGAAAGAAGGCTGGCTGAAATGGTGGATAGGACCTACCTACTTTAGCATTAAAGAGTTTCGTTAATGCATGATGCTGATCTTAGCCGAATCCAAACATGTAGAGTCTAGTGCAAATTTTCAAAGCATCGATGATTCCATTTCTAAGATAACAGGCCTGCTTTATACGCACGATCACCAGGACAGTAATCGAGCAGATCCTATGCGTTGGTGATGTCTCTTTTGCTTTGTCCACGTAAATGTGCTCATCACGCTTATGGGTACACATTACGTCAACCTCAAAGTCTCGCATACGACTAGTGAGACAAACAGGAAGAGACGGATGAAAGTAGGCAATGATACTCGATATTTATCGAAAGCGATGCGTGCTCGGAGCATACAAGTGGCGAATGCTGGTTTGCTGGACAAATAGCCGTAGTATGCTGCAATAGAGTTTCTTGTTCCATTTTCCTCGGGTCACCCCCTATCTAGCGTATTGCTCGTAGACCTTACCTGATCCGACAGGCATCCCCTTTCTTTTGGTTAACTTTGCAGACAAAACAAATCAAGTCTGACGCAAGATTTGTCGCGAATAGGACACAAGAGACGAATGTAATGTGTATGCAAAGCCGGGATAATATTTTGCGGATTAATTGGCAGATGAGATTCCTAAAACGTGCCGATCTAGAACTTCGTTTAAAGGTAGATGGATTCGGTTCTACGCGCGACGCTTGAACCCAAATGGTTTTTGATAAATGCACTGAATAAAAGTACGAACATGAGTCGGTTCTGCAACATCGTGCTCGTATCTCGGAATCGAGGTCACACGCGTTCTTGGCTGTCAGCAAAACAGCTGACGCGAGAATGAAGTCGTGTTGCGTAGGATATGGCGTTGCTGTTATCTTGCTCTAGTTTCTCACAAGTGCCGGTACTGCCAGACTTCTAAAATATTTTTCCTTCTCCGGGAAAAGTTCACAGGGTTGGGGTCCGAATTCACCGGAGGCAGAGTTCCATGCGCGCGTCGACGCCACACATCGGCCTTATTTTAGTCTTATCTGGCTAGAGTGCCCGGCTAGGATTAGGCTCGAGTTTTTGCATTGTCCTTGACGGGTCTGACCTAGTCATCAGGCCAACCACGTGCTATAACGAGTAGGCTAACAATACCTGCTTCGTAATAATCACCACGAAAATAGCGGTAGCTTGGAGGAAGAGGTTGACCGGTGGCGCTGACCAGGAAATTTCGCAAATACTCGCAAATCACTGGCGTCTTCCCGGGCCCACAACAGGGCACCGAGTGCTGGCCTCGGCCGAATTATCCAGCGGCCTGACGTTTAATCCCACATCGAACCTTGTATCCACACGCTGCCGGTCAAATTTCTAGGGGCTTCGGATTAATGCACGCATAGATAGAGGTCGATGCGGCCACATCATGACTAAATTGCTTGCACTTGGCGAACGCACAGGGCATTCCGATCGTTCTGGGTCGAACAAAGAAACGCGTTCGTATTCGCTCCGCTGCTGCATGCCGCCTAGATACAATAAAGAATTAGGTGCGAGCTGCATAAGCGAGTGTTGCTAAGCTGTCTTGCTAAAGCGACATATATTTGCGAGCGAGATCTCCGTCGATCTGTTCAGGATTGCTTGGCTCTGACTAGTCTGGATGCACATCGTCATTACTCGGGAGCATGGGCACTGGCTGTGGGTAGCTTGATGAGGTAAACAGGACGAGACAACTACCTGACTAGGCTATTGCTTGTCCTCGTTGAAATGAGCCTATCATCAGGGGCCCGGCCTAGCTAGATCGCCCCAAATCCGCCAGATTCCCAATCTGTCAATTTTTTGCGACAAACAAAGTAGCTGATAGCTGACTATCAACCTTCGCATATGCTTGGATATGTCTGAATCAGCCCCCTCTAACTAGCCTATGCTCGGCCGATGCCATCGAGAAGGCGCCAGTACAAAGTCAAAAGTAGGGCGCCAGAGCCACCAACCTGCTTAGGATGCAAAGTTTCAAACACTAACTAGTCGCAACTAACCTTACATCTGGTTGCCCTTTCCCATCATTTGCTGTTATAGCCGTTGATTCGTTGAAATGCTCGACTAATCAGAATCAGGGAGGTCGCGGCCGCTCTTACTCGCGCGACACTCTGACTCTCTCTCTCTCTTTCTCTCAAGGCTCAAGGCACGGCACATGCGGCGAAAATTGGATCGGCCTGTACATATTAGCAAGCGGGACTTGATTCGGCTTGTCGTCTTGCTATCAGGCCATCCATGTTGCCAATCTTGCAACCCAGGGATTGGCGACGACGACCGCTGCATGAACGTGGCACATATTTAAGGCACAGAGAGGGGGTTAGGCGGCATCGTGCATGACGGCATAAGAAGCAGACAGATAATGCTAAAAAAGGTGTGGCACATGAAGCCATGCGTCAGTCTCGGACCAATACTGCCTGCATAAGGCGTAAGAGTTATGCGTGGTTAAGTCATGAGTAGCGAATGCAACCCTTGTTTCATTTGTTTTGATTGAAAAGGGTAATGTACGAGTTGGCAGCTAATCAAAGCCCTAATATTACAACTTTGTACCCGGTAGTCTATCTACACATGCAACCATGTTACTCTAAAAAAAATCTAAACGGGGCTAAACGCCCCGCGCGCCTGCTGATTGGTGAAATCGCAAACTGCCTGGCCCCTAGCAATGCATCCTGACTCTTTTGCCATTCTCCTGGACGGAACCAAGGAAGATAATAAGAAAACCATCCCGATCGCTAAACCCGTTCAATATAGCATTCACGAGTCTACCGTGTAGTATCCGATCGTTTGGGTCCATTATGACGATTACATGAGGAGAATGGTCCACCGTGCCAGAAGTTGAGCTCCCAACATTTACTGTTGGGGGCCGGGAAAATGAATGAAACGGATGTTTCGGGGCCAGAGAGACTTTGGGTAAGATTGGGGATGGATTATTTCTAAAAACTAAGGCCTGCAATTATCTTACAGTGATTTTGCAAATTATGGATAATGAAGCGAGGGTCGGTCTCTGTTCCGGTGTAATGGCGCGCTCCAAGCATGTGCGCCGGTAATAATATGCTCGTAATGTTTCGCCTCCCAATCTGCTGATTTTTGTGGTGACCGGAAATTGAATGTGCCCTCGCCGTACGTCATGTGATATGTACAATCTGAAAATTAGTGAACAACGACCGTCTCAAGCCGAAGTAGCAGAATCCGTAGCGCTCATTCGTGTTTCTGCCGCCGGAGATCCCGTTTTTTGTGAAGCAATTTTGGACCCGTTGGGAATCTGGGACTCGGCAACGCTATCCCGCATTTCGGAGTCTCCATCACCACCAGCCATTTTGTCTGCCCTCGTGAATTCGCTTCCGGAAGTCGATTGTGTGAATGATCTTTTCATAGCTCCATCTTCGCTCTCTGTACGCGCTTCTTCCTTCTCGGCCGAGCTTGCATTAACAGGTCGAAAATCGGCCGCATGTGCCTCACCAGTAACCCCCTCAGATTCCAACGCCTGAGGCATCATCTTTCGCTCCGCCGGCGAAGCGCTTGATTTTCTAAAATACTGTCCTGCTACGTCCATCCGATCTCGGTGCTCGTAGCCCCTTGGAAAAATTTTGCCCATGATTGTCGCATGCCTCTCTTCAGTAGGTGTAGGTTCAGAAGATGCTGAGCCTTCATCTTCATCGGCCGAGCCATCAGTGCCAATTACTGGCGCCGTGGCAAGTCCGGATGTAGGCGTGTGGCGGCGCTCTGCAGAACTACGCTCTTGTTGTTCTTTCCGTGCATGTACTTTGCGAAGATTAGCAGCAGAACTTTGAGACCGCATGTCCGGCCTTCCGTCTTTCCGAATTAGGATTCCATCAGCGTTTCGAACTGGTTTCGTGCGTGATTTTTTGGTATGCGCATAAGGGTCCATAGTATTCATTCGGCTGGGTGTTTGACCTGGTGGAGGACCACCGGAGCTCCGCCGAGCCAGGGGAGCACGGCCTGAACGACCTTCGATAAGGTCAGGAGTAATAGGATGGTAGAAGCCGTCTGGTGAGATTTGAGACCCACTCCATTCTGGTCGTTCCCATTCTGGCGTTCCGGATTCATTCGCCTGGGGAAGACTTTTCCTTCCTCGGCCACCACGACCACCACGACCACGCCGTCGACCATCCAACTGTTCTCGCTGTGATTCTGGGCGCCAACTGTCATCGGGATCAGCATCCTGCGAGCTGTATGGAACAAATGTGAGCCCATTCGTTGAATCCGGATGTGCGTTCGGATCGCTTAGACGCCGTGTATCTTGTGTAGTTTCAACTCTGTTCGAATACGAGCCAGGCCCTTCAGGGTAGCTGGGCCTAAAGTCAGAGGATGTAACACGCTGACGTTTGGGTGAACCATCCACTGGAGGTTCTGTGGCTCCAGATTCCGCAGGTAACACTCGTTTGGCGCTCGTCGGGCCATTTACAGAAGCCCAACCACCACTAGACGATCGTTCTGACTCCATAGGCGGGGCTTGCGATGGAACGGGTGGATAAGCCGATTGGTAAGTTGGTGGAGCATGGGATTCGGGTCTCGGCTGCTCGGATCGCGGATCTGGTCGAGGATCAGGTCGAGGATCAGGTCGAGGGAGCTCTCTTCGAGGCTCAATCCTAGACTCTAAACGCGGCTCAACCCGTGGCTCGATGGGTTGAAAGTGTGATGGCGGTGGTAAACGCTCACTGTGATGAGGAGTGGTTAATGTAAGTGGTGCTGGAGTGTGGTGGCGGGCAACATCATGTTGAGAAGTAGACGAACTGCTTGGAGGCCCCTGTGGTACTGAGGAGGCAGAATTGGGTGCCCCGGTCGTCTCTTCCACTCTTCGTAATCGTGATTTTAAAAGTTCCATTTGCATCTTGACCGTGTCCAGCTCATTGACCTTGCTCTGCATCTTGGACATGGCATCTTGGAGTATTTCAAGTTCCATTGGGTCCTCTGGTCGTCGACCATTCGGAGGGTTTGATTGTACATCTCTCTTGATCTTATCAAGAGAGACGACAACACCACCAACGTCTTGATACAGTCGATGCACGCTATGGTCGAGACGTTCGAGGTGCTTATTCTGTTCCACACAGCAGGCAACACACCATTGCACTTGCTCGCTCAGTTGCCTGACAGCACTCAATGCTTGCTCACCAGGAGTAGGAGGTGCATGGTGTCCGTTGGGGATGGCATGGCCATTGGGTGGACTGGCACTCGTGATGGGGCCCATTCTCTCTGCAGGAGCTGGTTTGGGTGCAATTGCAGGAGTCGATTCTTTGCTAGCAATCTTCACTGGACGTGAAGGTAAGTTTTGCGAATTCTTAATGTTTGGTTGTTGTTGCTGCTGTTCTAAATGTGTTGAAGGTTGCTGTGTCAGGGCATCTGGTTCCATCGTAGAAGCATTAGTAGTCCGAGTGGGTGGATGGTGGCGGTCCTCGTCAATATAGGGTTCTGCAGGCAAGCCTGTAGCAGTGGAAGCAAGGGTTATGTTTGTGAGCTTAAACAATTGGCGGTCGCTATTTTATTCAATTGGGTCAGCAAGCGTGTTGTTAGGTTTTGCTGTTTCGGGAGCGATATGCGAGGATGCGATGCACACAGGACCAACTTAGTCAAGATGTTGGTGCGAGGGGCGGGCATTATAAACGAGGCGGCCGGTTTAAAGGGATAAAAATTGAACAATCTGACTAACTCACCTGTACTCGGATTCTGGAGGCGCCAGGGTGACGGTGATACCCAGCGTCTCGTTGCAAGTGGAGCAGGACAGCGCCTGGATTTTACTATAGATGCGCAAGCCACCGGCATTAGTGTGGGGCCAAGCAAAAAAGTCTTATATGTGCTAGCCGAGGAGAAGCAGGACCGCTTGACCAGGGGGGGACAAATAAAAGGCGACGATTTAGTGTCGCAAGCTTTTTTGAAATAGATTGGTCGCATCATCGCCATCTTAGCGCCGCCGCGCCCCAAGTCAGAATCATTAAGTGTACCACCGGCGAAGGCAACGCTGTCCAAAACGGGGAGCTCCTGAAGAGTCGAATCTTGCGGCACAGGGAGAGCGACTCATGGAGGGAAAAAAAATTATTAAAAAGAGAGCCAGAGAGTCCAACTCGACTTACCATGCGTCCAGCTCGCTGTGTGCCGCAGCCGATTTGGCCCTACCGGTCGCGTGCACGCCATTCGTGCTGGTCGAGCCAACCAGCGAGGGCAGGAAATAGGATCCGGTCACTCGAATGAAGGCGTTGTAGAATTCGGCGAAGACTGCGCCACAGCTCTTGCAAGCACCGCTGACTGACGATGGCGAGGGCGGTGGCCACTCTCGCTCAGGCTGGCTGCTGGCCATGAACGGGAAATGAGAGCGGCGAGCGAGGACGCGCAAGGCATGAAGGTTCTACCGCATCGCACAGATTAGTGGGAGATTTATCGAACCAGGACATGGCAGTAATTACACAGCGCGCTCGCTGTAGGTAGCCTAGGTAGGCTGGACGCTCCCTACAGCGTCTGTGCCGCCGCGCTACACCGTCTTGGCTTTCGTAAGAGAAACGCCGCGTCAGAGGCTCAAAGGCCGTGGATCTGGCTGGGATCGGGAGGCTCGGGTGGAGCGAGCAATTCCCAGTAATTCCCCAAGAAGCTGCCCGAGCGGGAGGCCGGATCCGGCAAGGGGGCCCCAATTAGGGAGCTCGTAAGATGCTGTAGGAGAGCGAAGCATAAGCTACGCATAATGTAAGGATGCGATTCAGATATAGCGCCGCGATGCAGGAATCACAGGATGCCAGATGAGCCAAAGACGGCCGCGTCGAGCGAATCAACGCAGCCGCCGCCAGTGTTTGCAGATTAGGGCGCAGGGATGCGATGCAGCGCGATATTCGCTTTTTTGCCATTAGTGAACCTGGCACCGGTGAAACCGTGAAAAACTCAAAGCGAAAGTCCAAGGTTCATGGCTTGCTCGTAATCTGCCCGAGCTTATGCCATTCGTTGGGTAATACGTGCTGCTATTGCTTGGCCGCCTGCTGATCAAGCGCTGCCAATACCGGCGTCAATTATCTATCCTCTAGCGTGCTAGCTATCTGGCTATCGACCGTGGTTGATTTATCTGACGCCCACCTCGCGTCATGTAGTCATGTAGTCATGTCCTACTTCAAGGGCCCAATACGACACACGATTCGATTGCACATTCGAGTTAGCCAAGCCATTGCTCCCGGTCCAGACTGGGCAACAGAGAAAAAAAAAGAGGGAAATTTTTTCATCTGGTGATGATTCATCTATGAAACAGCTAGCCACACGAACCACCCGTGAATCATGCTAATATAGCACAGTCAGACAAACCACGTAATCGGCCCTTATTTGACGCTAACAAATGCAATCCCACTACGTGCCTCTATACAGGCCTTCCGCATTGCTTGTTCTTCGTGATGTGTCCACTGCACGCTGAGCGGCTCATTCCATTTTTTGCTCGCCAACTCTTGCCGATGTTGTTGGTATTGTTTATGCCAACGTCCCAATGCCCTGGGATCTCCAGAACCACTATAGATAATAAGTGCCGTACACCGTGGCAGACTATCGTAAATCTCCTTGATGTGTGACACTGTCTTCTCGGTTTTTGTTGCAAGCTCTGTCATGCTTGGTGGTGCTAGTGATTGATCATCATTTTCAAATCCATCTTCCTTGTTTGACACTATGTTTGCATTTGACCATCCTCGAAGAGCTTCTAATTCACGTAATCGTGCCCAAACGAAATCGACGTCTGCACTTGAATCCGATGCTGGGTCTTCATTACCGTTTACGGCAACTTTGACTCCTGCCACTATATCTGCGTCGCTTGAACAGCTAATCGTAGTTCCGGCTGCAGCACCTGGACCTCGGCCGACGTCACCCCAGTCGACCACAGCTCCCCTGCGACCTTCCCCAGTGGATGCATCGCGCTTTGAGTGTGCGGGCCGAGACGCACGAGATAACCGCTTGAAGATAGATTCCCCGTTGGCCTCTATAGTCGCCCATTTCGGTCCCTTTTCACATTTTTGTTTTACAAGATCCAGACATGCCTTGGCATCTTCGATGCTGTCGTGCCCTTTGGTCCCGTGGTTCTGTTGAATGTCGCGAGCCAAGTATTTCTGACTGAGCCACCTCAACGAAGACTTGAGTGGTGGTCCGCGAGGATGAGGGAAGATGATGGATGTATCCACAATAAATGGATGCGTGATTTTGAGTGCAGTCAGATCGGAGTTGAGAGAATGTCCAACAAGGATTGTATCTGATGTCAGAATGTCAAGCAGTCGTGCTTGAATATCACGTAGTCGGGTAGTGACTTCCATCAGCATATCTGGTGTGATGCCGGAAAACCTGTCTCAAACGTCAGCAAGAAATCCTTTCTCTGGGACAAATAACCTACGGTGTAAGGTAGTCAATAATAGGATTGTCTGGCTTCACCAGCTCATCCATGAGCACTTGCCCGTCCCAATCAAGTAAGCTGATGCGAGTCAACTCAAACACGTCGTCTGCGGTCTTGCACATTTCGCAGTCCATGGCAATGACTCGTTTCCCAGCCGTCAGATCGCCATCGGTCATTTCGTTTTGAGACATCTCATGTATTGACGGCGAATCCACTGTGCTATCCACCCAGCCATCTTCTGGTGCTTGATTTAGATTGCGTCTCCCTTGTAAATCTCTGCTACGTTCCACCACGGTAGCAAAAACAGATGGATGGCTAACGTACTCATTTTCTAAAAGTTCTTCTGGAGAAGCAAGGAAAAACGTGATTGGTGTAGGCTCATCTTTCCAATTTTTTGCTGCGCGAGGTGTTTGGGGTCCGTTTCCTTTTCTTTCCTCTTTGGACTTTGGTAACGGTGAAGTGAGCATTGCTGCGACAGGAGAATGCAAACGGTTGAATCTATCATCGCCCGGGCTCTTGACAGGCCACATGTGAGTGAAGATAGTAGAGAGGGGTTGAAGGGGTTCGGGCATTTGGTCTGATATAAGCTTGATAGGATAGAAGTCATCAGGGGTTGGCTTGACGCTGTCTGTGTAATTCTCTTGTGCAGGAGAAGTGCTTGGCTCCAGATTTGGTGAACCTGGCGTGACGCTTGTTGAAGCAAAAGCACTACTCTGCTCTACCTCTTCTGACTGAACGGAAAGAGATGTAGTCCCATTGAACATGCCTGGTTCCAGTCCAGGGACCATGAGCACCACAACTTTCCTTACCTGTCTATGATGTCGTACAGCCACCCATTGGGGAGCCGTACCGTCTGCTAGAAGGTAGAGCACAAGAGTTTGAAGGTCGCTGATTTTTACAAATGACTGGAGTCGAATATGTGGTGAGTGGTATATGGCAGGATAGTTGTTTTCTGCATTGCGGGATTTCTCCTGCTGCTTTCGGCGCTTCTTCTTAGAATGAGACTCAACAACGTGCCACTCGTTGTCGGTTTTCTCGACGTGCTGTATATTTTCCTCCTCAGGTTGGGAAGACTCCCTTGGACGCTTGTCGTTTAGCATTGCCAGTGTTGCGCCTAGACCAAAGCCATTAGTAGCGATTGTGCTGTCTGAATCACCGTTGTCGGCTCGAAATTCCTCGTGTGATCGCTTTCGCTTCGTCATCGTAGAGCGTTGTCGTTCCAGTTCTACTTAGGTAGGTACATCCAAACAAAGGGTGTGGTTGGTGAAGATTGAGGTCGGCAATTTCCGGCCGAGAACCGATCGGCCGGCCACTAAGGTACCACCTTGCATTTGACAACTGATTTAGCGGTATGAGATTTACACTCGCCTAATCCAAGGAGAGACTTGTTTCTTTTTTGCTTTTGAGGTCTATTATCTCATGTCTATTTCTTTGACCAAATGTGCCGCTCTGGAGCCATGATAGTTTCTGACACATTGGTTTTGGTGCTCAACACCCTCTTATCACCCTATGCAGGATGCTTTCTGTTTTACGCCCTGAGAATCAAATTGTCGTGCGTGAATGAACTTCCCCTGGCTCTTGCGACACATCACAGTCCCCAAGCTTGCGAATCAAAATTATTACGTTAGCGGTGCAATGAGAATCTCCCCTGAGCGCCCACAAATAAGGCGGCATTGTTGCGAAGAACAGCATAGCTACAGCTAGAAGTCGCTGGACGAATTAAATTTATTATGGATCGCTCGGCTAGCAGTCGCGTGGGGAAAGTGTTTCGCCAACGTTACTTATTGTTACCCCTATCAGTATTCCGTGCCGTAAAAGGTAGCCCCCACAATTTTTAGAGCAAGTGTTTCCAGAATAGTCATAGCAGTATGGAGCATGATCTGAAACTGGCCTGAAGAATTTCCCGAGTCAGTCGCTGAACTTTGCCAAGTGCAGCGAGACCTCTCCTTCCACTGATGAATTCTGCTCCGTGCTGACAAAGCTAAGAATGGTGTTCTACCTATCGGTCAATTACTGTTCAACCTCCATCTGCTTCCATTTCATGTGTATTCTATTGCATCGGCGCCAGCGATTTGAGCATTGCTTGGTAGACTGTTCAAGTCTTAATCGAATGCGTAGTGCGAGACTTGACCGGAGAAATCTGTGAGCGTTGGACACTTTGTTGTGCCAGACATCATAGGGGTGAGGATTGTCACGGCATATTTGAAAGTTGCCAGCGGAGCGTGCGCACATTTAATTACGGGTGAGATTTTAGCCTTCAACCTGGCTGCCTGATGTTAAACGCCAACCTCAGCGTGTGCCTCAACCGACTTAACCTATTGTCTTGACATTAAAGCACAATGCAGCGGGACAGCACTGTGGCTAATACCTCTGTCTTCTGCCTAGCAAGATTCCATCAGCTTCTCTGATCGGTTCCACGAGTCAGTGACTGCTGATCGTAACCCGCCGATGGCAGCAAAGGACGATGCATCGTAATGGCAAGATCTGCAATACGGTACATGACTATGATCATATCTCAGTGCAATTCAAATGCAGCAGTCGGCTTTGGCTAAAGTACCCTCTTTTCGCACACCAAGTCTCCAAAGCAGATCCAAGCGTAATAAAAATGCATTGAGAGCTACCAAGCTTTCTATTAGCTATAGTCTAGAAGACTTACGCGCGTTGTGCTTCACTGAATTACTCTATTCTGGCTTTTATTGACGGGCGACTCTTTAGTAGAGAGCAAATTGAGACGGCTTTCCGGGTGGCAATGTAATAAAAATTTACTTCACAGGAACAGACATATGTGATGTAGTTGCACCGGTTCGTCGAGCCGCGCATCCGAAGGCGCCAATAGCGCCGGTTAATCATCGGTACATTCTCTTTACTCTCCTTTCCCCCACGCGTGTTCGTCCCCTTGCGAGGATCCCTGCAGACCTCGACCTCACTCCTCGGCGAACATCACTGCTCAAGAAGCCTTCGCTGGCTTGTTGACTGTGGATGCCGACTTGTGAACTGCCGTAGCCACCAAAAACTTGCTAATCTTAAGAAAAGCTCGCTTTTGCTCTCCGCTGTGATTCTATCTGCAACCTGGCGGGCGGCCTCCCATGCATCCAAGACAGTCGAGTCAATGACAATGCATGCCTAATTCGAGTACTATTGTACATGGAGCTCTGTTGGCACAGAGTTGGAGCCTACACCTGTTGAAGTCCTGTCGTTCTCAATCAAGGTTGGTTGCAGAAGTTTGCCTCACCAGCGAGAATCTGATTATGAGTGGAAGCTCCGCAAGACTGCCACTGTTAACTTAATGGCTTCCTGCAGAGTCCTCATTGCTGTCGCCCAGTAGACGGACTATATTGCTACGGCAACTGATGCGGGGAACCTGAGTTTTTTCATGTGTTGAGGCCTGCGACGGTGTTGCGTCGGTCACGTAACACTTTTACACCTTTCGAGTTTTTCTCCCGACATAGACGCGGCCTGATCTCCACATCATCACGGCCTTGCCCATATCGATACCCCACGAGTATCTCTACCTTTTCTACGCTAACCATCTCAAATTCAGCGCATATTTTCATCTTCTCAAATTCAACTCTTTCAAGTTGTCGGTAATATCCCGCTACCGCCGATGCGTAGGACTTGGGGAGCATATTTCACAGGCAACCCGATTTCTCCACTGGACTACTCTTGTAAGCTGTACATATCATGGATGAGGAAGCCACACAACCGTCAACGCAAGCCGTTTTCGATCCCCGTCGCGCGGGCCAAAGTACGTCTGGACTGAGTGAGGCCGATGCAGCAGATGTATTATGTATACTTCATCCTTGTTCGCCTGCTGCATTTGCCATTGTCGAAGAAACATATAGGCGCGCTCCACAACATGTCCTTCAATGGAGGAACCACGCCTATACCGAACACTCGCAATCAGAAGACCCCAGTGAACAAGAGACATTTATACTTGATGGACAAAACGCTCCACTGGATCTTGCCTTGCGGCTTTCCTCCAAAATCCAACGACCGGCAATGGGGTTTACATTTGGCCGCCATCCCAGCCTAAATGACATCATCCTCCACATCGATAGTCTGAAACGTATCAGCAATATGCATTTTCGCATCTACGTCAATAATTCTGGCGTCATTATGATTCAGGATATGTCCACAAATGGTACACTTGTCGATGACGTCCTTCTAAAAAAACGAGGAAGCGAGAGAGAAATGATGCGAATGCTGATGGCCAATTCAATCATATCAATCCTATCGCCGAGACCAGAGGACTGTATCAAATTTGTCGTACGAATTCCTCCTAGAGATGCTCACTCTGAACTGTTTACCGAAAACTTTAGAGCTTTCGTGGCTCGTGCCATACTAGCGGAGCAGCACGATGAAGCCAATACGGCTGGGCAAGGACAAGCTGATGTTCGAGGCAAACAAAAGGTTGTTGCAGATGAGCGTGCAGCCAAACAAGCCGCATCTTCCATCAAACTCGCGTCTACAAGCTCTAATCGTGGCATGAAGTGGGACGGTGGCGACGAATACAGCGTTGTCGGCTTTCTTGGTAAAGGCGCTTTTGCTAACGTGTACAAGCTTTCGACCAGGCGGGATGGGAACTTTTACGCTGCAAAAGAATTGGAGAAAAGAAGGTTTGTGAAAAATGGTGTACTGGATAGACGGATTGAAAACGAGATGCAAATCATGCAGACTGTGCGACACCCGAACATTGTTCAGTACGTCAACTATTACGATATTGAGAATCATCTCTACATTGTCATGGAATACGTTCCTTTTGGCGACTTACAAGATTACTTGGAGGAATATGGAGTGTTGGAAGAAGACCAAGGAAGAGTCATGTCACGTCAAGTTCTCGGCGCCTTGATGTATCTCCATGATCAGAAAATCACACATCGCGATATCAAGCCTGACAACATTTTGATCTCTTCAGAAGATCCTTTTGAGGTGAAATTGTCGGACTTTGGACTCTCCAAAGTTGTCAACGACAATGACACTTTTCTCAAGACGTTTTGCGGCACGCTATTGTATTGTGCACCGGAAGTTTTTCCACACTACAGCAATCGCCACCCTGTAAAGGGGCAGAAACGACGACGCGGCAATCATCCGCAAGCCGAAGCACACTCATACAGTCATTCAGTGGACACATGGTCTTATGCGGCGGTATTGTGGTTTTCCTTGTGCAAAAAACCTCCGTTTGAGGGTGTTGCTGATCAAACCGGCCAAGCAATGTTCAATAAGATAATGGAGACGAGGTTGGACATTTCGCCTCTCAAATTCGTAGCAATCTCGGATGCAGGCATAGATTTTCTCATGAAGATGCTAAATACGGATCCCTCAAAGCGGCCTTCAGAGAGGCAGTGTCTAACACACCCTTGGCTTGATGATGGATCTATTGTTAACGCCGAACCAGATGCACTTTTAGGAGCCATTAACGAAGAGGAAGAGGAAGAGCCCACAGAAACGTCAGCACCTGATATGTCTCAATTGAGTATTAATGATGGAGCCCGCCGTTTCCAAGTTCCTGAAGAAGATGACTTTAGCTTTGGATCTAATGACATCGATGACTTCCTAGACCCACGCCAGTCGAAACGAGCAAGGGGTGATCTGTATGCATTTCGTGAGAAGCCAAAAACAGACTCAAGTCCCAATACCTCCCACAATTCTGGGCGCCTCCATCGGAAAAATGGTTCTCATGATCCGTCATCTGTGGATCCAGGAAATGGCCCCAGACTCTTCGGTGAGATAGGCCATTCAGCTCTACAAGACTCGGGTGCATTTGATGTTCGGACACAAGCTGCTCTTGCCATCAGTCGTCAAAATACGTCTACGACGAACGAATCCGACGCGTATCAACTTGCTAGCAGCGCAAGTGAAAGGAGTCAGGCCAATTCGAGTACGGACTTTGGGCAGTTTCGCTCTGGCCGTCAATCAAGCAATGGATCGATTGAATCTCAACTGTTGAAAGTCGGGGCAGCTACGAGTCTGTTGGGAGCCGAATCGCTCGTGCGTGACTTGCACATGGAGTCTCCACCTTCCGCAAACTCACCAGCTGCAGGTGAGCCTTCCACACCCAAGACTCCCGATCACAATTCTCAAACAGCAACCCCAAACAACGTCAAAAGTCCACACACAAACGATACTACGCCAAGACCTCCTCCTTTCAATCGACAGATCAGCATTCCATTTTCCGCTTCTGCTTTCTATGACCGTTCACATTCCGATGTCGATGAGTCAGAGGAATCGAAGAAACCAGATGAACAATCCTTCGGTAGCTCGCTTCATCTCCCTGCCAATATGGCGTCACTTCCAAGGACTACGACGAGGTCCACAGACAGTGCAGAGGGAAGGAGCGACTCCAAACCCACCAGTTTCCATGAACCTCAAATGAGTCATCCTGCGGGGAATGATGTTGCAGAGGCAGCAGCAGCGTCACAGCGATCCTCTCCTGATGCATTTGCCCGGCCGCCTACCCGTCTCGGCAAGCTCACCTCGACATCCGATTCGTTCATCCCGATGACGCTACCTCTTTCCACTCGCGTCTCCACATGGGGTCGCGACCGTGGCAACACACACGTCTACCCTCACTCAGGCGACACGCGCATCCCCAAGCGCGGAATCCTCATCTGGTTCCATGCCAAGGGTCTCGACGAGGCGCTTGCCAGCAATGCCAGCGCGGACTGGACAAAGATCGAAGGGTTGCATACCATCATCACGACTGAAAGCACAGCAGGCATTTGGGTCAACGGTACACATCTGAAGCGTGGTAGCAAGGAGACTGGGACATTGTACGGGCGGATCTATTCGGGAGATGAGATTACGGTGTTTGTAGGCAAAGGAAGTGGGAAGCATCCGCCAGAGAAATTGGTGTTTGTGTGTGAGTTCTTTCGTGGGGAAGCGGCGGGGCGGAGGCCTGAGGGGAAGAATTTTGAGGTGTTGAGGGAGAAGCAATGATTTCTTTTTTCCTTTTTCTTTTCCCGCGTCATGGTTTCACAGGTCTGCATGGTGGCGGCTTTTCTCATAACAAAGACTGGTTCTTTCTCCTTTTTCCTTTGATTCGGCGGCTGCGATGATGGGTCACGATACCCGTGGTGCACTTGGCCTCAGGTCTCTTTTCTCAGTAATTAGCATCGGAGTTGGGAGGCAGATTCTGCTCAAAACAGGGGTCATTTCAAGTAACCAATGGGAAACATCTACTCTGTCTCCTTCACGGCGTGTCTAATAGATTGTATAGAAATCAATATGCAACATCAGAATTGAATCTCACGGCGTTGATCGACGCCATTCCTTAAATCCTTCTTAGAACACTCCAATGCCAAATCTCACCCCTCATTCCCGCCCACATAATTCCCGCAACACCCGTAACTTGCTCCCCACAGAATCCCCATCAATATACGCCCCCTTCAACCACCTCGGTCCCTTGGCCACATCAAACGCCCTCCGCGCATGCAAGACTCGCCGATTGTTGAAAATCACCGCCTCGCCCGGCCTCAACAACCGCTCAAACTGCATCTCGGCCCGCTCAATCATCCGCCCAAATTCCTGCGCCGCACCATGCCACTCCCGCAGCTGCGCGCTCGACGCACCACCGCCGCCGCGCAGCGGCGCCTGGAACGGCGGGCTCCAGTTGACGTTGGCGATGCAGCCGTGCGCGTCGAGCTCGATGACGGGATGCGTGTTGTGGTACGCGTGGCTGTGCTGGTGCGAGGAAGAGGCGACGTGGTGGTAGTGGTAGGGGACTGGGTAGGTGCAGAGGGGGTGTTGGGAGGGGTTGGAGGTGTTGTGGAGGATGGTCTCGGCGGCGCGGAAGGCGTCCACGAAGACGGATTCGCCGCCGCCGGAGGCGGAGGCCTGGAGACAGTGGAGGATTTGGAAGGTTGGTGGCGCGGTCATGTAGCTGAGGCACGGGGTTAATATTTCGGGGGTGCGATGCTGGGTGGAGGGGGGAAGGAATCTAGGGGAGGGACTTACAGCAGGTCCATGTGAAGGCCGAGGTATTGATGTGTGTATGCGATGTTTTTGGCGTTTGCAACACTTCTGACGTCCCATGTCCTGCCGTACAAGGAATCGCGAAGGGGGCCTATTTCTGCGCCGATCTGCTCGACGCCGTAGGTTGAGCTGACCTCTTCATCGGCTTCTAGTTGAGGCATATCTTCGAGGAAAACGAGGCCATGATTGTCTAGATCTTCTAGTACTGCATGGAGAGTTTTGCTATTCCTTCGGCAATCGGACCACGACCATTTTCGAAAATGCTTCTCGAATAATGATCTGTCCCAGGTCGTTGGAGGCCTGAGCGGTTCATGATCAAACAGCTCGTTAATTCTGTTCGAAGTTATCCTCGTCACATGGTCGTTGGAATAACCGGGTACGTCATTTTCCCACTGCAAATGAGCTTCATCACCGTTTGGAACAACGTTGCAGGGCCGGATGCTGGAAGGAATATCTGAAGATTGAAACAACTTTTGATGTGAATCTGGATCAACACAGCGTTGGCATTGACATTGATCTCGAAGAATCAAAGGGTCAACCCGCCAGATCCAAGCTTCAATTGAATGTTTCAAAGGCTCAACCGGCTCCTTTGTGGTATGATGTTTCTGTTCGATCGGAACTGACTGATAACGCGCCGTATTCCCGTCTTGGGACCCGGCCTTACCTGGCTGTACATTTTGACTATAAGCGAATGGATGTTCCTGTGTACCCTCTTGAATTACATGACTATGTGATCCATTGCTGTAGCTGCGGTGCCACTGTGTTGCGTGGGGTTTAACCTTGGATCCGAAATTACCACCCAAAATGGTCGCTGGACCTCTCTTTGTCTTTTGCGGCTCAAACAATGGGAGGCGAGTCAGCTCATGCAGCCAGCAGCTTTGATTGGCATGTCTTAGTCGAGCACTGGTTCTGTGCAACATATTGTTTTTTCTAGCGGAGGTTACATGTCTCAAGGCAGTGTGACGTCGGACAAGGTTTAAAGCTTGAAACCAGCGCTGATCTTGGCTCGCTGATCCTCTCGACAACCCACCACATGCATGGATGTCTCGGAGAGAAGAGCACCTCAAGGATGAAGGCTCCAGATCCGAAGTAGTTCTTGCCGGAGGCATTGCAGGTCTGGTCTCGAGGTAATTTCCATTCCATCTCGCAATCCGAGCAACACTGCTGATAAGCCGGCAGATTCTGCATCGCTCCATTGGATGTGGTCAAGATTCGGCTCCAGCTTCAAAGCCATTCACTTTCGGACCCTTTGAGCCATCATGGACTCCAAGGCCCAATATACAAGGGCACTTTGAGCACTCTGAAAGCAATCCTTCGACAAGAAGGCATCACGGTGCGTACACATCGCTAATTGCCTGTTTGAACCTATCCTAATCACAAACACGTGCGCAGGGTCTGTGGAAAGGCAACATTCCTGCAGAGCTCCTCTACGTTACATATGGTGCAATTCAATTCACGACGTACCGCACCACCACCCAGCTTCTCCAGCAATTGCCGCCATCGCGGCGCCTGCCCAACGCTGCTGAAGCGTTTGTATCTGGCGCGGCGGCAGGTACGGTAGCCACCACATTGACGTATCCACTTGACCTACTACGTACCCGGTTCGCTGCGCAAGGCGTCGATCGCGTATATTCCAGCCTGATCGCGTCAGTCCGGGATATCGCTAGTCATGAGGGCTTCCGTGGTTTCTTTCAGGGGCTTAGCGCTGGCGTCGGACAGATTGTGCCGTACATGGGATTGTTCTTTGCATTCTACGAGTCGCTGCGATCACCATTGGGCCATTTGGAGTTTCCATTCGGGTCCGGACATGCTGTGGCTGGCGTAGCTGCTAGTATCGCGGCAAAGACTGCTGTGTTTCCTTTGGATACGGTAAGGAAGAGATTGCAAGTCCAAGGTCCGACGAGGCAGAGATATGTGCACAGGAATATCCCTTTGTATGCCGGTGGTATTGGGAATACTCTTGCAGCTATTCTCCAAAAAGAGGGTACAAGAGGCCTGTATCGAGGGCTCAGTGTAAGTTTGTTGAAGGCAGCGCCAGCAAGCGCGGTGACAATGTGGACATATGAGAGGGTCCTTAATGTGATTAGGACTGTGGAAGCAAAATTCGAAGAGGAATGAAGATTCGGCTGGTCGCCAGTGAGACATGGCTTCTTCTGTGTACTGTCCAGACACCAGCCACTTCATAGAATGATTTAGTGGCCGGCTCCAATCCCCATGTCTTGACCGCTCTATTCTATCCACATATTCCAGGATTCAACCAACTCGCATTGTCAGTTGATTATGGTGACCCATATCGATGTCCGGTCTAAATGAAGACCTTCGCATACTATTACATGGTGATCGATGCCGTCAATGTACTAGCGGAGGTACCTCCTTTCCTTCCTCCCACGCATCCAAGCTCTCTCTCACATTAACCCAATACCTCAACTTGACTGCTTCCGACTTCGCTTCCTCCGTTCGTGCCTCATCTTTAAAGATACGGTTCAATGTCTCCTCACTCTCGGCAATGCGCTCATCATTCTCCTCCTTCAATAGTATAATCTCCTTCTCGCTCTTCGCCGTTTCAATCTGTTCCCTGAGCTCTAACACCTGCAACAGTAGTTCCGGATCTTCTACCTTGGCCGTCTCGTCATTTGCAACGTCGACACCTCTCAAGCTCAAGATATACTGTGCCCGTGCTAGTGGGTTCAGCAAGGTCTTGTATGCCTCATTGATGTAAGCAGAGGTAGCTTCTGCGCGTGCCTTGTCCTCGGCGGCATGGAGATCAGGATGTGCTTTGGCTTGGAGTTGCAGAAATTCCTTTCGGAGCGCGCGTGGATCGAGTGTGAAGGGACCGGCAGGTGGAGGGCCAGAAGGAAGGCTTGCCGGGAAGAGTTCATAATAGGTTTTGGGTGGAGACGACGCTTGCCGCTGTTCATTTTTTCTTGCAAATGAGCTAAAGTTGCGATTTGCTGTGCACAGAGCAGCCTGATTACTGCGCTTGTTAAGGGTACAAGGGATTGTTCGATTGATCCAATGAGCTCGGAGGCAGAATGGTGTTGTAGAATAGCGCGTCGATGCTTTGATGAGAGCGCGAAGATGTCGAAGAGTACTTGGAGATATGCCTGGCATTGCGATGTCAATACACGGCTAGTTCCGGTGTTGTAACAATAGATGACTTGCTTTTAACCGAAGCGTTAATGTCTTTCCGCTGATGGTATGGTGGCGCTTTCGTCCGCAGCTCTTCCGCGGGACAGCTGTCTTAAACTCGCCATCCTCACTCCTATTCCACAACAATGAGGCATTTCTGGGCTTTACCGGCTGCTTTAAGAGTTGCGCTCGCGAGCCCTCATTCATTCAGTGTGCATGATGATCTCTTAGCTTATCCACAGGTACGCGCGTGGTATTGATTACCTTTGCGAAGACTGCGCATTCGACTTACATTTCTCAGTACGAGATAATTTTCTCCGATACCTTCATACGCGATACCTACGCTTCCTCTCGTCTGTCATGGGCATCGAGTGCTAGCTCTCTGAAAGCTAGCATAACCAACAGCGCATCTTCCTCTAGCGATCTACCCTCAAAAGGCGAGATTGCCAAGTTATATGACACCAAAGATGGAGATCACGAGGATACAGGGTTCGATGATAACGTTCTCACCTATGAACACATGCTCCTTGGAGACCGACATTACCTCTGTAGCATACCGTCGGTTGCATCGGAGAATGATACCAATAACAAAACGAATTCTACAACCGCCGATGAGCTGGAGAAAGAGCTAGTACGCGCGAATGATCGAGGCTGGGAGTTGCTCAAGGACATGCAGGGAAACTGTCTTTACTACATGTCTGGATGGTGGTCCTACAGCTTCTGCTATAACGAAGCAGTGCGGCAATTTCATCCACTACCGCCAAGTCGTGGAGTACCGCTTTTTCCCCCGGTTGAGGATCCAACAGTGCCAGGCTTTGAGCTGGGTCGTTATATTGGCGATCCTGGTAAGAAGGCTGGAGGAGACGGAGAGAGATCGACGTTGGAAGAAGAAGAAGACGAGAAAAATGATGGTGGGAAGGGGAGTTTAGAGACAGGACTGGCACGACTGGAGACAAAAGGGGAAGTGCGCTATCTGGTTCAGAAACTTCATGGTGGATCGATCTGCGATCTTACAGGGAGAGATCGAAAGATTGAGGTTCAGGTGTGCTATTTTCATTTCTATTCAAGTGATGCATTCAAAGCTGACACGGAGACTCAGTTTCATTGCAACCCGAATTATACCGAGCGTATCGGTTTGATCAAAGAAATTGCCATTTGTTCCTATCTCATGGTCATTCACACCCCACGCCTTTGCAATGACATCGCCTTCCTCCCGCCACAAGAAAGCAAAGCCAACGCGATTGCATGCAAAGAGATTCTCAGAGATGATCAGATTGATGCTTGGAAAGAGCGCAAAACTCGCGAGGCGGAAGAGCTTCTTGTTGTTGGCGAGGAAGAGGACAAGCCCTTACGACCAATTGTTGGCGGTGTTGAGGTAGGCGCCAAGAAAGATGTTGGAAGCGAAGGCAAAGTGATTGAGAAGAGTGCTGTTGTGGGGGGAGGCAAAGAGACGTATATCGACACTCTGGCTTCAAGCGATGGCAAGACGATGGACGAGAAGGGCCTGAGGAAGCTTAACATGATGAGCTCAAAGGAGCTTGAGATTCTGAAGCAGAAATTACAAGAACTGGCAAGCGGGAAAGGATGGAAATTGGACTTGGTGGATACACCGAGGGGACGAGAACTTAGGGGCGTGATTGACAATGATGATGATGAAGATGAAAATGGAAAGGAGGAAGATGCCGGCGAGGATGAGGCTGGGGAAGGGACAGAAGAGACTTACAAGGAAGAACTGTAACATATTGATGTCGAAAAGTATTTCACTTGAGCGTTCTATCATAGCACTGCGTTGACTGACATGATCATGAATGAGAGATCAATGACACTTTGGATGACCCATTGTAGGGTCAAAATTTCTGCACATGACTATGGATCGTGCTTGAGAAATACGTTCCTTCGCGAAGCTAAGCACTCTTGACAACCTTTGGATGATGAGAAACGGAAAATGCATGCGCTTACAGATCACTCTTTCACCGGTTTTTGGAAGACCGGCATTGTGTATATGAACATCCCGCTCCTTGGGGGGCCCCATCAGACAGCGATGATGTCTTACGAGTCAGGCATTCTTCAAACGGCATCGAGTCCGAGCAAAGGAAGTGGAGCTGAAAACAAAACATACATATACTAGGATATGAAGGAAGCGTGGGAGGCCTTGTGCGGCACCCGATCATGTTGGCTTGGCTCCTTCGGAGAATTTATGAACGCGCTTGCTCTGCCAAGATGGTGTAATTTGTCTTGCAAGCGGTCGTAAGACGGCGAGACTTGGGTTTTCAATAAACTGAAAACGGAAAATGGGGATTGGGAGTCTTCACAATGTAACATGCGCCAACATGCAAGGTACCACCGGAATTTGAAAGAGTACGAGTCCGAGTCCGAATCCGAGGCTGGGACTGCACGGAACGGCCCGCGTCTTTAAACTTCAGGAACATGTGGTGGTGTGGTGAGACGTTGATGTGATGGTCTCGTGAGTAGCTGGGTACTGGCATTCGGGCTTTGACATTTTCCAAAATCTTTTCTCTCTGCATTGAAAAGCAACCTTTCGTACATCTTTACGAGCGAATTGGAATACAGAAGGCCTTTCGCCGAAAGAAGCTCACTCTAATCCTAGTTGTAGAACAGGGCTTTGGCCGCAGGTAGGTCCATAATCACAACGGCAAGCACGAAAACAAGCACACATTAGACACAGCACTAAACTTCAAGTGAAATCACTTGTATTGGAAAAAATGTACCTGCCCTGGGTACCATAATGCTATGAATTCCCCCCCTCCCATCGTCCCGACTCCTTACTTTCCTACACAGCAAACCCGCTTGCTTAAGCACGCTGGACGCTCGGAACTCAGACGCATCAATCTCAGAACCAGCGAGAGGCGGCCACCCAAAGTCCACACCCACGGACTCGGCAATCAGTATTTCCCACACTGATCCATCGAATGGCAAATCCCCGATTTTCATCCAGCAGTCTCTCAAAGACTTCCCCCCAAATCTCAGCGCCACAGACCTTCGATCCGAGCGCACATAACCCACACACACACACACACACACACACACCCGGCAATCCAGCGCCAGAATTTTCCTTTCCTCTCCTCCCTCATCCCGCCCCCGCCACACCCAACCCCTGCTGTCGCACAAACGCACTCATCCGATGCGTCGCAGGACTCCCACCACCCCCGGGATCCGCTCCCTTCCCCACACCAGCTCCGCCCCTCGCACTCCGCTGACTCTCGCTGCTGCCCCTGGGCGCAGCAGCATCGCGCGCATACGGCACGGTCGGCGCGCCGAACTCCGCGTCCACGGCGCCGCCGTAGTACGGGTCGTGGTCCTGCTGCGGCGGCGGCGGCGCGACGTGGCGGACGGAGCTCGGCGGCGCGGATGCCGCGTCCGGGTCGACGCGCATGATGCTGCCTTTGCCCTCGCGCGGCTGGGCGGTGGCGGTGGTGGGCGTGTCGGGCGCGGGGGAGTAGGCCGCCGAGGAGGCCGCGGTGAGGTTTTGCGGGGGCGCGGCTGGGGAGGTGTGTTGCGGGAGGTGGCGGAGGTCGGCGTAGCGGCGGAGGATTTCTTTGGTGGTGATTTCTTGGGACGTTTCGAAGAGCGTGTGGTCTTGGAGGATGGATTGGAGGTCTTCGGGGATCTGGAAGGGGAAAGAGTAGGTCAGTGGTGGGTGGTGGATAGGTTGGGGGGGGAAGAAGGAGAACGTACCTCGCACATGGTTTCGTTGTATTCGATGAGGCTGTGGATAGCTTCAATGGCTAAGAAGCTGTCGTCCATGCCCTGGTGTTTGGAGTTTTGGAAGAGAATGTTGGGTGCCATGACTGTAGCGAGATTGTGAATATCCATTTTACTACCAGATTCATCGTCGACGTGAGAGAATGATGAAGCCCAGTTGAGGAAGCAGAATAAGACTTCCATTGTATCGCGATGAGGCTTTGGTAATAGACAGCACGTAAGATGAAGTACGCGGCGTCGTTTTTCGGCATCGGCGATTTCTGAAAGCGCAGTCAGCCACAGCCACTCTTGGTGCTTGGAAGGACCATCGATACACGAAGTTGAGTAAAACAGAACAAACTCACGTTGGCTTTGGATAAACAATCGATGTAACTTGAAAGTTAGCACAGGATCTGGCAAAGCTCGCAAGAACTTCTTTAACAATGCCGCAACCTGCACCGGATTCTCCCGGTTCAGATCCACAGCATCTCCACCCTTGGCATCAATCTCTTCGGCCATAGCGTTGAGTCTCTTGATGTTTCCATTCTTTCGAAACACGCCTTCCACACTCATGTCCATTGTTCTCATAGCAGACACGGCATCCTGAACGAGTGCTGGCACTCGAAGCGCACCAGGGCCGACACCGTCTGTTGACTCTGCACCATCCCGTTCGACAATTTGATCAAGGGGAACACCGAAGACGCCATTCTTCTTCTTGCCGTGCTGTTTTTTCTGCCCTGGCTCTTTCGCACCAAATGCCTTTCCAAATTTACCCCAGAAAGTAGGCGATCTTTTTGTCTCGATCATGTCGAGAAGTTCCTCCTGGTTGAAAGCACCTTCTAAGAGGGGTTCCATGGATAGAACTGCAACGTGTCGAATGATAAAGTATTCCAAAGCTGACAACTCAGAAAAGTATCTCTTGCCGCGATATTGTACTTCTGCTTTTTCCAGGTCCTGTCCGCCTGAGAAGTCTCGTCGATGTCCATTGACGAGTCTGGGCTTTGGCTCTTGCGGTATCATAGGACCTCGGGCATACTTTGACGCATTTGGACGTTGCTCTTTCGCCTGCTCTGCAGCTACTAATCGCGGAATGTCGTCCAAGGTAATGGCATTATTGTCGCCCAGGCTGAGATGATTGCCCACCTCTGCGTTTGCATCCCTGTCTTGTATAATCTGAAATTTGTTGGTTCTGGATGCTGTTTCTCCGCTAGACGATCCAGGCCGGACTGTGGCAGCTTCAGGTCCATCAATGATTCTCGACGTTCGAGCTTTCTTCATCGTCTGAGAGAGATGTTTGTCCATTCGCGTTGATCGTAGTCGTCGAATGTCGCCCAAAGTTTGCTCGTACGTTGGCCGCTGTTCATCCTCATTTTTGCTTTCGCCTCCATACGACTTGGATCGTGAGGCTAAGCGCATATCTGAGACATCAATAGGCTCACCCGTTGGCGTAAGTCGTACGCCTTGATTCGAGTTGTAGCGAGAGAGATTCGGATCGTCTAATCAAGCGTTAAAATTAGTCGGATGGCGTTGGTGGTATGGTGGCTTACCGGATGTATGTGGTAGAGCGCCGCTTGTCCGAAGCGTTGCGAGTAGTCTCGCATGAGCGACTTTGAGTAGATGAACGTATTGCATTAATCGAGTAGTGTGCTCAAATCCACCTTCGGCATCTGGTACTCGCAGAGAGCACTCTATGCAAAACAATTTGAAGCTGTTCTCGCTCCATCGAGCACCTTCGATATGGTGGTTGAGATCTCTTTTGCATTTTTGGCAAGCCATGCATTGTGAATGAAAGACTCGGGTTCGATTTCTAACGCATTTGTCCTCGACGGGCTTTTCGCAAATCGGGCAAGTATCAGCAGATTTGCTAACGTATCCACTCATCTCGCTCCACGTGTTGCTATCCTCATCATTATCCATGCGTTCCTCGAGCATGTTGACTTGCTCAAGAAAGGAATGAAGACCCTCTTGTGAACCAGTCTCTCGCTCCAATTTCAGTGCACCTTGGAGACATATCCTGATGAGGAGTTTGAGGTAATGGGCCAGTCCAGTCACGAGGGATAATAACTCCTGAGTGACTCCGAGTCTGCGAACGCCGGTCGTTTGCGATTCACGTAACAGACCAAAGAAAGCAACAACCTTCTTGCAAAGTAGCTTTGATTCACGGGAATACGAAAGACCTGCCTAATTTTAGAATTTTGACGGTTGCATGTCATGCGGAATGTCATACCTTTCGGTGTCCTTGCTACTAACATAGCGTCCAAGCCATCAGCTGCACTGAAAAGCATTTCCACGTGTATGATGAACTTCTTCGCAGCCATCACACCATCGACATACGCTCCATTGCTAACGTGTAAAAGCATGTCCGATATGCATGTGGCTGAGCGCTCTTCAAAGTTTGACAGTGTTCTCCATATCCACAAAACTTTTTCTTCCACTTTTTCTTCGTCATTCCGCACCAAGGCTCGCATCTCCTCTGTAGCATCTTCTTCATCCAGCTCATCTCTTGCAGTTGCTTGACCGTTGCTGTGTAAGCGTACGTTCCAGTACTTGTGAATCATGTAGCATTCTGGGTGCCAATGTTGGTTCTGTCCATTCCGGAAGATTTCTACAAATTGCTTTAGAATGGAAGTTTGGCAGCCGTTGCATCTTTGTGCAAAGCGAGTTGAGTAGTGGTAGTGACAATAAACGTTGCCCTCATGCTCGTAGTAGCTGTCCTGAGCGCCAAAGACAGTCGGACAGACGGAGCAAGTAAAGTGCTCAATATGGTATTTGCGATCCAGGGCAGTAATGTAAGAGCCGCGAAGAGCACCACCACAGTCATAACAGAGCAGGTCGAGTCTTCGAAAGTAATCCGTTTCACATAGAGGGTATTGATTTGGAGGCTGATCAGGGACAGGGAAGAACTTGGAGGCGACAATTTTGTTGCAGTCCTATTAGTTTGTTAGTCGAGTACGCCATGCAATGTTCCTAGATGTTCGTTGACTCACATGGCAAGTAAAGCACTCCAGATGATATGTATTCTCCAACGCTCGTACGAATTGTCCAGTCAATTGACCTTGACATTTGCCACATATCCGCGTGATATTACTACCTCTTCTCCCGCCGTGTGTCCTTGACCGTTCTCTTCCCGCTGGACTTCGTGGAGAATTATCATTCCTTGCTCTTCTGATGTCATGGTCTGATGGTATATCGAGGTCCATGGGCGTGCCGCCGCTTGAATCAGTCGGACGTGAATTCTTGCGTCTTTGGCTAGGAGATGGGAGGTTTGGGTATCCGTTGCCGTGTAAATGAAGCTCGTCATTACTGGTGTTGGTGGGAAAGGAACCAGGCATGTCCTGTCCCTCATATGAATCTTGTCTGAACCCGGCCGGCGGGCCCATACCAGCTGGTCGCACTCCTGACGGGAGGAAACGATCCTCGTACGAACTCATGGTATGAAAGTGCAATTATATCCCTGGCCTTGCCCTGTCTTTTTGGGAATATTATTATGATGGTGGCATTCGCAAGCAATGTGGATAGATGATGTTGAATGGAAATGGAGAAAGAATGAGTGACTAAGGTCAGGAGAGGTTTTCCGAAATCGTGGCGATGCGTGAGAAATGCAGCGATATTCAAGGGGCGGTGGGGATGCTTTGAACAGCAATCTTGATATAAAAGGACGCCCAAGGGAGTAGAGCGCAGCGTTTCTTCAAAGGTAAGATAGACGAAAGTGGGAGGTTATCGATTAGCGCGTCCGCGGTTGGAATGAATAGGTAGCAATTCGACGAAATGTCCGGACATCGGTAGGGCAGGCTTGCCAGCAGGGCATTGGCCAAAGGTGTCTCGAAATGCACCGTCAACGGGCGGGCTCAGCCAGGTCGTTGGAAAAGCTATACGCCGCTCGAGGAGACAAGGAGCCGCAGTCGAACAAGCAATCCCAATCAGCGACACAGACCCTCACAGCGCCGGCCCTGGAGAGGCTGTCAGGACTCGTAGCGACGAGGTCGAAGGTGAGGGTGCAGAGCAAATCCCTGGCGAGATGAAACGCCCGATCGCGGCTCGGCTCCAATATAAGAAGGCCTACAAGCACGACTCGCCCAGTTTATGCAGGCCTGCGATCGAGGGCATGGAATTCTCCGCGGGCGAATAGAAGGCGTTGGATGGGTGCGAAGGTAGAGAGCAAAAGCAGGTATCTGCACCCTGTGGACAACTAAGAGCAATCAAAGAAGCAGCCAGCGCCAACGTGCATCCAGGGAGGATGAGCAGAGCAAGGCGCGGGAAGGTCTAGTCGGAGCAACAGATTCGCGGATTATTCTTGCTTTTCAGGCGCTCCGCGGTTTTGCAATCGTCTGAATAACGGGCTGATTGATGCTCATGGTGTTGGTCGAGTCCATCGCAGCAGTGACTTAGAGACGTGAACAAACCGCTCACGTGATATCAAATGCTCCATAAGGCACCGTCTGCAGCTTTGACGCTTTTGTGGAGCACGGCAGCTTAGCCGTCTGCACTCACAATCTTCAGCTTCAAGCCACCTCCCCACTGCTTCCGATCTAGGGTCTAGCCTCATCTTGAGGACTTTTCCTCTTCTATATTCTACTACCTCCTCTCTCATCGTCATGGCATCCCGCCCGCGTCCCCCTCCTCCCGCTGAAGAGCAGGTATCTCAGACACTATCGCTTGGCGAATTTGCCAACGTCCAATCACTTTCCCTCAGCGCCGCTCGTATGATTCTGCATGCTATGATTGCACACCGTAAGAAGGGGTCCAACAATGGCAGCACGGTCATGCGAGAGTCGGAAACTTTGACAAAGACGTTGGATTATCTGGAACTGTTTGCGCGCTTCAAGGATGAGGAGACGACCCAAAGCGTGGAGAATATTCTGGGCAACTATGATGAGCTGGATACCTTTGAGAAGAGCCAGCTAGGTACGAGTCTTCCTGTCCTTGACTCATAGGATGGACCAACCGAGTGGATAAAGCACATCTGGTAGAATTGCGTATGCTGACCGGTATAAACGTTTAATAGCGTCGCTCTGCTGTGTCGAAGTCGATGAAGCAAAGACTCTAATACCCTCGCTTGCCAACAAAATTTCCGATGCGGATCTCAAAGATCTCCTCGACCAGATCATCGCTAAACGACAGTTCATGGATGGCTAGAGGCCAGACAGCTATCAGCGCAAACGTGGGCGTTGGTAACCTACCGTGGACTCTTACGAAATGAAGAGTAAGGCTTCGGATGGCTAGGCTTTTCTACCCACTATTTCCATCAGGTTCAAGGAATTCGAGGGGTCCAAGCATTCAACCAAATTGCATTTTAAATGGCAGAGGGATGGAGGCATTGTCAATCTATAGCGCGGCGTTGGTCGGCAATAAGGGAATAATAGCGCACTCATTTCGACCGATAGAGCTCGCGCATACAGAAAAATTGTACTACTACAGTGTCAAATTACTTTGAATAGTGCTAGACGCACAAAGGATTATTGGGAATAGCAGCGACAGCAGAAGATGTGATGTTGACCTTTATCATTTCCCCCTCCAAGCGTAATTCTAATGAAGTTTGATGCTCAATCTTCATGAGTAACATTCCTCTCCTTGATTTTCCTGATATATCTGCCTATTCAAGACCCTTTGGTGGTCTCCCTCTCCTTCTCCGATTCACCCTCCACTATACATTCTCGCTTTTGAAAGCAATTCTGCTGCTTACACGTCCTGGGTCGAGTCGATCTCAAGAAGATACCGAGATGAGGAGCCTATTTCCTTTTGGGGAGCGCTTTTGGGGGCCAAAAGCCTAATGAATATGTGGAATTGAGACAAATAGCGAGTGATTAAATATAAAGCCTACATGGGATGGTAAAGAGACGTGATTAAACCAGGATAGCTTAAAAGCTGGATGCAGGCACATAGGTTTTGGTCGGAGAGAAGAATGGACTGGTTGCTAAAGACAAATTGAGCATCAAGGTGATTGTAACAGCGCAGTACACTCTGGATAGTTCTATCCCCCTCATCAGATGTATCACGTACTCGCTCGGTTAGAGATCTTGAGATAGTCGGGACACCCGACATGTCTTTGGAGAGTTTAAATGAGCTATGAAAGCTACATTGGCAATCTAAGTTGCACGCATCAATCTTTTTGTGGCTCCATTCTTGCACCATTCGCGCATTTTTGGGTACTTCCATCACGCCTCGCAATTGCCAATTCAATTTCGCAAATCAGTTTGTTGAAAGCGCAGATATTCCCAACAGAGACGATTGAACGACATTCTCTTTTTTTTTCGGCCATGATCAATTTTAGCCGCGACTAGATGCCAATTTGGACTGCCAAGCTCCTTTTTTTTTTTGCCATACGCGCCTCTCCTCCCACCAAACCCCACCCTGCCTCCTCCCCACCTTTCAAACTAATTCACAGAGAAAATGATGAGAAAAAGGTGAGAAATGCCAGTCATGGCATATTAGCGCACGTGTGCGACTGAACAGAGAACACACTAAACAAGATTAAGGAAAGAGGGGTGATATGGTATCAAGTAAAGTCTGAGCGAATGTCTCCGGTAAGCCAATATGCCGCACGAATGAACCCGATAATACTGTCCGAAGCACAAAAGACCAAACGCCTGCTGTGTGTGTGTGCCCGAGATCGCGGTTTCTGGGGCAATGGAAGCCCAAGGCAAACGACAATGTAGTAACAGATTCCACCAACACCATGCTATGGAAAATCCCGAATTGCAAAAAGAGAAGAAGAAAAATAAATAGCCTGCCGAATAGAGGTTCGAGTGGTGTGTTAAGAAAAAAAGAGAAAACAAAAGAAATGGCTATGGTTTGTTCTTAGGAGTGGTGATGGTGATTTGATTCAATCTACAACCCTCGGGAAAAGCGGCTTGGAGACGCTGCACCCGAAGCTCGAGGCGTGGGATCGGGATCGGTTTGCACGTGCTGTGGTTTGGGCGTGATGTCCATGTCCACAAACTCAGCCACCTTTTCACCGGGTTGCTTGGGGAAGATCTCCGGCGGTGTTATCGTGGGAACGTTTGCTTCTTCACCCGTTCGCTCCGGTGTGTGCGGTGTGCGACTTTCCTCTGCATTCGGGTTGGGCGAGGGTTGGGGTTGAGGCAAAACGAGCCCGTCCTTTTCATCTTCTTCCTCTTCAGCCACGACATCCTCCACAATCCGTTGCTGAGACTCGCGGCTCGCCTCTCTCACCTCATTCTTGAGGCTTTGCCTGCTATCTTCGATGCTGATTACGCTGCCCTGACTGTTCGTCCTCATCATTTCCGTACTGAGTTTCGAGCTTCGAGGCGTTTGACCCGTTGAACTAGTTAGACTCGACGTCCTTGCTGGATGTACCGTGGTGGTGGTCGTTGCCAAAGGCGTTGTACGACGCTTTGGGCTTCGAGCACGAACGCGCTCATCCCCGAGAATTTCATCTTCATCATCACCAGATTCTGCAGATTCATGCCGTTCGCGCTCAAAGCTGCGTCGTTTAGCAGCAATCTTTTCTGCCGAGTGTTGCTTCCGAGGTGACTTTTCCTCAGCTTTAGCTGAAATCGCCTCAGCGGCAAGAGATAACTTTTTGACTGATTTCTGTGGTGATCGAGAACGAGGAGGCGTTCCACTAGCACTGGTCATGACCGGAGGTGCCGAGATTTGAGGTGTGATGTGCGCCATCGGTGCGGATGTTATAGAAGTCTGCTGATGTAGAATAACTGGCCTGCTATCTGGCGGTGCAGTGGCTGGCTGGTGTGAATCTTTGCCTACTTCCTTCGGTTCGGACGTAATCTGTGACTGTGGTGGGACTGAGAATGAGCCATCAGATATTCCAAGACCCCCAAATGCTCGCACGATATCACGATCACGCCATTCCTCGGTAGGTTGACGGCTGATAATGAGAGGAACATCAGAACTAGTCACGCTGTCTGTCTCGCCAAAGAAGCTGGAGGATATAGAGTCCTCGCGGCTTGAGCCTCGATAGCTACCTGAAGTAGGTTGAACGTATCCTGATGAACTCGAGGTCGGACTATCACCCATTTTCATACTGCTGCTCTCATGATGTCTCAGGCCAGATGGGATCGGATAGCTGGAGGCCGATGCCTGCGCTGGACTCCATCCTGACGGTGCTGGTTTCCACTGACACAATTTACCCAAAACGTCTGTCAATTTTGCCAGTGTTGGTGGTTTTTCCACCATGCCGTCAAAGTGATGTGGTCCCTGCAATTCTTTCAAGTACCCCGTTACTGCAACGATAGGAGTGTGATTGTTAGCATTCTTGGTTTCCCGTATCATTCTCGCAACGTCGGCCCCATTTATTTGGGGAAGTCTGAATTCCATCATGATGATGTCAAATTTGACTTCTGACATTGCGTAGCGCATGGCTTCTGAACCATTGGTCACAGATATGGTGCGGCAGCGGAGTTTCTCCAAAAGTTTTTCCATGACCAGACGCGAAACTGGATGGTCCTCACAGATAAGAACATCAAGTGGACGGAACACAGGTCCACCATCAAGAGTGATCTGAGACAAACGTCTGGATGATTGTCGTCGGCGCTGAACTCGAAGTAATGCCTTTTGACGTTGCTGTTCCTCATTATCAGAAGACGATGGGGAGTCATTGAGGACTTGACTGCGACGCTTATGATGGCTCGGTAACGCTTCCCGACTTTGATTGTCCTCTTGCGAACCTACGGTCAATGATCTATTTCGTGGAGATGCAGTAACACTGGGTTGTGACCCACTCCCTTGACGCTGAGCAGAGAGACCACGATCAGACGCACCACCTTGTGACCCGGAACCTTTCGTCATCTTGATTGGTGACGACGCTGTTGAGGTTGTCTTGAAATTGTTCGACAGGCGAGGTACCTCAAAGAAACTGCCGGGCTGTAAAGATTGAGGATTTGGTTGTGACAGATTCGATGATCCACTCGACGTCTTTCTTCTTTCGTGGCCTTGTCCGGTTCCAAACGATACCAAGAGTGGGGACGAAGGTTGTGATCCGCGACTTGGAGAACAGTTGGTACCGTTTTGAACCGATGGTGATACTGGTCTATTGTGACCCTTGTTGGCAGACATGGTACGCTTGAGAGGCATCGGCAGCATCGGGCTGGATTCTAGTGATGGTGAAGGAGATGCCACAGCTGGTGATGTGACATTACTGTTCCCAGATGAAGTTTTGCTTTGGGCTTGCATTGCTTCGGCTCGCAATTTTTGAATGACGTCCTTGTTGGCTTTCTCCAGCACTGGCAAGTTTTTGAACTGGAAGGTACCAAAATCGTCGGTTGGCACAGGTTCACTCAAGCGTCTGCTCCGCCCGTCTCGAACATGAGGTGGTATATGTAGAGGCATCAGTGTTCGCTTCAAAGAATTGTTCACTTGGTGACGAACTCGTGAAAGAGCATCATGGGGGCGATCCGGATAATCCGCTCCGGGGGTTATTCCAGGCGAAGTTGTTTGATCGTCAAATTCGTCTGCAAAGTTTTGCAGCGTCGCACCACGGGAATCAAAATACTCTGTATCTTCAGGATTACCAGGCGCTGGTATGAAGGATGCTTCATCATCGCGCAAAGTGTCCCAGTTGACATCGTTGAACCACGCGTGTTTTCGAATTTCTTCGCCTCCACCTGAGTACTCATCGGCAGTGTTCGCCCCCAAACGTTCGGTAGGGTTCAGACTCATAAGTCTGTTCATCAAATCTTTTGCCTCCCCCGAAACCTCACATTCATCATCCTCGGGCCAATCAATCTTGCGGGCCAGTATGTTTTGGAAAACCTCGTCAGGTGTATCGGCATGGAACGGTGGATAGCCAAATAACATCTCGAAAAGGATGCAACCTAGTGACCACCAATCACTCACCTCATCTTGAGTGTAGCCGTTGATAGTTTCTGGGGCTAGATAATCCGGTGTTCCCACAAATCGACGCGTGTTGTCTTGAGGGTCGAACAAAGCCATAGGAGGAGGCATCATAGCCGAGGAGGGTGGCGGTGTGTTAGTACTTTCTTTGTGGAGCGGAACATGGTTGCTTATCGTCGGTTGCAAAAGATAGGGGTCTGATGAGCTGGTGTCCTCTTGATGTGATGCTTCTTCTTCAATTGGAGACCGATTGCGCCCTGGCTCCTCCACCAGTGAGAATCGACGGAAGAATGCTGATAAGGCATCGCTATCCCCGCTGTCACTCCTCTGCCCAGATGTTCTTCGGGATTGTTCACGATTGTTGGAATCTTCCCGATTCAGACTAAAGTATGACGGCTGACTCATATCTCCAGTAAAAGCTGGAGTCAGATCTGGCGTGTTGTTTGGCGAATGCGTTCCTTGGAGATCAAAGGACGCTGACCGAGAAGACGCAATAGACATATTTCGGTGGAAAGGACCGGATTTCAGAAGATCCGGCACAGGCTCCTGAGACTTGCTATTCAAAATGCGCTTTTGTCGCCCAATCAAACCCATCCTTGAAAGCCCAAAATCCGTAAGCTTCAAATGGCCTTTTTGGTCAATCAACAGATTATCGGGTTTGAGATCTCGATGCACAATGTTCCGACTATGAAGATGCTCGACCCCGAGCACCACCTCAGCAATGTACCTCTTGGCCCATTCTTCCGGTAGTCCTCCGAGGACTTTGATTAGAGATGCACAGTCACCGCCGTTTAGATATTCCATGACCAAGTACAGGAAATCCTTGCTCGAGAAGGTCCAGTAGAGCTTCGCCACAAAGTCGCTTTCTCCCTGCCACATCATTATTGCTCGTTCAGCCTTGACGTTAGTGACTTGATTCTTTGCAATCATATCTGCTTTCTTGAGGACTTTGATTGCATAATATTCTCCAGTTGACTTCTTCTTTGACAAAAAGACACTCCCAAAGGCACCTTTACTGATTGGCTTAATGATCTCGAAATCCTTGATCGAGACCGGTACGGCGCGGGGTTGAGCGTGTGTAGCTGCAGCTGGGATTCTTGGAGATGTTGGTCGATGTGCCTCTGAGGATGCAGCAGAAGATTGTCGGCGATGATGCTGAACATTTTGCGCTGTTATGACAGGCGATGAGAATTCGCTCGTGCCGATTGCAGGAGATGTAATTGGGGATGGAATGCTTTCGGAGCCGCTTGGAAGTCTTGGTTTTGACACGCGTAGTGGAGAGGATGAGAGCTGGCTTCTCGCAGGTGACTGTTGTCTACTGTTGGACATTGCTCCGGGTAATATCAAACTTCTTCGTTTGCGATCAGTCTCACGATTGCTCGTCACTCGGTGAAGACCGCCCTGGTCTGAACTTGGCGAATCTGCCCTACGAGAATGAGACATGGCCGAAGAAACAACGCTCCCAGCATCGCTTTCTGCCCCAGTGTCACTTTCCGCATGAATGGAACTTCGCTGGAATATAGAACTCATGGCAGTTGATCGAGGTGTTTTGGATCCGCGCGGACTGCTTGACCTGCTACTGGCTGCTGCAGACGAGCTTCGTCGGAACGAAGTTAGATTGAGTGTAGGATCGGACGAATTACGCAGAGCTGCTGCCATTGCAGAGGGGCCTTCGAATGATCCGGCAAAGAAATTTTCCTCTGCAGGACTTCTTGCTGGAGTAAGGGTCGGAGGTGGAAGTGTCGCGGGATCGTCTGCTCGCACGGATTCGGAGCCAGAAGTGTCGTCACTGGAGTCACTAAGGTCGCCAGCGGCAATCCTTGCAGCTTTGCGCATAGCCTTGTCAATACATTCTTGTACGAGTACCTCAAATTCAACTCTGATGCGCTCGGAGTACTCCAGAATTCCTCGGTAGCGGAAGACAGCCTCAACCTTTGATTTCGCAAGAGTCAAGGTGTCTTCGCATAATAGTGACAGTCCTTGCTCATTTTCAAGAGTAGCGTTACCTGGCGATTGCCACTGTAGAACTTGGGAAACGCGGTTTTCAGACTGCGGAGATTGAGTGCGAAACTCATTCCCAGCTTCGCCACGGGTTTCCTTGACTGCTGGAGTGCTAATCTCGATGGACGTGTCACAGAGATCGAGGACAAGTTCGACAATCCGAGTAAGTGGGCGACGGACCGCAAAGGACCTTGCACGACTGTGACCAAAGTTGGAACTGGAGCGATCGCGAGACCTTGACGGAGGAGAAGCCGGTGAAGATCTGCCAGAGGAAGGACCCGAGGAAGGCGTTGATGAGGGTCCAATAGGAAGTCCTTTGTATTCTGGTGCAGTGATGGTAGGCTGTACAATTTCACCAGAAGCAGGTCGTGACTGCCTGTGTTGTGCGTCCAAGCCATCAAGAACTCTGACGATGGAGTTGCGTTGTTCTGTCAGGCTTTCATGAGCGAGTTGAACGTCCATTTCAGCTCGATGTTCCTGCAAGCAGAGCTCTGAATGCTTCTCGAACCACCACGGCGTGATTTGACGCTCGCAGATGCGACACAGCACGGGCAAAGGTGGAGCACGGGTATTTGGATCGTCCGCCCCAACTTCAGCCAAGGTAGTAAGATGTCGTGCGAGCACCTCGGCACCGACACCAAGAGATTCTACGAGAAGCTCGGGAAGATCAATCTTGATTTCTCGTACAACCGCAGGCCGGATCATCCACATAGTCTAGACTTTGATTAGTGAATTCTTCTCCATCAGTAGAGAAGAAACTTACATGACTGCTCTCCCCTGAAGTCCGGTTGTAGATCATGATTCCTTGAGCTTCAAGTTCAACAACCGGTTCCGCATCATCATCATCATCATCACTCCCATCATTTTCCTGTCGCTGGTCGTCCTCTTCATCGTTGTCTTGTGGTCTTGGAGTGTCCGGAGAGTTCTCATCTGCGGTCACGGGACGCAGGACAGATGTGGGCCCAATCTTCATGGAGAAACGAATGATTTGACTCCTCGAGTCGTCCTGTTTCATTGATTCTGCAGTGTCTGAAAAAGCAGTCTTGTTGTCCATGATCAGGTCGGCGATGGGCATACCAATAACGGAGTCTGCCGGTGTGCCGACAACATCCTGCCATGAGGGACTAACCCAACGCACAATTCCATCGAGGCCTAGGTCCAGGATAATATTCAAACTCTGCTCTGCTGCCCGTTTGAGATCTTCTCGCTCGTCTCGAATATCCATACTAACGGTTCGTTCCATGCCTGCTCTTGATTGGTCGCCGTCTGCTGCTACTGCTTCGCTTTTGAGCTTCATGACAGCCGAAGGGGTAGGTGCAGCGCTGATAGTATCTGGCTCGGCCATCTTAATTAGGAATGGAGGGGTTTCCAGTATTCGGTCGCAGTCAGTGGTGAAGTTTTGATCAGTTCAGCAGCCTATGTCCGCCTCAGCGGGCATTTAGCAGCTCAACAAGACACAAGACTTGGCCCGACCATCCTGATTGGTGGCACAGATGGCTGGAAGAGAGAGCTGGAAGCAGCCTCACACGCGTTCGAGTGGTGTAGACAAGGGCGGAGAGTGGGCGGCACTGTATTGGAGCGACAACAGGACGAATAGCTCTCAGGATGCAGGACAATAGCAAAGCAATTCTAACACTGCTGGCGAACAGTGCTTGCTAGGCGCACCACATGTTGAAGTGGAAGCATCGAACAAGCCGAGCCATAGACGAGAAAGGGGAAAGGGTGGGCTGAAGATTGTGATGTGGAGGTGGAGGAGTTTTGGTGCTCCGCGTTGCCGTTGTTGTCAGCGCCGGGGAGCGGGCGAAAAGGACAAAAGGCTTGGCAGTGGGGTTCGCGGGCCAAACTGCTCACATCCGACGGCAAGGAACGCATGCAATTCCCAAGTTTCAACTTGTTTCTTACAGGTAAACCACGCTGAAACAAAAGAATGTGTGCCTATCATGCACCCATCAGCAGCCCTGTTGTCTACCGAAGCCGCCGCTTGACCGGTCAGACATGGCCAGTGTTTTCAGTCATCTAATGCCACACCGTGCGTTTTGTTATCTCGATTACATTTACAACTGTTGCTAAGGTTCTGGCTGGCTGCGTCGATTGAACTATCAGGGACAACCAAACTATCTGCACCCTAAAATCCTTTGAACCATGTATTGGCTCGGCCCAAGTACGGGACATTCCGTGCTGGTCCGCTCTGAGGCACTATTTTAACAATCCATTCGTGCCAGCTTGCCCTTGATTAGCCTTCCTCACGTAAGACTCCCACGGCAAAAAGCATATTGTTCTTAAACTCAATCCTCGATATCATCGTCGCTGAGTACCAGTCTCTCGGCACTCCGTTCAATGCCCGTTGATGCAGCCACGGACCCAGTTAAAACATCCACCTCGTCCTCATTCTCCTCTTCTGTAACCAAACCAACGCCACTAAATCGGGTAACTTCCTCTAGCTCGTCAAAAGTCGCCGATGATCCTTGGCTTCTTTGTAATATGCTCATATATGGCAAAGACTCCAAAAGACCCTCAGTCTTTGCAGAATTACCACTTCCCATACGTGTCCAACCCTCACCTTGCTTTGCCTTGCTGGGGTTGGAAGGTTCAGAAGGCTTGAACATTGCATTCCTTGCAAATGTATCAGAGGTGACACTTGGCGTTTGCTGTAGGTAATGACCTCGTTGCAGTTTCGTTACAAGAAATTCTGTCAAGCCCTCAAGCTCCTCTCTCCGTCTCCAGAGCCTGATTGATGCGGGAAAGAACATCTTGAATGCATCCTGCTGCCCAGATTTCTTACTTCGGCCACCAGCAAGTTCTGGTGGAGGACTGCTTCGTTTCACAGGCGACGGCAGTGCGAATAGAAGTCCACGAACACTGACATGGAAACTAATTTCGCTTTGTCTCAAACTTTCGCTCCCTGTATTCTGAAATTGCCTGCTATTCAAAACGAAACGACTTGGACTCAGAATATCCGCATCCGATAACAAATCAATGCAACTATCAAGGCAGTCAAGAGTGTCTTCTGCAGTGAGACCATTACAAGAGAGAGTGTAGTTTTCGTGGAGGGCAGCCACGAACGTCTCAACATCCGTTCCAATCTGGTCCATAATGTCGTCTGCATCATTCTCTGGCACCTTGCGGCGCCGGTGCTGTGAAAGATGACTTGGTGGTTGAGGCATTGAGCTCATGCTCGGAGAAGGTTCTTGGCGTTTGTTATACAAGACCTTACCAAGTCCGTGAAAAAGGTCAAGGCTGCCTCCGCGGTTCGTGATGATTTTTAGTGACTCTTGCTCCATCTTTGTTAGAGCCGGCTCCTTTTGGCCACGTTTTGGCTTTGTAAAAGCAATCTTGCTTCCCCAAACGTCACTGTCGTCTCCCCGAATGCACAAGAATTCGAGTGAAGATATTGCACTGCGTATGTCACCGCTTTCGGCCAGAGCCTGTAAGACTTGCGGACCTGGAGCCCACCTTCGGCCGCTTTGTCGAGCTTCCTTTACGATTACAAGCTCTAGTGCCTTTACGAGGATCGTTGGTGCGACTGCGTTGAATTCGATTACACTTGTGCCGGGATGGTGTAGAATCTCGGAACCCAAGAGTCTGTGCGCTGTGAACGTGTCTGAAACAGAAGTACTTGCTGAGGAGTGGACTTCGGAAATTATCATGATCATTGGCTTGATACTGTCCAGGTTAGTGGAGCGGAAGCTCGCCAAGGAAGCCAAAGATGGTGTGTTTGCAGCTAGAAAATTTTGAATGGTCGATCTGAAAGCATGCAAGGCAGAATTTGACCTCATGAACGTGTTTGGAAATTCTTCAATTAATATTGCTTCTCTACTTGAACGTGGCACAGGTATTGTCAGGGAGTCACTCTCCTTCCCAGATGCAAAACGTTCACCTGAAATAAGCTCGAGAGGGCTAAATTGGCCTGATCTTCCAATATAATCTTCAAAGTGAGAGAGAACAGAAACGTAGTCATCAGACATGAAGTCTGATGTGGACGGATTCTTCCATTCATTGAGCTCGAATTGAAGGGATTTTGCGAGGCAAGATACTGCTGTGGTCTTGCCACTTCCCGCTGGTCCTTTTAATACGAGAAGGCGTTTCCTGTCATGTCCAACAAAAACGCCTTTCAACCATTGGGTGACGTCTGACACTTTCTTTTTGTGGACAGCCAGCTCGTCCAGATTCAATGGAGCATATCTGTCAGTCCATGGTCTTGCATCGATTGGATCCTGGTGACTCTTGCTAGTCGAGGCAATGGGGGTTCTTTTTCCATCTTGTGTCTTTAGAAACTTTTGGCTGGCAGCAGGCAAAAGATCGGCTTCATTTCCATTAGACGGTCGACCCCATCCACTTCTCACACGCTTCCTAGAGGCTTTCTCTGTACTTTGTCGTGAGCAATCCGTAGCCTCCTCCGCATCATCGCAGTCAATATCGTCTTCTATTGCTTCCTCGCGGTCTTCTTTTTCTGCGCTGGAGGGTAGTTGCGACTGCTGCTTCTGTGTCGCTGCATTGAAAAATGAGTAGATTTTCTTGCTTCCAGGTTTTGATTGAATGCTTTTGGAGGGATCAGTAGAAGATTTGGCTGATGTATTTGTCGATGTTGGTTTAGTCGTACGCTTCGTAGATGGAATCTGATTTTTGGCCAAAGTCGATTGAGAACGTTGTGAGGGTTTTGCAATTTCTCTCGATCTAGTTGGAAGCGTTTGACTCTGCAAACCAGCCGTCTTACCCTTGTTCGTTGTGGCCTTGGAACCTTGGGATGCCGGGGGTGCAGGTGTAAGCTCCTGATCGTCTTCATCATCGGATGGTACAACTACAGCAGCCCTCCCCTTTCGAGTCGGGCCCATACCAGCTCACATCTGGCCCAATGTTTGGGTCAGAACTCATGATTAAGGTGGTCACATGCTTCGTGCCTCGCCTCACGATAAGAAGCTATGAAAAGGCAGGCACACTGAAGCAGGCCTTCGATGGTGCTTCAGGGCATCAGACAAAATCCTGGCAAGAATGGTCACTTATTCATGTCTAACCCAAAATTTCCCCGAGGACCTTGAACTTTCTCTCTGGGCTATATTAGATCGACCTCATCTTCTTTCCGTGCTTCTTGAACATCTTTCTCGTGTGTCGCTTTGATAGTCTGCTTTCTGCATTCAAGAGCACCGCACTTGTGTTGTGGGTCGTATTCAACGTCGGAATGCGTCAATCGGCGATATTCAAGGAACGCACGTTGGAGTAAAAGCTTAATAAATCTCATGCATTCGAAAGGTTCATATCATATCTCATTAATGTCATGCTCGTCAAAATACCACAAACTAACTTGGAGGGGAAACCGTATATCAAATGAGTGATGCAAGTTTTTGTCAAGCGCGTTTCTCTTCAATTCCTCGTAGTCTCGCAAGAACGCTATCATAATTTTGCCCAACACGACTTCACCACTCCGAGCCAGCAATTCGAAGTTCAAAAGCTACATTTGCCAATTGCTGGGACAACTTATCAGCAGCAACTCTTCAGCATGAATAGCTGGTCAAACTTACGTGCAAATTCAATTGACTGGTGTGCCGCATTGTGGACAAGACTTGCCCGGGATTACCCAGACTGTTTGTCCTTTTTGGAGGCAAGTTGGACATTTTCTTCCGGGAACCTACAAGCTTAGACATTAATGTTGAGCCTCTAACACAGCAAAGCTCTACATGGATGGAAAGGGCCCTCACTGGCACGGTTGTCGGGGGAACGTAGTCCCACACCAAGGTTTCCTCCTCCTCCTCGGATGCTGGCAGAGTAGGAAGCTGCTTGATTCCAAGTTCCTCAAGAATGACATCGTACATGGTGACGGAAGCCATAGCGATCCGACAAACGGACGGATAGGATTTAGACTCTAAAATCACCGGAAGCCAAATTGTATGATTTGAACTACCCTAGCTGTTGCATCAAGATTTCACTGGAGTCGAGGAGTTCCAGAGCGATATTTATGCCTTCGAAAAATCTTTTCGTAGAGCGCACTCGCTTTGCAAACGCTTGATCGTTCACAGAAGGCGGACCATCTCAACAACTTCAAATGATCATATCGATACGACACATCGTGTAACGTAACGTTCATCTGCATGAGCGATTGCTGGTGGTCTATCCCGAAAATCGGCAGTTTCTGTGCGCGTGTCCCAATGAGGCGCGTATAGAGTGACAAGGAACGTTAATCCGACTTTTCATGTTTCACCAAACGGCAATTCATAAAGGTCAATTTCAACAAGAGCAAGCAAGCATACTACGTGAGGACCACAAGACTCACACCACCATGAAAGCCATCACTCTGATGCGGATCTAAGGTGGGACCTGGATCGGAGATTGAGAATCGGATCCCCGATGGTTTTGAGACCAGAGATTCGCTGTGCCGGTTATAAGAGAGCTGATAAGAAGCAGGGCTAAATACTGGGTCACTAACTGGAAGGATCCTATCAGAGGTGCGGAGAACTTGGTGGCGCATCTCGACTCGGCCGCAGAAGCTCTGGCAAGCTTGACGCTAAGAGTGCTTCCACAACATGCTGCATTAGCTGCTCCCCAAAGCAGAGGCACAATAATGTATCGGGCTCTGCAATCAGCAGTTGACTCCTTACTTCACCAAACCCGGAACACGTCTCACGTGCTGCTGCAATGCGAATGCAATAGCGCCCGGTATCCATATTTCACAATATCAAGAATCTGTTTCGAACTCTGTCCATGGTAGTGGGTACATTGCGTGGGATCCCGGTTATGGCTAACCAATACCTTGGGCTCCATTGCTGGGCTGTTTAACTCGAAGCGAGATAGACTTCTTCCAGCAAGAGTCATTGATCAATCGTGGGCATTCAATAGCTGTGCTACCTCCCAATCGCAGATCGGAACAGAGACTCTACGATTTAGCTGGCGAGGTCCTGATCTAACAAGATCCACGGCCATCGTAACCTTTTTTGATTTCTTGATTACCGCTGATTCTCAGTTCTTCTTTAGTATCTAAACTCATTCGCGTTGTTTTCTGATGTCACTGAGCTCTATGTATTACGTTCTGTCAAGCGCATCATGCAGCATGCGTCATAGCTTGGAGCAATCATGCGGATGTTCACATACAACCAAAGACCTTTCCTCTAACAGTATCCGGTGAAAGATAAACTTAGTTTGGATAAGAGCTGCATCGCATAACGGTCGCGCTGTTCCGAAGATTCTGTGCAGCATGAGAACCCCCACGTATTTGACCACCTGAGTGTTCACCCAACACCATACAGCTTAGCGCATAGCAATGCAGCCAAATCGCTATATCCATTGGGATCGGAGACCGCGCGTGGGAGAAAAATCATGAACATCTCAACATTCCAACCATGAGCTACGGAAGTGTAGGCAGGCGATGTCCCAACAGCAGAGGAAATGATGCAGAAACGATCAGAGCCAAGGTTCTCTGACCATTCTCGGAAACTCAAGTGCCTCAGAAGAGAAGATCTTGATCACGCTGGTACACGACGAAACCATAGCTGAGACGTCCAAGAGATGGATGCGTCGTTCCTTTCAATTTCCGGATGCAAGAATTTGCCACCATGACGTATAGCATCCCACAGAAACCGATGATCAAGCTTGCGTTGCAACAAAACGTCCCAAAATAGTCAAGAAAAATGAAGTCCTTGGCTGTGATTTTCTATGATGCAATTTCGTCGAGCAGACGCCCCTTTGGCTTGCTGAATGGGATCTCCAGATCTGGAAATGGTCAAGGCCGAATACTCCCGCATTCCTGGCGTCATTTCGATGGAGATCATGCCACATTGGCTGTCTTTCGAATTTCAAGTTTGTACGGAAGAGCGATTTCATTCGTTTTCTTTGAAATCTTTAGTTATCTTCACAAGCAACACCCCATTGCTAGGTAATCCATGAGCGTCGTAAAGATGAATGAATCGGTAGCCAGGTCGCAGGCGATCGAGCCGAAAACAAGCCCAAGCGGCGAGCTCATCTCTAATTATTTCTTGGTCCGTAACTTTGAATCTAAATATCCAAAATTAGCTGCGCATTAACCCAAAGGAGCACGGTGCGAATTGTGCAAACACTGCCATTAGTTGCACCCCATAGATCCCAAAGAAACCAAACTTACCTCACGAAACTCAACTCCGGAACCACCCCATTCACCCCCTCAAACCTCATCACCTCCCCCCCAAAATCCACGCCACCATCCCTCACCTTCCCCACCCTCGTCCTCTGCTTAATCTCCCCCTCCCTACTCCTCCCACCCCCCGGAATCGGCTCATCCCTCCGCTCCTCCTCCTTCTCCACATGCACCTCACACTTCACAAACACCTTTCCATCCCTCTTGCCCTCGCGATCCGGCACCTCCTGCGCCGCACACACCTCGACCCGCAAATCCAGCGTCCCCCTCACCGCGGCATCGCGCTGATGCGTCGCGGGGTCCCCCCCGCGGTACCCCGGCGGCTTTGCGACCCAGCCGCGCGTCCCCGCGAACATGGCGTCGTTGAGCATGGTGCCCTCGTCGCAGCGCTGCCAGTTCAGCGCGACCATCTGCACGCCCTGCCGCCAGAACACGGCCGGGTCGAGGTTCGACGAGGCGACGCGCGTGCCGCGCGGGTAGGCGCGCATCAGGAAGGCCTTGTTGTGGGTGAAGAGGGCCGAGGGCGCGGATTCGTGGAGCGACATGAGCTTGGACTCGGAGAGGGCGAAGACGTGCGTCGGGAGGCGCGCTTCGGGTTGCGAGAAGGATTTGAAGTGGTAGCTGCGTGTGTAGATGCCGAGGCGCCTGAGGGCGGCGAGAATTTGACCGGCCGGGGGTTTGGTGGGCTTGTGGGGGTCCTTTTCGTCGTCGGAGGAGGAGGCGGAGGAGCTGGATAGACCGGGGGTGAGCGGTGGGCGGGTGTCGGAGTTGAGGTTGAGGTCGTGGGTGTCTTGGGAAAGCGCCTCGGAGATGGACACTCGTTTCGAGGTGGGAGGCTTGGGCGAGTATTTTACTTTGATTAAAATCTTGTTACGGAGTTCTGCTGGGGATGGGAGTGCAAGGTCTTCAGGGGGCTCTTCTTCATGGTTAGGAAGATGGACAAGCACGTTATTCCAATATTCCTTCATGATTTCCACCATTATCTCCTGCTGTTCACGGTTCGTATGTAATTCCAAGCTAACGATAATCGGTAAGTCGCTGGTTTTAAAGGCAGATTCCCGGATGGCTTTACAGACATCACGAAATGACACCTCTTTGGTCGCCGTGTGGCCATGAAGGACTCTTGGTTCTACTCGATTAGATTGCGACCTCCATGGTGTTGGCATTTCTGGTTCCCCGGGTATTTCGCGAGATAAGTCTTGCTTCTTTTGCGGGCTTTTCGAAGGAGATTTGCTTTTACTTGTAACTTTGGCGAATTCCTCTTTCAGTCTACCGCGTATACCGTGCTCGCTTTCCTCTTCTTCCCCAGAACCTTCTCTTTCATACTCTGAAGCAGACACTCCATCCCAAACATCAATCTCAACACAGCGACATCCGCGCAGGAGCACATTTTTATAGGCTTCGGTGCTCGCTTGGCCGTAGAGCTGATTTCCTGTCAGGTATGTATTGTGGCTTGATGATATGAAGTAGTTTGATAATGGCAATGAAAGATCGTCTTTTTGGGGAGGGCTCAGGGCATTGCGTTCTTTCGAGGAGAAGAAGGCCAAAAAATCTCCAAAATCGATTGATGCAATATCGTGTTGACCTGGGGGGAGACGTTTCTGTTGTTTGTAGTGTACAATGTCATTGCGCAGATCTACAGCATCTTGATCTGCTAGTCCACCATGTAGTCTTTTCAGATAATCTATCATCAGGGGAGAGAATTGTTGGATTTCTTTGCTTTCGGTCGGGACTGCTGTTATACCTCCACCGGCCTGCATATTCGCCAAGGCCTCTGGGGAATTCTTGTTGGAAACAGATTGAGCTGCCATCACAGGCAATCCACTAGGAAATTGGGTATCAGGGGGAGAAAAAACACACTCAGCATGGACCCATTGATTTGGTCAAGGCATTGATCTGCATCGACTGACTCGCTCAGGCAACGAAAGTGGGAGGTATGACTTTATTGTCATAGAGATCAATATCGCGTATCACCAGGGCTTTAAAGAGCAGACGTCGTGACAAGCTCTACTGAATTCACCGGTCAAGGTATTTTTGAGAAACTTGGTCAATGGAGCTAAAAGAAAGGTTGGCGTGGCCAGGCCAAATAAAGGCGCAGCCAGCAGCCCCCGATCCAACCTCTTTCAGCCTGGAGGACAAAGGTATTCCGTCAAGACAGGTGTACCGTAATCAAATGGCCTATCGTCTCAAATCTGCAATTGCCTTGAGGTTTTGTTGTCCAGACTGATATGAATCTCCTTTTGCGGTTTCCTTGCAATCTTCACGTTCAGGGTCTGGAATGTTGAATGCAGCTTTGCGTCATGGCCTAACAATCCCTGCGCGCATCAAACTTCACCCCGAAGGCCTCTGCCATCTCGCTCAAGAGAATCCGCTCTTCCTGCAAAGCTCTTGCGCAATCAATTCCTCCTGCACAGCAATGGCGTCAAAGTCACGCGCAGAGGCTGAAGCAGAAGTCGCCTCTTGGGGCTTCAACAATGTTTTTACCTGGTCTGATGGCCCGTAAGCTCTTGGCGCGCTCATTCTCATCCTCCGCCCCCTTGTGTATCCCCTTCTCGGCTCTTGCTGATTCGTGTATCTATTTTCGATTCTAGAAATGCCTACTATCCGCCTCATTCACACCGCGGTCTCACCACACACCTCATTCTCAAGGGTCAGCTCACCATTACGTACCCAAAGGATGAGAAGCCCTCCAAGGAAACCTTTGGACCTGGCGCAAGAGTGGACGTAGATGCAGGCAGAAGCCATGAGGTGTGGATGGGCGGCGAGGGATGCACATATGTTATTGGAGAATAGGTACAGGGACGAAACAATATCCACTCCGAAAAGACTCAATTAGTCTGTCCATCCTCGTCAGGCTGCAGGTATCATAGCATCATTGCGAGGTCGATTCTGCCAGTGCTTTCTCATGTCTGGGCGCCATGCTGTCATAAATCTCTCTATTCCTCGAGTATGCGACTATAAGAATGATACACATTCAAGATGTTCATATCCGGTGTCGACGCAACACTCTCATCTCTTCTTCGGCTTCGACTTCGACTGGCTTCCTGTGACTCTGATTCTTCCGCTACCTGCGGTAACCGGTGTTCGGGTGCCATCAGCTCACTCGCTGATTTGCGCTTGTGGACTTGCGAATGGTGCGGTTTGCGGCTACGAGGTGATCGCTTATCGGATGAGTGTTTCGTCGTTTGAAGGAAGGAGACAGCCGCTCTCCTAGGCTGCCGATAGACTGGCTGACGAGTCGGCCTGCTTATTTCCTCGACATTGCCATCTGGTTGCTGGAATGAGGATGTGGGAGGCTGATGTTGGCTTGACTGCGTCCTGCGTAAACGAGGCCAGAATTGGTGTACTGAGAAGTCCTTGGAACCCCCAGGTTTGTCTGAACTGGAAAGAGAGCGTCTTTGTCCTCTTCGCTTCGTTCCCAATTTTTGAGAACTTCTAGGTTCGCTGTAAATCTCCTCGCCCATGTCGTGGTCGTGGGCTTGTAAGTTCTCAAAACCTCGTTCCGAAGAAGACCTCTTAGAATCAATGCGATCGTCTTTGCTGGGCTTGGTGAAGCCTTTCCGTATCCATAACCAAGGCTTCAGTCTCGAAAGCCAAGGCATTCTGAAGAATGAACGGATTCAAGTAAACTTGTAACTAGATCCTGATATCCATCTGTCGATTGATCCAACAGGACTCAAGTTTTCGAGCTCAATAGCTCGGTCGCATTGGTCGCGCTGACCATGGTACACTCTAAGTCCAGTGCAGGGTCAATTAAAATTTGCTTGCAAATTTTGTCTTTCGCAGTCGAGGACAGTGGTGGAGTGTAATGTTTATGCGCACCCTCGTCACTCAACCGCATTCAGAATGTCAAATGGAAGGGCCTGAATGGCAAGCGGTCCCACGGAAATGGTCGCTGACAGTCTCACATTTCTCTTGTTGCGAACCCCAGGCTAGCGCGCTGCTTCCTTGATGATGTTCATCTCCTGGTCTTAATAGCCCCTTTCAGGTACTCAGCCTAAATATCGGGCTAGGTGAGATTAGGCAACTTCACAAGGCCATCAATGAGAGTAGTCTCGTGTATGCCAAGAGCCTGTCCACTAAAGCCGTAGTGACATAGATCCACAGTAGCGGTATCGTGGGATGCTGGATGGTGGAACACAAACGAACCACGTAAAGAATTGATATTGCTTTTGCAATACCAAATTCCAATCACAAACATTTGTCCAGGCCCAACCCTACAACAGCTTATTATTCACAGCTTCCGTCGAAAGACGGGGCAATCACATCGACAAGGTCGAACCTTTTACGAGCCTAATCTCACTGCCTCAGACCACTTTGATCGTCGCTCTGGGCGGTACCGATGGGCTGTTCTCGTCTAAAGAAGCCCCAAATAGACCAATTTCGACGTTGGACATGGCACTACCGGCTATGGAGACTGTGGTTCAAAAGGCTGGCTATACCAGCGCCCTGCTATGCAGTCTCTTGACCGCACTGCCGTTCTTTTGCGACTCTTTTGCGGTTTGTACCCTTTGCGTTTTGTGACATTTCTTATTGCAACCGTTGGTGTGGTCCATGTATCGCCCAAGGCCATCCATGGTCGCTCAAACAACTCTCTTAAAGTAGCGCTGCCTTACTCGAGCCACTTCAACCTCTCCAGCTTCTCCAGAAAAGCAAGATCCACGTTCACGAAGCTCTTCCACATGTCCAACTCCAATCGCCATGGCTTTATCACGATTTCGTATGCCACTCCTGTTGCCCATTTCTTCAAATCATCCTCGTTCGTCCCCATCACTAGCACCATATCCCTCTTCACCACAACCTTCGTTTCTCCCTTTGGCCCTTTCCTACCTTCATCCCCCAACTCTCTTGCACGCGCCTTTTTTCGATACAGTAACCGGGGATAAGTAGGTGGCAGTGTTTCCGCTTCACCTTGGACGCCGTTGAACTGTGATTCAAAGGGCAAGATGCGGTTCTTGACCGCATGGTGCATTGACCATGATGAGTAGGGGTAGTCCTTGGGCATAAAACGCCACTCCCAGCTCCGCAGCTGAGAATCAAGAAAAGCCATAGCAGGGCGAATTTGATGACCAACCATGCAGGGCCAAAAATGAGGCGGCGACCATATGCGGAGAAGGGCAAAGCAGGCAGTGGAGGAGGTACCTTGGCCCGAGACAAAGGTGCGCGCAGAGTCCAAAAGGTTAACTTTGCCAGGGTTCGTAAGATACGGTGCTGGCTTTCCTAAAGCGGCATCTCGGTAGTCAATGTAGAGATCGAGCGAGGATAAGGGATCAAAAGGATTAGCAGGGAGAGCAACGGCAGTGCCAGAGGCGTCTACAACGTAGGACTCTTTGATAATGCCTGCTTGATAGAGATTAGCAACGACACGGCGGGTGACTTTGCTTGATTCCATAAGGAATGTGACTTTGTGGCTGAAACAATCCTTTTTAATGTCGTCCCATGGTTTGAAGAATGCATTAGGCAACTTGTCGTTGCTTAGGGACGTCCGACGGTGAGATAGATTCTCAGCACGCCAAGTCAGGTCAAAAAGTTTACTCTTCTTAAAGGGTTTTCCATCCTCAGATTCCAGGAAGGTGGATGGAAAGAAAAGTCCAATCATCGCAGCAGCATGGCTGAGATCCGCAATTACGTATTTGTGATCACGACAATGGATCCCGAGCCATTCAAAAATCCGCCAAAAGTACAAATGCTGGGTCATATCGTAATCGCATCTTGCCTCGATGATGGATGCGACCTCCGCACGATGCTTTTGGCTGTCCGGTTCAAGATCAGCTTCATGCCAAGAAGGTTTGAACGCTATAGAAACCCCTTAGCAAACAATATACGAGCGTATAAATCTCGACAGGTTCACTTACCCTTGGATTGCTCTCGTTCAAGAAACGGAAAAAAATCTTCCTGAGGATTTGGCTCAGGCCGTGGAAAGACCTCAAGATCCTCATCGACGAGTGCATCAAGTGTCTCTTCAGTTTTAGTTGACCCATTCATGTCAATATGTTCCGCTCGGTCAACAAAGTTTTTGAGAATTTCAGGATCAACTGTAGTCTCACCTTCGGAATTGTCTTCACTTGGCTTCTCGTTGTGAGAACAGTAATATCCTTCGTCTTCGTTGTCTCCAAACCCATCTTCAGTATCCATACCATTGACAAATCTGTTCATGTCAGGTCCCTTTTCTTCCCAATGACTGATTCTGTTCGGTTTGTGATTGACCAATGCATCCGAAGTGTTACTAAGAGCCTCCTCTGGAAACAAAATACTATCCTCGATGGAATCTGCTTCATTGTACCAAAGATCCTCTGGGACTTCATCTTCATCAAGGTTTTCACCGAAACGAATGTGAAATTTAGGACCGTTCACTTGATCCGCAACACTTTCGACTGCCTCTCCAGGTTTGATATCTCGGTATCGTCCCGTCTCTTCATCCTGTGTCAAGGTTTTGAGAATAGGCATAGCTGCACCATAAAAATCGACGCCTCGTTGAAAACGACTCGCCTTTACCATCATCTTTGCAGTGTCGTCAGTATATAGGAAATGAACTCAATAACAATGATGCTCACGTTTGTGATGTTTGAATAGTGAGCTTTGAAAGAACTTCCAGCCTCGTTGTCCCAGACCCAAACGTCGTAGTAGTCATCGAATCCAAATCGCCAGTCTCTTTGTTTGTCAATCTCCTCAAAAAGTTCCTTTCCAACCCTCTTTAGAACGTGCCATTCGTTTTTGGACGCTCTACCTGGGCCGACTTTTTCGCGTTGCAACCAGAGCTCTTCCTCTGGGGGCTGAACTATGATGCGTCCATTGGTACCGTCCCGGACAAGGGTACATAGATCCCGTGTTAGCATGGTCAGGTACTTGATGAATCGACGACTGATGGGGTCATTACGCTTGACATGGAAACAGGTAAAATTTCTTGTCTCAGCTATGGCATGAGATCTTCCCTGGTGGCCACGACCTCCAGATTGATGGTACGCAGTTTGCTTCTCTGCAACAACGTATTGGTAGTAAGGAATCAGACCTTACTGAAATCAGCACGTAAAGTAAACTCAAAGAGATAAGTACAAGTTGTAACCATTGCTGTCTTAGTCGATCTCCAGTCCAGGTCACATAGTGGGCACTGGGAAAGTATTGAAAGATGGCCAAGACATTAAGTTCCCAAAACTCATTCCAATTCCTGCAAAGTTTGATGGCATCAAAGAGAGTGCGATCCTTGGTCATGACAGTCCAATGCAACCACCCACTACGAGTCATGGTCTTTTCTGAGGGATGATTCCAAATTGTCTTGCCACAAATCTTCATCTTGACTTTTTTCGACGGCGCTATCCTATTATCTATAACGCCGAAATTGAGCGCCACACCAGGGTCCTGGGCTTGTGGTCTCGGCATCTGCTGTCCGACTCGGTGCTTTTTGATAGCCTTTTCCTGTTTTGAGTTCCATTTCTTTGGCATAGATTTCTTGTGAGTGACCCACCATGGCTCAGTCTCATGTTTTGCTGGCACGATATTCTCACTATTGCCCTCGTCGTCTTCGTCTTCGGCTTCATCACCACGAGTTAGATCTGCGCAAGCATCACGAACTTCTTGAAGCGATGGCTGCTCAATTCGAAGGCAGAGATCTCGTAGATTGGTACTGTTGACGCTTTTGTTATTGAAGAATTCATCGATGCTATTTGCTTGCAAAGCAGCAGGAAGAAGTGTAGCATGGGACAATAGCAGGCGGCAAAACAGTAAGAGTCTGATCTCAGATACGTCATTCAACAACTTTCCGGCCTCCTCAGCCGACAAGCTGGCAGTTTTACCCATTGTTCCGTGGGGATTTTCTATGGTTCCAGCTACAAGGCAGCCTCCACCTTGTTTTCTGACGCCAGCAAATGGGTCATGCTCTTGTCCCTGAATAAGTCGTGCATAGGTCTCTTCTTTTGTATCATTCATTATTGCTGTTGCTTCTTCCCTCTTGTGGTCATCTTCGACCTTTGGTATGTCTTGCTGGATTTTGGCTGCCTTTGCTCTGGCCTTCTTTGCCTGTTTCTTTGCATTTGAAGGCGTATTGCTGGTAGGCGCTGGAAGACCCTTTGATAAAGCGGAAATATCCCCTCCCTCACTCCGAGCCCCGTTACCCAACGTCATCGCCTCTGTGTCTAGGCTTTTAGTTGAAGAAAGCTCCGGCGCTTTGTTCTGTTGAGGTGAGGAGGACGGAAGCCAGAGTAGTCGCTTCATCATTTCTATGTAATTTTCACGTTCAACTTCGACAGTGTCTTCAATGGGGTCCCACGCGGCAGCATCTACGTCTGACAAATCAGTCATCCTCTCCTCGTAGGCCTTGTCCAAGAATTGTTCTTGCATCTTTTCGTTCTCGATGCGCCTCTTCTCCTGTATTCTGGCTTCGACTTCTTTCCAATGTCTTTTCAACAATGCAGCCTCTTTTTTGACCTTTTTCCTTTCATTATCGCGTGTCTTTTCTTCCTCTTCCTGGCACTCTCCCATCCATCGCAACCAATTCCGTTGTTTGTGCAACACTTCTACCGCACGACGTTGGACGTGCTCAAGAGCACGTAAAGTGATATCTCTCTCGCTCTGAAGCTTGTCGAGGTAAGCTTGATGCCCGTAATTCATGCTCAAAGCAAAAAACCGGGTATGATGTAGCTTTCTTGCTCGTATGACCCGATCGAGAAGCGTGTATTTTTGGAACAGGTACCCATGGATTTCTGATAGAATTGCTTCATCATGGATATCTTGAAACTTATTATTGACGAGAGCAACCTTAGAGTTGGCGAGATAAGCGGGAGGTGCTGCGGTCAAGGCATCGAGTTTTGCGTTTCGGCTCTTGTAGCCGCGATAGAGACCAAAGCATTGGCGTGAATGAAACGGACAGAACAGGCCATTGGATGATATGGCTTCTTCCGAACATCGCGTTTCATTTGAAAGATTCAAGGCTTCACATTGTGCTGCTGCTGTCATCTCGATTCAACGAAGATGTTCTTGCAGGGAAATTGGCATATCTAACAGGCTCTCCGTGGAAAACAGGGAGTCTAAGCTGACACACGGGCCACCACCACCAAATTAAGCAGCTCCTGAAGCTGTTATTAGCTTTCATTTCATTCGAATTTGCTCTCATTTCATTTGAATTTTTTGCTGCTGCTGTTTCTGCTGCTGTTAATATGGGACGAAACGTCAAATTTATACGTTTTCGTGTCATCTTACCCTGGTACCTCTCTACACACAAGACAATTCTTAACATCGCGCTCAAGACCCGAACGTGAAGACTAAGTTTTATTAGGAGTACCATTACTTCTACTGAAGCTTCTTGGCACCCACGAGAATTGTGAGATCATCGTTCACTCGCCCTTCGTAGCAGCCATAAATGTAGATTTCTTGATGTTCGGCAGGTCTAAGGTCTGGCCCGAGGCTAAACTCGTTATAGTAGCTCAGGGCGAGCCAACTATTGGCTTATCATGGAGCTATTGTAGCGGATTTGAGGTTCGGCCCCACCTCCGAAGACATTCTCTTTAGATCATTTGCCGTAGGGACCTCATCAAATCCAACAAATGCGATCATGCATAGCTTAATGTGGATACCAATCGAATGTTCTAAGCTCGGCAATAAGTTTAGTCTTGATATGGGACTACCAACCTGCTGTAAAATCTGCCAGATTGACCATATCCTTGACTAGTTCTCTCTAATGACACGAGAAATACTATGCAAAATGATGTTCCAATGAAATCGCGAGGATGACTAATCCATGAGGTTTAGCTATAATGCGCTCCAGCAACGCTAAAATTGCTGTGAAATTCTCCATTCGGTAGGCAGTGGTACTGATTTTTTCTCCATTAGGTAGTGATTTCTCCATTAGGCAGTGATTTCTAATCGCAACCTATCCTCTTTCGTCTACGATTGACGTATGCCCTTCTTATGACTAGGGCTAACCTCTGAGACGTAGCCTTCTGATTTCTACACTGCTATTATCGCGTGGTAATTACCGTCCGAGAAGCTAAAAGTCCTATGCTGCGAGGCTCCGTCTATGTCTCAAAAGTGATTTGACATATCAGAGAGAGGAGATGTGGGTCCTGATATCGAATCTCATAGTTCTTAAATCCGGCTCAACGGGGATGTAAGCCTTTTGAAGGATCTAGGCCGGGAGAGTGCAAATCGTGGTAGACATTTGCGTACGGTAAAGAAGGAATGTACTAGCTAGTGATGGCTTACAATCGGGATAGGAAGCCTATACGAAAATTCGTCTTAAATGTACTTAGCATATGCTTCTGGAGACGTACATGATTCTATGGCGAGCCCGCCCTCCGACCAGAATCGCTACAATCTTCTCAGCTTGAACGCGAATAGTGCGTCGGCTTGCACAAAAACAACTTTTTCAAATGCGCGATAGTCAGGCAACAGCTCGTTTCCAATTCGACTATATTTTTTACATCGTACGTTATGCTCTGCTCGAATGCGCCTTCGAGCCAGTGCATTCCATTCCGCCACCCTTCAGCATAGGATATGAGAGGGCTGCATGAGATCTGCACCGCGTCTCCAATCGCCTTCAAGAAGAACTGATTAGGCAGATTTCAATATTGGTGAGCGGCTGCTGTTCGCATTCATTCACCCACCGAACAGACTCGGTTGCAAATAGATTCAAGGTGTATAGCATATTTGATCCCACTATTCTGCCCGAGGCTTACCGTTTGCTGTGCAGATAACTGACTTGTCCGATTGGAGCAGTTGTTCGCTGAGACGACAGGTTATCGAGACCAATTCCGCGTAGCAAGGAAGCATCATCGAGAATGCATTTCAACAGCGTTTCCGAATTTGACAGCTTCCCGGTCTTGACGAGAAAGGAAGGCGCGGCAAGTATGCTGTACACCTCTGGCAAGAGTTCAAGTATCAGAATTGACGAGGTGAAGATATTCTCTTGCCTTGGATACAGCAAATGTCAAAGACATGCTCATCGATGTGGGAAACTCCTATTCTGTGAACTCTTGCAAGATCGACTGAGCTTGGTCTGTGGTGAGCCTTGCGTGGTCATTACCTGAGTAAATGCCGCATTTTCTGTATGTTTGTCTGGACCTTCGATGTCGCATAAGGGTTGCAAGGCCCGAGGAGACGAGCATAGCTTTGATCCCGCAAATAACATTATTAAGCACCTGGATACTGGCGAATGTCAAAATAGCGTGTAGAAATGCAAACATTGAATAGACTGTAGAGACTAGAAAGTCCATATTCAGTTAGTGTCACCAAATGCAGATTGAAAATGTGCGGGACAAATGTGTTGGGATTTCTGAGCCAGTGTAGGCCAAGAAGTTTTCGTCGAGAGCGAGTGGAAGCATAGAGATGGAGCGAGTAAGGAGATATGCCATTCCTACCACCTACCCAAGGTACCTAACCAAACTTAGGATAAACAACACAGTCTTAACCAACCTCATGTTCACCACTCCCCAGACCCTACCTTCCACAACCCATTCTTCCGTTTCTCCACCGCCCACCGCTCGCACCACTCCTTCATCCTACCGCGACTCTTGGCACTCCCCACATTTACCGTCGGGATGATCTTTTCGATCCTCAACGCGCAGCAAAACATCGTGAGCTCGCGAAAACTGCTATGCTCACTATACGGCACGCCGAAACAGCTCGCGCGGCTCGTACTGCCCCGCTGCGGCACCAGCTCCCGCATCGAGTAGCTCGACTTCCAGTTTTCCGAGTTCAGCACCGTCGACACCGACGGCGACTCGACGAAGCGGCTGTTCGGCGGCCGGTAGTTCCAGCCCGACGGTCGGAAGCCGACGGCGCGCGTGAAGGTGTCCTTGTAGTCCTTGAGGTAGTCGTCGAGCGTTTCCGCGCGGATCTCGAAGAGCGGCGTCATGTGCACTTGGGCGGCGCGTGGATCGGTGGTGAGGCGCGCGTTGAGTTCCGGATCTTCGAGACAGGCGCAGACGCGTTGTTTCGGGGGTGGAGCGTAGATTTTGGAGTTGAGGGCTTTTGCGATGCCGAGACAGATGCGCTCTTTGCCGATGCTGTAGGTGCCGACGACGACGAGGAGACGGCCGCGAGCTTTGGTAGTGCTGCCATTTTGAGAAACTGCCATCGCGTCTATGCTGGCTGCTTGACCGGCATCGTCGTCGTCTTCGTCTTGTTTGATGATGGCCTCGGAATCCTTTTGGACGAATTTCACCATGCCACTACCAGCTCTATCGCGTTTCATTTGTTCCCAACCGTCTTGGCCATCCACACGAGTCTTACTCAAACTTACACACATATCTGCGCAGGCTTGTATGACATTTTGTTGACTTGGAAATGCATATTTTGGATTGAGGTAAGTTGTGTCCAGATAGCAGACATCAATCTTCTGCTGCCTTGACTTTCCACTCACTGAATCAATAACGTCCGGCCGTAAGAGAGGGTGCTCGATATGTGCTCTACAGGCTCGAAAGTCTCCACAGTGCAAGACTCGCTGTACCTTGGGATTCTTCCCTTTGCCAATGACCTTTTCAAAGAGAAAAAGCGAACTACCAGGACAGTGATTTGCAGGGATCATGGTCACCTCCACTCCACTTGTCCCAGGTACTTCTCTCTTTTCTTCAAACTCCAAATCCACAACCCATTTCGGATCGACTCTTAATTGCTGTCTCACCAAATTGCCTGTGACGCGGCTGCAATAGATAGGTCCGTGGCACCAATGGGATGTTAAACCAATATAATGATCGCTATGAAAATGACTCAAAAAGTATGCTTGACAACCTTCTACCGCTCCGTATCGAAAGGCATCCACACAAATGGAGAAGCCAGGTAGTATTTTGTAAAAGGGACAGGTTCGTTGATATGCAGGCTTCCCTCTGGCGGCATGCTCCGCAGCCGCAGCGGTCGCCCAAGCAGCATCCTCAGCGTGACCAGACATAAGTTTTGAGAAAGCGGACGAACGCTTTCCCTCCGGTTCGCCAAGCATGAATGGGTTCTGCTGTGCAGGCTTAGCCGGCCGAGAAGGTCGTTTGAAGCATGCCGCAGTAGCATTGTCTTCACTCTTTATTTCTTTTGACTCTGTCTTATGTACTTTGGCCCGAGGCAGTGGAGTCGGATTACCGTCAAGACAGTGATTGACATGTACTGAAGCTTCTTGATCTGAGACTCCTTCGAAGCCGGCACCACATATTGGACATGTAGCAGCCGAGGGCTGTATTGCTTGTCTGCCACTGTCACTAAGCTCGAATTTCGTGTCGTCTTCGGAGCTGCCCCTGTCGTCTTCCCCAAAACCATCTTCTGCCATTTCGATTTGGCGCTGCTCTTCCATTAGTCTCCGCTCTAGATACTCCTCCCCTTCGAGTGGAAATTCGTCATCCTCGAAGTCTTCCATCCCTTCGAAATCGTCAAAGCCATCTACGCCACCATAGCTTGTCTCTTCTTTCTTCAACATAGGCGGCGGTTCCTCAGATATTGACGTTTCTGGCTGTGCATGCGATGTCAATGATCGATGCGATAGCTCCAAGCCATCCGCTTCAATGGTTTTAGGGGGATTGGAGTTGACGACAATGGATTTGCATGCAACAGGTGGTTTCTCGTCCTCGCTGTCCGAATCATCGAGAAACGGGCCTGACTTTCTCGCTGTCTGCGCATCTCCATCGGTCGAAATATTATTCGAATTTATCCCAGCACTTTCCTCAGCATCGCCCTTCGTTTCTGGCGGCGGTGGGGTGCAGGCCGTTCCATCAGCAATTGCGGAATCCTCTGGCCCATCGAATTTCCTCCTTTTGATTGGAGCACCGCTTTCGTTGTACCGTGCTGTATCATGCTCTTGATCTTTTGCCACTTCGACTGCCTCTTCAGTGTATAGCTCAATATCTGTTTCAATATTAGATGGCAAATCCGAGAGGCCTCCAGTACTGCCACCGAGAAACAGCCCGTTATTCCCCTCTGCTTTCTTGAAGAAATTTAGAATGTTTCCATTCGCTTGAATGGCCGTCCTTCCATTGGTCAGTTTCTTGGTCGACGAAGCCTTAGAGTTCGGAACAGAGGAATTGGTCGATTTTGTAGACAGTGGCGATTTCACCTGTCTTGTAGCGGTCTTGGCAGACATTTGGGTAGGTTCTGGAACTAGCGTCGTTTGACGAGGTAGTGAAGGTTTCTTCCTAATGCTCGCTTCGCTGGGCGGATTTGACGAGGACGGCGATGGAGGCCGGCCTACGGAAGGCTTCAGAGGCGAAGAGTTAGGCGCAAGGTTTGCGTTTTCGCGAGGATTGCGAAACATATCAGCCTATTCATTGAATCCAGGCTCAACTTCATGTCGACCTAAGAAGGGAAAGTCGGAACAGTATGTTACAAAGGGGATATGTCGCTCGGTGGTGGCATTATTTTGCAGATTGAAAGGTCGTCGTGGGGAAGTTCAATGACGTTTGGCGCGTCGCGTCTATTTATCCAATCGAGATGCGTAGGTAATATTTCATTACACTCATCTGTCTTCAAGAGTCTTGACCTAAGATTCTCGGAACGTGCTTATGAGAGCGAATGTCTCTTTATACACTACAAATTGCGCTTGTAAGGAAACCAGAACTGTTCAAATGCTACCAAAATCCATCACATGACTATCAGGCCTTGGTTTCGCACACAGTTCTACGGATAAGTCTGCATCCATTGACTGCGTTCTGCTATCCTAATACGCGCTTGACTGGACCGCGACTTGTTCGTTGATTGATTCTTTCAAGCGCATTACCTGAGGCCTGCGAGATCCAGGAGACAGCCACTTCCCATTCCTTAATACCTTAACCCTGTTTTGCTCTTGCCGATGCCTGTGTCGCTTCTTTGCATTGTTATCAGCAGTTTTCTCATGGAGGAGGTGGAATGGTAGGGGTGCGTACCTCTCCTCGTAGCATCCTCAAGCAATGCCGTATCAACTGCTCCGCTCGGTAAATGCACATATCTCACGACGCTGCCTCGGATGAAAACATTCTTGACTGAGCTCTGAATCAAGTCAGAAATGAATTAACTTTAGAGATTCCTTTGCATCACCGAATTTGGCATCTGAAAAGAGACAAAGCGATTGCAGAAACTGGTCGAAGAGACGTGAAATGGAAAAGCCTTACAAGGTGCGGATACCTCATCTCCTCTACGACTGTGATATCGTCGAGCTTGATGTTCAAGAATTGGTCTACGCTTTTGAGCGTCCCTCGGATGGAAATATCATTCTTGAGTTCGACGGTGACTTCGTGATCTACCAGCGTCTTGAAGAAGCTTTCTTGTATTAGCAGAAGCCTAAGTAAAGCTCATTCCGGTGATCTCAAAAACTTGAACTGTTATGCTCACCTAAAAAACAGCATCTTTACGACTATCGATAATTGACTTGTGGCTAGAAAAGAATGATTAATTCTGGATCAAGTTAGACCCTCCAAGTCTACGCGTCCACGTGATAGCGCGTCAGCACGTGTCTACTTTTCAGAAAAGCAAAATCGTCTTTGTCGTTGGAAGTGTGAGCTATTTTCATTTCTACATGTTTTTCCTGTTTTCAATACTGGCAATTGACGAAGGCTTTCTTTCAAAATGAGTGTTCTGGAGTTGGACGACTATACAATCTTCAATGAGCGATAAATTTAAATCCACAAAATTCTTGGTCTTTGACTACCGACATTATACCGTCGAGCACGTCTAGTGACCAAGCCAGATATCAGAAGAGAAGACGCAACAACAAATCCTCCTGTCAATCTCCCTCGATGCAGATCCATCCCACCCATATAAATCTCTATCCATAATTACAACCTTCCTCTCCCACCCACAGGCTTCCTCGCCCACCCGGTCAAACACCTCCACCCAGCGCCACACTTCCCCCCCTCCTCCAAAGCCTTACTCACACCCTCCAACAACCGCTCCTCCTCCCTCCCCATCTCCATCTGCAACTTCAACATCCACCTCTCCCACGCCCACGCGCCCACAACCCCGGTCACCCCCGACGCGCCCCTCGTCGACCCGCGCTCCTCCCCCTCCCCCTCCTCATCCTCATCCGCCACCGACGCAATCTCCAAAATCGTCGACAGCGACCGCGCCGTCCCCGCACTCAACCCCGTCACATCGCTGCCCTTGCGCACCGCACACGGCCGCCGCTGCTGCTCCGGGACGCCGTACGCGCTGAGCACGCTCGCCACGCCGCCATCACTACCGCTGCGCATCGCGCGGGGCGTCTGCGGCAGCGGTCCGTACGGCGCGCGCGCGACGCCGATGGTGCCGTCGCTCTGGCTGCGGGCTGCGCGCGGCCGTGCGTCGGGATACTCGAAGCCGTGGGCCGGGGCGCGCATGGTGTCGCGCTTGCCGCGGTCGGTCCAGCGCGGCGTGACGTCCGCCATGGGCAGCACCATCCAGGCGCGCTTGACGTCGCGGAAGCCCGCGTGTGCGAGGCGGCGCAGGAAGGTGCGGGAGGCTTGGGCGTCGTAGCCGCGGGTCTTGAGCGAGTATGCGAATTCGACGCTCAGGGCGGCGCCGAGCGGGCTGGGACGGAGGAGCTCGGCGTCGAGGAGCGAGAATTCGAGGTAGCCGCCGGGTTTGAGGATGCGCAGGCATTCGGTGAGGCAGAGGTCGTATTCGTTGTCGTCGGCGAAGGTGGCGCCGGTTGCGGTGGTGCTGGTGGGTTTGGAGGTTTTGAGGAGGGCGTGGAGGGAGCGCGCGGAGATGATGTCGAAGTGGTTGGAGGGAAAGGGGAGGGTCCAGAGGTTGGAGACGGTGACGCGGCGGTGGTTGCGCGGGCCGCGGAGGTGAGAGGTGGATGAGATGTCGGAGGAGGTCACGCTATAGACGGTAGCGTTGCGGTGGGCAAGGGCAATGGCCCAACCCCAGTCGCAGGTGACTTCACCGCCGAGATCGAGAACGCGGGCGTCAGGCTGGGAGAGGACAGATGAGACTGGGCTGTTGATGAGGCGACCACCATTGAGGATGCGAGTGGCTTCGAGGTTCCAGGCCGATAGTTGAAGTTGCTCAAGGGCTTGACGTTCTTTTTCGGCAGCAGCAATCATGGCTTTCTCCTCATCCAGATCAGACGGGTTGGGGAGGAAAGACGAGACGGGTCGGTTTGATGTAGGTCGGAGAGGATCATTGAGCTCGTACTTGCCAAGCAATTGGTTGCGATATGCTTGTGCGAGGCATTGGCGTTTGAGATGGAGAGCTTCGGTACGATGCTGTCCATGACGAACTGAATCACGGGAGGATGTTCCATTTTGCATATGCTGGAAGCCTTGATAGAAGGTGGAATCAGAAGGCGTCTTCTCTGATTTGTCTCCTGGAGTATGAGAAGATGTTTTGGGAACACCGTCAATGAAGCGCACGGATTTCTTCCGCGAAGGTGGAGAAACTGGGCTTCCATCTTTGGGTTCTGCCAAAGGAACCATTGGTGACCCTGGACCCTTGTCATTGGCTGGATTGGTTTCGCGGAGTGCCGACAAGTACGAAGATTGGGCGGCAAGCCATAGGCTTGTTCTGTCGAAGTTGGATGAAGCTTGCTGAGCCAACTCAGTCTCGTAATTCTCGTTGTACTCAAAGTCAATCTCTGTTGTGCGAATTTCTGAAATCTCGACGACTTCATCATTGGACAGGGGGATACGACGAGCTGTGGGTGGACCGTCCGTTGGGCTACCGCTTGAAGTCACTTCAATGACTTGTCTGACGGTTTCGTCCGAGCTTGTTCGCCATGGGACTCCATAGAAGGATTCCGCAGTACCAGTGTTTGGGGTAGGATCTCGGAGACACCAAGTGTGGCGTGCCGAGGCATCTAGTGAAGAGAAGAAGCCTCCAGGTGAGGGAATGCTCAATGCTGAGATGGGATCATCGGCTCTCTCTGCAGATGAGATGACATCAACACTGTGTCGCCGTTGCTCTTCGAGAAGCTGCTGCATCTCCTGGAATCGTGGTGGGTGAATCTCAAGAGGCCGGTCCGACTGGTCGACCTGGTGTAATTCTGGTGAGATTTGGTGTAGAGTCTCCATGGCGTCTGGGTGAAGTTGGATTGGAGCATCCCACTCGTTACCACCATCAGATGCTGCTGATAGATCGGGCGTGGAAGGGCATGCCGACGAGGACATCTCATCGCCTGTTTGACTTCCATCAAGGGAAGGCGTTGGGATTCTTGTTGGCACTTGCAGGTTGGAAGTATCCAGCTTGGCAAGAGCAGCCGGGGGAATGTCGAGCTTTGGTGGTGGTGACAGTGGAATTGGAGACTTCATGGCCTTCTGAAGCTTCTCAATTGTAGGCCATGTTGTCGGCGAAGGAATTGTGATGGAGGGTATTCTGGTCTTCTTCAATGTACTCTTGACGGAATTGGAAATTTTTAATGGGACCTCCATATCATCATCGTCCGACACATCGTAGAGCTCATCATCAAAGTCTGGAGACCTCCGGCTTCGGTGCCACTCAGAATCTGATGTGCATGTTGAGGAGCCTACTGAGCTTGGCGACTCAGCAGTGATGTCCTTGGGTCCTCGAGGAGTAGGAAAGTCGTCATACATTGGGGAGCCAAGTGTGACGGTAGTTGTGACATTGCTCCACTGTGCGTCGAAGCTAAAGTGGAATTCCTGAGGCTCGTCGTCAATTACTGTATTAATTGTATTTCTCTGGTCCTGCAGAGCCGGCTTATGCATATTTCGGGAAATTGTATAAGACGCCATGACAATGATGACGGAACGTTTTTCTGGGGTATCAGTCTAAGAAAAAGTAATAGATGCTGAATTCGGTCCGAGCTGATCAACAACTTGGTACGAATATAGAACGGAACTTCGATCAACGAAGACTGGGGGCCACAAAGGAAACAAACAACAACGAGATACAAGATGCTGAGGAGCTAGAGACCGGCAGCCAGACCGTCCGGAATAGAGGACGGGCTGCATGGAGGCTGGCCAAGTTCATATATGGGGAACCCTCGAACGAGCGCGGTTCCCCGTAGCCTTCGACTTGGCTAGCGAAGCCATTGAGAAGCTTTGGCAATTGATCAATCAACGAATGCCAGCGCGTACGAAAAGGCATCCCGCAGGCGGCATTGCAGCATACCCAGATGGTTGGCTAGAGATCAAGACGGCCAGGCTGGCCATGCATGCACGGCGACGCGCCCAACTTAGATTGGCCGCGACATGCATGGCCAAATCCATCTGCAGGTTCCGTGGACTATTGGATCGTCTGCAGTGTTGGAAGCGCCCAGGGACGCGGTCGCTCAAAGGGTCGGCGTTCTAAATTTCGGCGCCTAAAATAAATCATCTCCACCCAATCAAAATGCATCTGGCTGCAGCTGCAGGGTACGGTACATGTGCAGCAATTCAACATGAACCACTAACGTGCCCGTTGCTAAAGTGGTTCACGGCTAGAATTAGCCAGCCGTTTTTCTTAGCTTCGTTCCTTGCAGAAGTCTCTGCTGGTGCTGCATAGATTTCTAGCGCTGGTATGACGTTGATTAAGATGATTCAAAGCAGCCTTGCCTATTTTGTAATGAGAGAAGTGCCCTAATATTGCTAGTTGATACCTGGTTCGCTCAATGTGTACGACGCATTGAAGATAGATGCTGGGTACTCGGGTCCTTTTCGCTCTGTACCGCCAGCTGGTACCGCGCAGCTCCACATACCTCTCAACCAATCTTCTTGCCGAACCTTTACATTCTCTGATTAAACTTCGAGATTTGCAAGCGCGCTATTAAGTATCCGTTCTCATCCTTTTCAACATGGCCATTCTCCCGTCTTGAATTTGCATATCTCAGTTGGATGCCCTTCCCGTCTGCAGAACGAGCAATATTTTCCTTTCCAACATTGCTCAGTAGAGTGACGACCTTTGCCACACTTAGCACAGCTTCCTATTAAAGTCCTGAACTGGCCTTCCGGAGAATTTGATCGAGATGACCCCTCTCGTTCCTCGTCCTCTGTTTTGATTTGAAAGCCTACTTTGGGTCGGAATTGGCGCCGTCCCTCCCCGGGTCGATAACAGTCGGCCTGCCACCTGCTACCATCGTCACGATTGTCATTTGATGCGACTTCTCCGGGCTCAGGTTCTTCAACAATGTCCCCGAATTTATCCTTGTTGGCAAAAATGAAAGGTTTTAGCAAGCTTTCGAGCGCCAGACGAAGTTCGTTTGTACCAGCCTCCTGATCATCAAGGACGCCAATTATCTTCGTCGCAAGCATTCTGCCATTTTCGCGAAGATCGATAGTTATGCTTTTGCTTGGGTCAGTGCGATCTGAAACACTAGTGATAAACTCGTTTACGGGTGCTCGACGTAAGATATTCTTCATTATCGTTTGAGTGATTTTCTTTCGATCCTCATAGGTGACGGGACGTTGCTGGTCCCAAAGTTTGTCTACAATATTCGTCCCTTCTGTAAAGCCAGTCTTTCTAGTTGATGCATTTGAGGCGTGCCCCATAATTTCGTCCAGAGGCTTTCCAAGTCGAGATCTCAAAAGACGCTTCTCTTCTGGTCTCCATTCTGGAGCCAGACTTGGCGGTCCCTTTGGGTTAGCCACATATTGACAGATGTGATGTTGAAACGCGCATTCTTCTTCACTCTTGTGGCAAGAACGCCCGTAATACCTTTGTCCGGGCATTGTTCAGCATACATTCGCGAATAGGGATATCCAGGATAGCGTGGCGATACTTACCAATAATAACATGTCATAGGTTTCCCAGTTATATGACCCTTTGACACTGCCCGGTCACGGTCTTCACCTTTTTCGTATCTCATATCGTCAGCATTCTCGAAGTGTGGGAATGGTACGTTCTGGAACGTAAAGCTTGGTTTAGCACTCGGGTTGTTTGGTGCTCTCATGGCATCGTCTTTTTCTAATTTCTTCTCGAGACTCCCAAACAACTTGTTCAGAGATTGGCTTGAGTCGGGCTGCGCAGATTGTGGAGTGGGTAGACCGCCATTTGACGATTGCTTATGATTATGTTCAGCCTTCTGTCTTTCCTCTGTAATTAGTTGATCAAGGGAATTCTGGGCGACCGAGTTTGCACGATCTTGCATAGGCGCGGCTACTTTTTCCCCATCCTTGTGAGTACCGTTTTTTGCTATACCCTCTTCCCTTCCGACGACATTATTCTGGGTGTTCGGCAATCCGTAACCTACGGTGTTGATCAGTGATGGTTCTCCTTCTGTTCCATTCGATGCCGATTTCGATTTGGTCAGTGTGGGCGGCAGACCAAATTTCGGCCGGGTATCCAATGACGGCTTGCCATCTGATCTCGTATTCGGTTGTATCTTCGCTAGCGGAGCGGCGTTAGAGACTTGTAGCATTTCGGTTACTTGGTTACCCTCTGTCTCCTTGGTAATTAAGTCCTGATTATTTGGGCCACGTTTTGTGTCATTAATTGCTAGTTGCAAGTTAGACTGTATAGAGTGATTGGTAGGTGCATCTTGTAGCATTGTAGGTTTTCGAACTCGTTTTCCCTTAGCTGAAAGTAAAACAGATGGGAAGTCATTACTCAAGGAAGACACACCGACTTCTAAATTTTTTGAATCTACGCTTTGCGAAGGGTGATTTGGTGGAACCGTAGCTCGTGCAGTTGAGCTGCCGGTTCCATTATGCGCAATTGTATTTGATGAGGCAGGTGTCTGCTTCGTATGGTCTGAGTGATCCATTATCTGGAACTGGCTTTGCTCTTCTGGACCCTGCTTCAAGTTATGTCGTAGGACGGTGTTCTCAGATAGTAGTTCATGGAGGATCCGCTTTCGGTCAAGAGGTCTATCGTTGGGCTGTGATGAAAGAAAGGATTCTACCATTGCATGAATGCCATCCTTCAGGTCTTCGGTTGTTTTGATTCTGGCCCCAATGTGCTTGAGGGAGGTTTTGTCAACATTCGCTTGCAAAAGGACTTGGGCAGCAGCGATTTTGTCTTCTGTCGCGCCACACTCATTGAGCCGGTCAAGAATTTGCTGGGCAAATGCCAAGTCCAACTCTTGTAAACCCACAGAGAGCTGTATAATATCCTGTAGGGTTTCCTCAAAGAAATCTAACTCGGGCGGCAAATGGGCAAGAACCTTTAGTTTAAAGGTCAGCTGCTCATTGTAACTGACGACCAAGTTTTGCTCCTGAGGCGTGGCTGATGAGCGTAGTCGCACATTGCGATCGTCGTTCGCTGCATGTTCAGTAGGCGGTTCTTTGCGTTTAGCACTCTCACCCTCAGCTACCAGATCCGGCATTCTGTGGAAAGCAATGGCAGATCAAGCTGCAAAGGTAAGTACGCCCTCGGTCAATGGGCTTGAATCTTTGAAGCGGTGAGAGAGAGGATGAAGTATCTTGTCGTAGTTGTGGCACGGAGGGGGTACGGAATCCGAAGCAGTTCGCTACTGCACTAGTGCGCCACGCTGCTGTCCACGAGTCATGCACGGCGCATCAAGTGCGGCGACTTTCCGTCCCGTCTCACCAAAACATGAACGAACCAATGACCCCAAGATGAATGACCAGATTACAAAGCTCATAGAAAATGCTGGCATTGTCTTTAACTATGCCATCTTCTAAATAATGCCCCATGTCATCACTGTCACGGTAGTACTAAGGGGAGAGGGAATAGCACTACCCAGGTAAAATATCACACGTGGATGGAAAAAAAAAAGGTCACTCACGTATCCAAGTTTTAATCTATTTTCAAAATTTGGTAGTCTACATTGAAAAGATTTTTTCTAATTTTTTTGTTAAATTTATTAACAGTCATCTCTTACGATCCCACGTAGTCCGTAAATAAAATTTTTGTAGCGATCATTGAACAAATACAATTGAGAGAGAATTTATGTTGTTCCAGCGTTGTTTTGGTGCGGCCGCACTCATTTGTGAGTGACCCCCCTTTTCTTTCGCCCGTAGGAATGTATTGGTACTCTTGGCGGTCGTTCAAAAGATAGATGCGTATCGGCACTCACTCGATATGGACGACGCCAAGGAAGTGCGGAACATAATCTAATAGGATCAACTCACAATTTCCAAACTATGCAGACACGAGATTGGACATTGATAAAGTGATCAGAGGATTGTATTCTAAGCTACTTTTCCACCAATGGCTTCTCGTAAGCACGGCTCAAGAATATCCATGGATTCTTGTGGCTCTCGATCTGACATCAATTCTCTGGAGGTGGAAGCGTGTACTTGGATCGCCATCTTGGACCCCAAATATGACATGCAAGGATGGCAAATACTGTTGAAGCTACGATAGCAGCTTGACAGCCAAAGGTTACTGCAGGACCATTGTGTGCGACCCATTTGGACTGAAAGTAATTCACGCAAAAGCCACCTTGGATGCGAGTCAGCAATTGCATAGCTATGATTTTTGAGCAACATCAGACTTACCAGTAGTTCGCCAAAAGTTAATCCAACTTGACGCCAGAGCTGCATGCTGAGGGAAACAATCGAGGACATAAGCGCTGATTGCCGTTGTAGCAGCTTGCACAGCGAAGCCTTGCATTCCCCATCCAATAGCAAGACCAACCCAGCTCTTGTTGAATTGAAAAGTCTCACCAATGATGACAAGAGCAAAGACACCAAGGAGCCAGGGAAAGTAGACGGCCCACAAGCGACTTTCGGGCTTATAGTGGCCTTCGTGGCTACGAAGATACATTCTCTGAAGAAAGTCATTGAAGAAATGACCAAAAACTTCTGCGATAATGACGCCAACCATGGGAGCTAGATAGAGCAGCGCGTCCGCTGTATCACTAAAAAGGTATGGAGGCGGTTTTACCAGAAGTGAGATTGTGTTAGTCAGGCCGATAAGAAACATGAAATTAATCATGATGAAAATTGCAGCTATGTTCATTAGTGGTCGGACTTGGATATGTACATTGCGATGCGCTTACTTGGTAGGAATAGGTATGGCCGATAGGAAAGGGAGATTAGGTGCTTGGCCACGGTAAACGGGGATGGTCTCCCATTTGCGCGAACACCAGCGATGCCAGTAAGCTTCTGAATTCTTCCAACAATGCCAGGAAGAGGGGTGAATCTGTTTGGGTTGTTGCGATCATAAAGTGTTTCATCACCAAGAATGGCAATAATAACCGTGGACATGCCATAGAATCCAGCAAGCACAGCAAAACAGTGACGCCAAGATATCGCCTGGATCAAGAAGCCCGAGATAAAAGGTCCCAAGAAAGGACCAATCAAGAAGCTAAAGACCCAGAGATTGACTTTCCGAGCACGTTCATGAAAGAAGAACATGTCGTGGACCATGCTGAGGCCGATAACCTGTGGAGGTGTAGTGACAAAGCCTTGCAGAACGCGACAAGCAGTGAAGCCGGCGTACGTTGGAGCAGCGGAAGCGCCGATTACTACGATACATCCAAGAAGTTGCGACCAGAAAAGGACAGGAAGACTAGGATATATTAGGCATTACGACGTCTTGGAGAGCTGACTTGTACGCACCGTCCAAAACGCTGAATCAGAGGCACAGCAAGAACACCACCTGGCCCTTGCAAGAAAATCCCACCGGTGATAGAATTAGACACACTTGGAGGAGTCATGTGCCAGTCCTTCGCTTGCGCCTCGAAGAGTGTCGAGCCCCAAGTCATACCCCAATCAGTAAGCAAGCAACCTGCACCAAGGGCAATCAAGACTCCATGCTTCTTTGCCCATGACCAGTTCAATGGGTCAGCAGGATCATCGGAGGGCTGAGGAATAAGAATCTCGCGACCATCTGGAGTCCTTTTGAGGGCCTCCGGACTGTCCTTGGCGGAATCAAAGCTATCCTTTTCTCTGTTGACTATGAAAGTGGCTATATGCTCAAGATCGGCCTTGACATGTCCTTGATCCATGATTGATGGGCTTCAAGTGCTTGCAGAAGATTGATAAGATCTAGCCTTGCCCGGTAGGCTTGAAAAAGAATGGATACTTTTTAGACAGCGGACGCGCTCGTCCGGGAACCACTGCCATCTCATCTTTATATCCACCACAAGCGGGGTGGTGGAGAACCGAACCGAACAGAAGACAGTTACAAAGTTACGACGGTTGTTGACAGCGTGCGATTTTCTCCGTAGTTTGTTGGTAAGGGAAGTAGTGGCAGAGTGGCTTGCTACCTGAGGCAGCGGACATCCGTTGGGTGGCGCACGGCATTTAGGCCATTAGCAGCTGATCCAAAATAAAGTTAGACCAACGAAAGTTGTTCGGATATCTGACCTTTTGAAAAAGAGAAAAATAAGTAACGAGACCGGTATTGGCAGGGAAATAACAATCCGGAGCTTGTCTGCGCGTTGTTCACGGATGGTTGGACAGTTGAGAAAGAAATTAGCTGAAACGGGACTCAGCCCAAGCGAAGCAGCGGCCTTGCTTTCGAGTTTTGGATTTCTTATCCGGTCTAAGCAATGAGCTGTACTTGTGATATTTCATAAGACGTGTCATCTGTTAAGGTTATGAGATGAGAACTATTATTGACCTCTGCGTGCATGGACAGCTGAGCAAAGTTGTCAACAGCATCTTCGACCGAGACACAAGTGTGAAGACTTTGGCACACGTGTTGAGACATTTCAATGCATCGAAAGTTTGGATCATGAGAGTCTTGCGCTAGAACTCGAATGCCAGGTACCGAAGCCATCGGATCACTACAACTACCAACTCATCCATGTATCAGGAAGTGCGGAGTACTGGGTGCGGAGTGTTGGGTACGTAAGGTACACAAAGAGATCTAGTAGTTCAGCTTCGGCTGGTCCCGAATGGCTTCTTATTTGAGGTGCACCAAGGCTTCACCGCATTGTCATCAGTTGTCATACTCTGCCCACCGGATTCGTGAGTACCCGGTTTCCCATCCATCCCATTTGTTACCATCAGAGAAGCATCGCAGAGTTCCTGCATATGCAGACGCGTGATTTCGACAATTGTTAACGATAACATGCCACGATTTGCGACGTTGGTTAGCCAGCTAGCGGGGGTTTTGCATGAAGATCCAGCGGCTCTGATGGCAATCGCGTGCACTTACTCATGCGCTTGTGCAGCATTTTGAATAACCCATCGTATCGCACAATGTGCCTGATAGGGAATCTCTTGAATCTGTTGAGCTGAATCCATTTAGCATACCAAAGAGCCAAAAATGTTAATGTGAGATACGTACCACATCTCCAGGAGAAGTATTCTATAGCCCGTCCATGCCTAAGCGTCTATCATCAGGTACATGGTGTAGCATACTAGGCTCAAAACAGAACCCATGTACTGTCCAGTCATGAGGCTGTTTCGATGCTTGGGAGGCCATCTTGGAGCCACTGTTGATGGCGTCGAGCTCATCGCGTATTGTATCCTAATGTCCAAGGGATGGTGCTTTATTCAATTTAATACTGAGATGACACTGCATTAAGCTTTGCTCACAATGTTCCGTCCATATTCGGCCACATCCAAATTATCTTCGGCCACATCCTGTCGTTTACAAATACCAGCTGTTATTTTCATCGTCATTTTTTAGATATCGCAAGGACTGTGGCGACCTGCCATGTCAGCTTCTTCTCGCTTCGATTCCGTTCCTGCGAGCATTTTTTCTGTCGCTCTCTAATGCCTTACAGGAGTTTTAACTTTCACAGATATGTTTTAATCGCACTTATCGGCGCAATACTAGCCATCTGGGCTTCGCTCTCCCCTCAAGCAATGAGCGTCCGCAATGCTCTATTCCAGCTTCCTAAGCGCGTCGCAATCACATACAATGGAGTCTCGCTTTCCAAGATTAATGCCGTGGTCGCGACCACAACCTTCACGTCTTATGCGGCATACTCCACGTCAGCATCGCAGACGAAGACGGCGGCCCGCTTTACATACGGCATCGCTGCCTCTTATTCCGGGAAGGGACAGCGGCTGAGTCCAACAAAGAATACTTATGACTTCAATCGTATGAATGCATCTGCGATTTTTGAGGGCTCCCAAGGAATGTCTACATCAGCAAAAAAGAAACGTCCAGCAAGTGGGCAAGACTCCTTTTTTGTCAGCAACGTTGGCGGAACAAGAGATATAGCGTTCGGAGTGGCAGATGGAGTGGGAGGGTGGGTCGAATCAGGCATCGATCCTGCAGATTTTGCACATAGTCTGTGTAACTACATGCGCTTAGCTGCCACAAACTTCCCAACAGGATTCAAGACTCAGCCGATGGTGCCTCAAGAACTTCTTGATATTGCATTCGAGAAAGTCATGAAAGATGATTCGGTTGTGGGCGGAGGAAGCACAGCATGTGTTGCGACTGTAAACGAAGAGGGTCGGTTGGATGTAGCAAAGTATGAACTATAGCTGCCTTTATCATCCAGTATATTTGATCGAAACGACTGACTAACAACATAGTCTTGGCGATTCTGGCTTCCTCCAGCTCCGCCAAAACGCCGTCCGCTTCCACTCCCCGGCCCAGACCCATGCTTTCAACACACCCTACCAGCTCTCCAAAGTCCCCAAGCGCATGCTCCAGCAGGAAGCCGTCTTTGGCGTGACACGCTACTCCGAGGTCCCCAAAGATGCTGACATGACCTCACACCAGCTGCAACACGGCGACATCCTCATTTTCGCCTCCGACGGCGTTTGGGACAATCTCAGTCCGGAAGATACCCTGGACTTGACAAGTCGCCAACTGCTCCGGAATGGCGGATGGGTGGAGGCGAAGGGCCAGGGCGTCGAGGTCGGAGAGAAGCTGGGATATTTGACGTATACGCCTGGTGCGTCGAGTGACGTATCTATGGGAAAGCTTCAAGAAACGCTGGCGGTGCTGATCGCGGGCGAGGCGAAGAATGCGAGTCTGGACACAAGACGAGATGGACCTTTCGCGAAAGAGGTAAAGAGGCGATACCCGTATGAGAATTATCGTGGCGGGAAAGTTGACGATATTGTGGTAGTCGTGGCAGTTGTACTGGAGGAGCCTCTGTAAAAGTTCTACTGTTTGTACTGCGTGTCTTTAGCGACGACTGCATAGCATTTGCGACCGGCGTTTCGTTTTCGTCCATTTGTAAGAGTACGGATTGTTGATTAGGTCTAATGTGAATCAGCGAGATTTATCGCGAATTCGCAGACGCGGCGTGCATGCGACTTGTAGATTATAAAAAGAATGTGTACTGCCCACCAAAGTGGATCATTCATGAGAGAGTAAAACACTTGTAAAAGTTTGTAAATTTCATTTCACGTATCAAACTCATTGATGAGGGTAAACTTTCTGTCTATCAAAGAGCACAAAGTTTCATGTTGTGCCCCTATTAAAAGGCTAGATGCTGGGAAACGGGTACCTATTTGAGCCCAGTTATGCGTTGCTTAACACTTTCAACCGGTCATGATAAAGTTGGAGCGGGCTGGATGACGTACAGAGAATTCAAAGCGTGATATCACTCTCCCTATCCTCAAATCAACGTGACTCATAAGTATTCTATCTGGTCCACAAGGCTTACTCAATCTCAATATTGGCACCATACCCGGTAGCTTTCCACAGTGACGAACCCTCAAATCAAATGATTCCCAAATGGTCGCTCGGGCGAAGGCTGCGTGGCTTGGAAACAGAAGTCGCTTCAGCCTTGCTCAGTTCACCTACATAAATCAAGGCACCAGCATCTCCTTACCTTCGAACCGTTCCGGTTATCGCAAAATTGCTTTACTTGATTCTAGTCTTATCAATGAAACTAAGCAGGTTCAAGGTAACCAGGCTGTGTTTAAACATTCGAGTGTCATAGTCCTTTCGAAAATTTGGCCCAACACGCTCAGTTAGTTCTTTTCCTTGCCTTTGCGACATAATTGTATCCGCTTTATGGCGAGAATCTCGGATGAAGCTTGGGTGAGATTGCCAGAACTCGTCAGAGATTCAATATTAGAGACGAGAGTTGACGCGAATTCTATTGTCCATTCTTACTATGACCGGCCCGGTCGCAGGGTGACGCCTCGCGAGGAGCGATGGGATATCAAAGAGAAACTTGGCAGTGGGAGCTCCGGCACGGTCTTTTTACTTGAGAAGATCACAGACTCTAGTCAACCAAGTCAAAGGCAATGCAGAGCTGTCAAGCAGATATCCCGGCGAGCTAAAAGACCTCTAGATTTTTACAAAAATGAACTCACTGCGTTCGCAAAATTCTCACAGCCAAGGGTATTTTATGTTTAGTAACGATGAATTCGTTTTCACTGCTAACAATGGTATCCAGTATGCGCGATGTTTCGTTCGCTCCTTCGGCTGGTTCGAGACTATCGAGTCACTCTACATCTCCATGGAATACTGCTCTTTCGGAAATCTTCAAAATTATCTGGACGAGTACGGCAAGCTGTCCCAAGCGAAGGTGCGGGAAATAGTTGCGCAAATAGCTCAGGGTTTAGCCTTCATGCACGGAGAAGGCTTCGCTCACCGTGACTTGAAACCTCAGGTAGAAGACTATTACGTGGATACTAAACCATCTCTCGACTGGCTAACCCTAGGAATGTCAATAGAATGTCTTAATCAAATCACGTCCTCCAGTCGACGATTGGTGGGTCAAAATATGTGACTTTGGCTTGACTAAACGAATCGAGGAAGCCACCGGTACAACCATCTTCGGAACCTGGGGCTTTTTAGCTCCTGAGTTAATACATGACAGAGCTATGGTACAATCGTACCATTTCGCTGCAGATATCTGGTGCCTGGGTGAGACGGCGTTTCATCTTTTATCCAATCAGTTTGTATTTTCGAATGGTCTCCGTGAGCTTGAGGACTACTACGTTGGCAAGATTGAGTTCCCTTCCTACCGTTTTGCAGAGGTGGAAGCAGCCGAGGTAGCGATCAGCTTCATTTCCACAGCAATGGCTCCTGCACCATCGGACAGGTTTAGTGCGCATCAATGTCTGAAGCATCAGTGGATCAGTGCCATAGGTGATGAGACCAGTGAGAAAGGAAGCCTTGATGGGTTTTCAAGGTTTACTGAGCCTTCCAAGATGTATGGTATAACGATTTCATACTGACATTTTCTAGTAGTCCGACACCAGACGGACCAGAAGGGTCGAAGTACTATAGCTTCTTGAGTGAGCCTTCAGCGACTTGGAGCACAATACGTGCCGAGACTCCGTCACGTTCACCGAGCCCAGAGAACATATCTCATGGCCATAGTGAGCAGAAATTGCAAGAAGATGTGCTTTTTGGGCCCCCGACGAACAGCGGATCCACAAATGCCGAGTGCTTGAACCAAAAGACCGGTAAGCCCGTCACGCGACAATTGACAGCAAACTCCCAGTCACAGCAAAGTACTAAATCAAGCGTCATTGCACCATTGGGACAAACGAAAGAACAGCCAACACATAGAAATGCGGATCGTGAAGGAAAAACCCAAGAGCCTCAAGATGAGCTGCCAAGAGTTACTGTACCAATCATAGCCCTATTGCCCGACCAGCCCGACCCCAATCCGGGTCAAGAAAAGGAAAGCCAAGATGAGCTTAATCCGGACAGATTTCGAACATTGCTGGAACCTGGCGCTGGGAAGACAGCTTCATCCAAATATCAAGATTCACTGCGCAAGAACGAGCATAACGGTGATTTCTTGCTACCTTTTTCCGGAGCCCATACACAAGCATCTGTGCCGCTCGTCTCGAAGATACGTCCTACTTTCATACGGAATCTTGGTATTCGATCGTCAAGCTCGAAAATGAAAAGTGCTCTGCTTTGTCAAGCAGTGGAGAGGGGCAAATTCTCCGAGGCCGGTATGCTCATCGACAGTGGAGCCGACATTAACGGTGCTGGACATAATGGCTACACTCCACTTGGGGCTGCGATCAACAAGACTAATCTTGGGATGGCCATTCTATGCCTTGAGAACGGAGCTGATGTTCGGGAAGGCTGGAGAGGGAAATGGAAGAAATCTTACGCTGATGATGAAGAAAACGCTACAAGCTCGCCGTTACATCTAGCTGCGCGACAGGGTTCTGTCAAGCTTGTGAATCTACTCATCACTTATGGTGCGGAAATCAATCAGTCGTCGGCCCTTGATGGATACCCTGGGGATATTACACCTTTGGGAATAGCATGCGATGATGAGGTTGCCAGAGCCCTCATTTCCCATGGTGCTCGCCTCACTGCGGATCACAGGTCTGGTAGACATTCAGTTCCGCCATTGATAGCGGCCGCTTTAGACCGTCGGGTCTCCTGTGCCAACGCTTTACTGGAACACAGGGCTTCTGTGGAAGAATCCTTTCGCACTAGCGAAATGGACTTCATAGCATTGAACTCAGCTTGTCGTGGAAATGGGAGCAAAGAATCCTTGGAAATGGTCAACATCTTGCTTGCTTCTGGAGCCGACACCGAAAGGTCAATAAGTCCTGGTTTCCCCAATTGTTTGAGTGTGCTATGTAGTAAGACACTGCTCAATCAATTCGATGTCATGAGCGCCCGGCACTTGATCAGCGCTGCTAGAGAGCGTAAAAATGCAAGGACAGGCGCATATTTTATATCCTTATGGTATCTCTGCCGTTATTTCCAATTCAAGGATGCTTATGCCAGATGCGAGCTCATCAAAGTAATCGTTGGCACCGTAGTAAAACAGAATCACAGTCTCACGGGCTTTGAACTCTTTGAGAACAATCCTCTCCGGATGCTACTTACTATCTATATGTTCAGAACCAATGATCGTCCAACGGAAGGGGAAGGTACTAGAATTATGGTGGATCTTTGGGTTATTCTCATTGAGACTGCCGTTAGCAACGTTGAAGAGCTGATCAGGTGTCTACAATTTGATATGCGTAGATTTCGGCCGTCGAATATACGCAGACTTCCCCCGGGACTTAACTTTCTTTGCTATCCTGAGCTTGAGCAAGAATCTAGTGATTACGATACTGTTCTTATTCAAAAAAGGATGGAGCTGAGTTTATTCTTCCTGAGCTGGGCGCAGAAGATTGAGTCAATCCACGGCTCACAAAAGCTTGAAGAATGCCTCAGTGATTTCTGGCTAATTGTCGGTAAGCTAGGGTTGAGTCCAGAGGCACAATAGCTGGAACCCCGGACCCAAAGATCAAAGACTCATTCCGGCTAGAGCATGGACAACTAGTGTTGTAGGAATAGAGCCCTCGACTTGTTAGACTGATATGGTCAGTGCTCTTTACCTGTTTGGCGGCTTGTCTTTACCAGAGCAATTGAGGAACGGGAGAGACGATAGTGCTCAGCTCGATATGTTCCCCTTCTCTTTACGTCCTATGTGCTTTCGTCTAGTTTTGGAAGAATCTTATGTAGCACACGGTTTCTCTGCATGAGCGCAAGGCATTCTCTGATGGCACTGACGATGAGATTTCCAAACACGGAGTCGGTACACCACTATTGATGGGTCGACTCTTTATGCGTCTTCACCAGGGATCATCGAATTTCTTATGGCGACTGTCAGGGTTGTACTGGAGATAGACGGAAAATCTCGACATATCCGGTATCATGACTTGGAAAGTTGTGGGTAATACGCGAACTCATGTTGACTAAGCCGATTTGGTCAGGGCTGTGGAGATTCGTCCGCTTCGAAGAATTGCCCTGGGCTCTCTGTCTCGCACTGGCGCTCGGAACACGATATTCAAACCATTTAGTAGTAATAGCCGATAGAAATGTGAGCCTTGCTAGAATGAATACAATGAGAGCCTGATATATCGATTTAATTCCGTAACGAAAGTTGGATATCTTGGGCCAGTCCCTGTAGCAAAGGTATCATTCTTGAAGGAAAAATGACAGTACCACGTAATAACGGGATCGTGGTATAGGGAATGGTTGTAGTACTCTTGGCTATAGATACGCTCGTTTCTAATTATTGGAATGCTTTATGGCTTCCATATCGTCAAAAATGCTCCTGTGCCAAGAATCTATACGACGTTCTGCTGTGTGCGGGATCTCCGGTCCTTCACGTTGAAGTCACTAGGTAAGATGCGAGAACCACTGTTGTTGAAATTTGGTATTTCTGGGTGTCATGAGAATGGGGCTTTGGTGGATGTGTGGATGTCCGCAAATCGTGTACAACTTGTGATGCCTATCAGATAGGATCAGGCCTAAGCTGCTAACGCATTTGTTCATCTCACCGACTCCTAATTTCCTTAGAACATAGCGCCTTTGGTTATGCGCCTTGATACACTGCTGCCACATAACCTTTGCGTTTGGTAGTGTCCTTAGGTCTTCCGCATGGCCAATTTGGTGCCTGTCTCCAGCGTTTGCGCGAAGATCGATCCGTTCGTTATCTGAAATCATGCGAGGAAATAATTCGAATGATTTGGAAACCTATGATGATGAGTTTTCAAGTCCTTCGGCTCCATGCTGATGAGCACTATCGTGGTTTTAGTCCATATCCTTACGCGTACTTTCTCTTACTTATCATTATCCATACAGCAAGTCTTGAAGTACAGGTGTCGAAGGTGAAGAGCATGTTCTCATACCGAAGCATAAATGTTTATTACGATTAGGCTCGAAGGTAAAGCCGGATTAGCTTATAGACCGGTACCCTCATTTAGGAAGGTGTTATCGGCAACGAAAAGCACCTCCTGGTTGCTCCGCACATCTCATTCGTATTTAATAGCAGCGCATGCAGGTACAGCAATGGTGTGGTGATGCGTGACGGTTTCTTGGATTACTTACCTATTTTTGCTATTTTCAAAGATGATTAATTCGCTGGTCCAACTACTCCTTATAGCTGTTATTCCCGTTGGTGCCAGTAAACAGTCCAGACCTGGTTCGTGGTGAAAGTGAAAATGAATTTAAATACCCATCGGTGTACTTTCCTGACATTTCCCAGTAACTGTTGATAGCTCTCCCAAACAGACGATAACTTCTTTCGGAGCCTCAGGAGCATGGTGGCCAAATGATCTGATTCATTTTCCTGAAGATGTTCAGCAGAATTTGGGTAATTTTCTTTTCTCAGAAGATGGGCTTCATCTATCGTCATGTCGGTACAACATGGGAGGCGACGGTGGAAATGATACAGAGCAAGTTACTACTATTGGTTCCAGAGTCGAATCTTTCCTGCTCAGGAATGGAACCTATGACTGGTCCAGAGACCATGCCGGAGTGACTTTTCTCCAAAAGGCTCAAGCGTACGGTGTTCCATTTATTACCTTCTTCATCAATGCAGCACCTTCTCATATTGCCGACAACGGTGCAGCATGCGGGTGGAACTTGACTGCCGCCAAGACACCAAGTTTCGCAGAGTATATTCAGACTGTGCTGTCGTACTGGACGAACCATGAAATCAATGTCACCTACATATCGCCAATGAACGAGCCTGATAATAATCGTGCCGACTGCGGACAAGAGGGAATGGCAGTTGCTCCGGACCTTCGTGCTCAAGCATTTTCGACAATTCGATCTGCACTGTCCAACAACTCGGCCACGAGTAGGGTTGGCATCATCGGGGATGAAACTAGCCAGATAACCACGCAAGCTTTTCCAGAATACCCCATTTGGTTACCCTCGTCGGCTCCCCATCTGTCAAACATTGCTGTCCACAATTACGACTATCCGGATGATCAATCGTTGGCGGATTATTTCGACCTTGTGAACAGTCTCACAAACAATAAGCCACCACCAGTGAAATTCACAGAAACATGCTGCTCGACCAATGCTGGTACCGGTTCCAATGTGTTCGGGGCGCAATACGATCCCACTATGACGAATGCGCTTATTGTAGCCCGATATGTTTGGCAATTTCTGACTATTGTGCAAGCACAATCCTTCGATTGGTGGACTGCTGTGGCTGATCTACCCTGCTCCCCAACGGTTGAAGCATCATGTGCCTCTGCGATAAATGAGACATCTGGGTATAATTCAGGACTGATTTATATCGATCCAAATTACAACCAGACGCACGATTATAATCTATATCTGACCAAACGAGCTTTCATGCTCAAGCATTTCAGCTACTTCCATCGTCCAGGCTCCGTTCGATACGATATCCCGCAAGGACAGCTTCCAGATGGTGTTAATGCGTTTGCAACAGAATCAGAAAACAAAAGTTCTTGGAATATTTTGTTCATAAATAATCAGACGAACCCATATAATGTGACTTTGCAAAGTCCGGGAAACCATTCAGTGCTGGAGAAAGCGGTCAAGACTACGCCAATGGATGATTGGACGACGGTCTATCCCTTGCCCGAAATGAAGGGAGGTGTAGTTGACTTTGAGTTGCCTTCTCAGTCTCTTTGGAGCATGCAATTTGGGGTCTGATCAAGGCTCTGGAGGGGTGTGGATAGCAAATAGCCAGAGACTCGATTTAAGTCATCCGTTCCAAGAAGTTTAATCCAATGTTTCATCCAGAACCAAGATCCCATTGCTGTGGAGCTTGATGATTAAGGTGGTGGTAAATGGCGAATGCAACGGATTGCTTTTGTTTTCCGCTAAACTTTTGGCAGAGATCATCGTCAAGTCCGTTGATACAACGGGTCAATTTGAACCAAGTTGACGAAAACCCAAAGACCCACGGAAAAGTGTCACTGGTAGGTGCAACTGAAAATATCGCTTTTGAAGTGATGAGTTACCTCGACCTCCTTTTTGGTCCATAAACGCTTCGCCGGAGTGGACTTCTAATATAAAGTCTTTTATCAAGAGGGAAATTTTGGATCCTTCTCGAATGGCGCTGAATCGAGGGAGCGCATGGCATATGATTGACGTAAGAGATGTGAATTGAGGTGAAGCAAGACTTGTAGGCGCAGCTGATCGAATCGCCACGTGATGTGACATGTGACTCTGGCGCGACAGCCGCCCATGCTCCCGCTGCGCCGAGCACTTCGCCCTCCGTGCCTCCCTCAGTCCTTTGTTCTCAATCTTTGCAATCGCTACCTACCTAGAGATCTGATCAGCACGTAGGCAGCTAGCGATCATAAAACCTATAACAAATCATACAAATTTCGTCAACATGACCGAGGATGAGGAGCTGCGGGCGAAGATTGCCGCGCTCACAGGTTAGTATTGATCGCAATCTTCACATCGTCTCCGCATCGTCTGACGTTGAGCAGGACAAATAAAAATGCGTAAACAGGAATCCGAGAACCCATATTACTTTAGCCAGTTCAATATTCGTGGGGGTGACCACTACTGGGTTCCTCAACGCGGTACACCATATGGTGTCCCGCGTGGACGAGGACGCCGCCATCAACCGTCACATAGGAACCGCACTTTAATTATCAATAGCTCCGGATCTTCTCAGGTCTCTCCAGCTATTGGAACAGCTCACGCACATTCTGATACTGTTCCGAAAGGCGCCGACTCCCCTGGATGGGTCAAGAGACACGATCGCCATAATCAACTAATTAATACGGCAGTTTTCGATCAGAAGAATCAAGAGCGCATTCAAGCAATACAAGAGTCTACACAGAAGAAGCAAATTGAGCGGAATGCACTTCAAAAAGACAAGGTTGCCAAGCACTTTGCTGCAAACCAATTCCCGGTTTCCGCAGAACATGAAAATAGTGCTACAAAAAAATCCCCAGCCGATCAAGCCGGCGTTCACTTCGAAGTTGATGTAGATAATATTCGCTTCCGTGTTTTGGATGGCGGCAGTAAACTGACGCGTATGGATGGTGAGGAAAACTTACAATGGCGAATGCACCGACTTGCATCACCTGTGCTGAGAGCGGCTTAGGAAATCCAAAGACTGCAAGGTCAACACCGAAACGAACAACTATTGGCGGCGTCCTGTTCCTACGCAGCAAAAACGGCAACCTCTATCGTTCTGGTCTTGTCAAGAAGAAGCAGTATGACCTTTCCCTCAGGCAAGCATGCCCGCGCACTTGTTAAGCTAAAATGAACCAGGGAAAAAGTAGTCAAGAAAAAGGCTGACCTCTGTCCGAGGTTCACAGTGACTGGTATCTCTATCCTTCCAGTGCGCGGGCCAGGACTGGAGTGACGAAAGGACCGGTCTTGTGGCCAACATGGATTTAGCTAACACTGATTTGCTAGGTTACTGCCCGCACGGCCCCAAATGTCTGTATACGCACGATGCCCACAAGGTCGCCATCTGCAAGGATTTTCTTCAAACAGGTACCTGTCAAGCAGGAGATGCTTGCGATTTATCCCATGACCCTTCCCCCAATCGTGTGCCCGCTTGTGTCCATTTTCTTCGTGGCAAATGCACAAACGATGATTGCCGCTATGCGCATGTTCGCGTCAATCCAGGCGCTCCAGTGTGCCGTGCCTTCGCTACCTTGGGGTACTGCGAAGCTGGCTCTTCTTGCTCTGAACGCCATGTCCATGAATGCCCAGATTATGCTAATAAAGGCATCTGCCGGAAGCCGCAGTGCCCTTTGCCTCATGTCGATAGAGCGGGTCAGCTGAGGAAGACTGCAGCTGCCGCGCCAGCAACAAATGAAGAGCTCATTGCTCTGCCCGATTTCTCCAGCGATGAAGAATATGATGAGATTAATAGCGACGACGTCGATTCTGACGATCTTGAAGAAGACGTCTTGACGCCAGGAGTCGAGGGTAACAACGATCACGAACTATCCCAGCAACAAGACTTTGTCCGCTTCTAACTAGCGAATATTGTAAGCTTTGTTCTCGTCCTACGACGGTGGATTTCGAAATGGCCTCTCAGTGACTTTTCTCCGATTGGAGGACGCACTCTGGCAAGTGCCGGGTTTCCCTAGAGGTAGTTGGGGATAATGCAGACTGGATGATTTGCAGTCTTTCTATGATATCTTACAGAGTCTTGAGCATCAGCTACGGCGTCGGATGTGGTGCCGTGAGGACTGCTCTCAGAGATACCCAGGGGCCTACATATTACTTGCTGTTATTTTAGAAACCTAGCCAAATGTAGCTCGTGAATCAAAAAGATGTACTCAAAAGGCTTTCTGTGCCCTCGTCAGTCACTGATTAACAAGGGTGTCGCAAAACTCTTGCATAACTCCCAAATGCGCCAGAAGTGACTCCCCTGGATGCGATTGGTAACGTAAAGTTGAGTGAGCAAAGGTGCGAATGATCGATGTACGGGTGATTGATTATGGTAACATTGCAGGAGGCTGAGCTGAGGTGGCTAGGGATCCACACCATTTTCTTCCACTCGCAGGTTAAAATAAAGTACGGAGCATCAGACGAGCAGCTGCGCCCCAATGCGTCCAGCATCGCCCTTTCTCATTTCTCCGAGAAAATATATAGCGATTCGATGTATCCATTGATCTGACTTGGGACTCTTTTTGTCTATCATCTCTTTTCCAGAACGTGCCAAGTGTGCTCAACATAGTACAATCTACCATCACCACCTCTCCGCTACAAAAAGACCACGATGCCTCTCAAAGACCTCCTAAAGAAAAAAGACAAAATCTCCAACGACCCGTCCTCCGAAACTCCCTCACAACCAGACATCCCCCAATTCACCTTCCTCCGCACCACCACCGATCTCCAAGAAACCATCGAGCCCCCAACCTTCCCCGGCGACCTCGAGCCCACGCAACGCTCCAAACCCTCCTCCTCCTCCAAGCTCTCCTCCCGCCTCCACAAGCCCTCCCACCCCACCACCACCATCCGCGCCGACATCCAGCCCAACGACCTACCCCCGCGCGACCCGAACTTCGAGCCGCCGACCACCAAAGCGCACCACCGCACGCTCTCCGACCGCCTGCACCTGCACGCGCGCGGCCGCTCGCATTCCTCCGCCACGACCAACAGCGCCACCAGCAGTAGCATCGCCGCGCTGCCCGCCGACCTCCCGGATGTGACGAGCGCCGCGGACCGCGACGAGGCGCAGGCGGCGTGGGAGGCGCAGGCGACGGTGCTGGCGCGGAGCAACGGGCTGGAGCGCGATGCGAGGAGTGCTGGGGAGGCGCGAGGCGGCAGGAGGAGGAGTAGGAGTGCGAGTGTCGGGGATGAGGCGGGGGATGTGAATATTCAGCGGGCGATTGAGCTGCATGAGCGGGGGGAGCTGGAGCGGTCGACGAGGTTGTTTGGGGTGCTGGCGGATCCCGAGGGGGCGAATAATGCGTTGAGTCAGGTGTTGTATGGGTTGGCTTTGAGGTGAGTTTTGTATCGATGTCGATTTGTGTTTTGTTCCCGGATGGGCTGATTTGAAGGAAATGCAGACATGGCTGGGGATGCGATCCTGCTCCTGAGCGTGCAATCACCTACCTGTCTTTGGCTGCCTCGAACAGTGCTGAAGTCGAGTCGCTTGCCCTCAATGCCGGAATGAAGAAAGGCGGTGCGGCCAAAGGGGAGCTGGTGCTGGCCATTTTTGAACTCGCCAATTGCTTCCGGCATGGATGGGGCATTGCGAAGGACCCAGCAGCTGCGAGGAGATATTACGAAACGGCGGCGAATTTGGGAGACACTGACGCAATGAACGAGGTTGCTTGGTGCTATGTAGGGGGTTTTGGCGGTAAGAAAGATAAGGTATGTTATTTTCTTCGACTTTTCCGATATCCCATGCTTTTTGTGACTACATTCCCATTTCCTTGATGCATTTTCCCGGCATGCCTTGGATAAAATCTTCTGCATCGCATCATCATCTTTACTAGCACGAGATCTCGAGATGCCAGTTGACGCTATCTCGGTGGCTCCCGTGTAGTTCCCACCTGTCGGGCATCATGAGAGCAAGCTCAACCTTGGTATCCAAAACAACGCCATTGTCAGTCCGAAAGAGGATACATGCGTGTTCCTTCCCCTCTTCCTTTGCCACTTCTATGCAAACCCTGCTTGTGGATGCACGCCTCACGTGTTGGGCATCAATGCAATGCAAGGCTGACCAAAGACGCCTCATTCATGCAGTTCAAAGCAGCGCAGTACCTACGCCTCGCGGAGGATAAGGGGGCAAAGACATTGGGGAATAGTTGGTACGTCATGTTTTCATCTAACTCGCATCCCTTGGCCCTTTGTGCACCCCCCTACTTTACCCCCACGTCCGCCTCAGTGTCTGTTGTCAGCTACGTACCTGATGACGAGAGCAATTCTGGACATGGCCTTTCCGCGGCCTCGTTACTGCGTTTTGGGAGAATCTGCACGGACGAGGGGGGTTTACCCCAGATTAGAGACTATCGATTGAGGCGAGTCTGCCCTGCGACCGCTGCGCGAACGGGGAACCCAGCTGCGGGCGCGATCGGAACATGATGGGTTTCTGAGATACCCGAGCATGGCGTGACTTGCGCCCAATCGCTGGCCATCCGAATACGACGATCCTTCCCTATCATCACTCAGAACATGCCATTTTGAGTGACTCGAAGAGAAAAAGCTGGCCAAAGAATGGCACACGAAATGCTCGGGTTTCACACTTTTCTTTGCACATTGCATTACCCCCCGTCGCTCTTTATCAACCTCAAGTGCATCGTGGGAGCGATTTGCTTTGTTGGACCCGGTACATCCAATAATGTATCACCCCACCTGTCTCAGTACGACTCCCTGCGCAAGGCCTTCCCCACCTTTTCTGCCAACCTTTACGCTTGAGCTTAAATCGCAGCTTGCCTGTGTTAGGAGAGCTTTGCTGGGACGGCGATCTAGCCTTTTTTACTCCCAAAGCTGCAGGCTTAGTATTTTTGGGACCAAGGATGCTTGGAACTAGGCCTTGACAGCGTTACACGTGGCACCGCACTTGTGGTTTCCGACGCCTCCTCCTCGTCCACACCACGACTGTCAACCTGACAACTTCCAATCGCTGCCTCAAAATTCAACTGGTCTCTTTTGATCACGGCCGACTTTTCCCTTTACGGCCATCGCCTCCGCTATCCCAACCAAAGTCACACTGCTCTACAAGAACTTGTTCATGATCGACTTTCCGCTTTTGTCAAAGTCAATCAATTTCGCAATAATCCTATTCGTCCCTGCCGCCACCTTTTTGGAGGTTCCCTAGACGATCCTCCCACCAGTTCTCCCACGCCTCTTCGCACAATCTGATCACAACACCAGTGTTCGCCACCGCTCTTTGACCCGTCCTCTTGGTCACTCAGCCCCTGTTGCGCCGCACACTCAGGCTTCCAACGTTCATCACACCAGCGCAATCTCATAACCTGTTTTGCTTGCTCAGACTACATCATGACATTGAAATTTTGCCAACTTTCCGTTCATTCTGACTGACAATCTCCATGTAACAGGATTTGGAAAGAAAAGTACAACCCCAAATCATCCTAACTGTACCTAGTGCTGCGAGCAATCGGGGGCTGCTTTTCGGGCCTTCCCATCCTCCCCAGACCCACTATCTTGGCCGGAACCTATCCTTCTGTCAGCACATAGCGTGATGACTTTAGATAGTCCCGTGCCGTTCCGCGACATGCCGCCAGTACCGGAGTTGGGGAAATGGAGCGTATCAGATAGGACAATAAGCACGATGAAGCACGTCTTGATGACGAGAGCATAAGACATTCCAGGGGCTCGAAACTGAAGCAGAGCTTTGTGTCACGCCCCCATGGATCTGTGACTTGATGGAATCCTAAAGGAATGCCGATATCGGGAATGCCGATGGAAGCTGAGCGCGTACGTACCACGCGACGCATTATCCGAATTAGGAAATATCAGAGCTGGTAATCTTGGAACATAGTAAAATATCTGTAGGAACGACCTAAACTGAATATAGTTCCACGTAAATTGCAATTACGATTTTTTGATTTTTCTCATTGAGAAAAGGAAAGTTTGAAAGATGTTCAATCATTCAAGCAAATCCTCCAATCAATTAGTCTGCATTCCCGCCAATCTTGGCTAAAGACTGGAGAAATTAAAGTAGAAGTCCAAAGTTAAATAGGAGAGTAGAATTTTGAAGAATTGAAGCAAATACGAAGTTATGAAAAGAGATGTCTGGTATCAAATTGCCGTCCTAGCCCTTATCCCACAGATATGCACAAGGAAATGTCAAAAAGCCCATATGTATCCTGATTGCAGCTTTCCGTCAAATTGAAAAAAAAAAAAAAAAGCAACCTCAATCGTCATCAACGTCGTCATCATTCTCCGCAATGTTTCATCTCCCGCACTCTCATAATCTCCATGTCTCGTGCTCATCACTCATCAGCATAACAATAATCAGTCTGTCGTTAAATGCCATATTCGTAGAAGCTGAAAAACAAAAAAGCGAACAACGCAGAAGAAAAGCAAAAGAGCATTCGCTGAAACTCGCTCGCCTCGCTAAAAGTAACTCCGGGAATCCCGCAAAGCCAGATACACGCAAACTGATTAGAATCAAGACAGGATTCTGTGAAGAGATGATGCTGATGAAGCTGTCTCGTGTATATATGTTCCAGAACCAGAGCCTCCCGCACAGAAGAATCAGTAGCAAATCCAGATAGACTGGTCCCAGTAAAAAGTTTGTGCGTGCTGTAGCTCGAAATGCAGGAAAAACAAGGGAAAGAGCCACGTTTGGGCGCGAGCCGCTGAGGCAGGCAAAAGAGTTCAACAGAGCCAGCAATATCGACTAGAGTCCAAACTGAAGTCAACCAGCACAAAAGCAGAAAAAGTCCGGACCGCAAAAAATCATCGACATAGGAGATGGTAGTCGGATAAGACGTAGCAGCAATCGTCCAGTATTCCCAAAGCGAGGGCGCGCATCCCACTCTCAGACCTCGCACTTCCTCAAACCTCCCCCACCTTCATCCTTCCCGACCTCCCCGCTCTGCTCGACGATGCGCTTGAACTCCTGCACCACGTTCTCGGGCACCTCGTCCCACAGCAGGCTGCGCGTGTACACCTGGGCGGCGGTCTCGCGCCCCCGCGACGACTCGCGCATCGAAGCCAGCGTCTCGGCGAGGATGCGGCGGCGCGCGCCGAACGTCGGCGAGTGCGTGTGCGAGTCGTCGGCGTTGGTCAGCGGCGGCGAGTGCAGCGCGTGGTGCACCAGCTGCTCCGCGCCGGGGCCCGGGTGCGGCGCCGTCAGGCTGTTGTACAGCGCGGGCGTCATGCCGAACACTTGCTCGGCTTCTTGCTCCTTGCTCGGCGCCGCGAGGTCGTGGTGCAGCGCGTCGAGGGAGGAGGGGGCCGCGGGCCCCGTGAGCCGCGCGAACTCGGCGCCCGTGATGGTGTGTGATTTGCTGGGCAGCCAGGATGGGTTGGAGGCGTGGGGTTCGAAGCCGGAGACGCGGTGCACGGGGAGGTGGTTCATGGTGGTGGTGGCGGCGGGTTCGACGCCGGCATCCTTGAAGATGTTGTCGAGGACGTGGGCGGAGGCCTCGCGGACGTCGTCCGGCATGCGAATGGGTGGTGCGCTGTGGCCGGGGGACTTGGAGGCGACAAAGGCACCGCAGAGGAGCAGCATGAGGAGGAGGCCGGTAGGGACGGCCTTGTCTTCGTCGACCTTGCGGGATGAAACGAGGGCGTTGTCTTGGTGGTGGGGTGGCAAGTCGGTGGTGTGTGACATGTCCGGGATACCGTTTGAATTGACATTGGTTGGTTCGGGTTCCATCCCATTGGGGTCAACCATCCATTCCCAATCTTGGCACATGTTAAGAGATTCCATACCAAGACCCAAGTCATTAAATCCAGCAGAGCTGGGGGCAGCAGACATTGGCATGGTGTTATTTTTGAGTTGCTCGCTAAGTATAGACACACGCTTGCGGAGATCACCAGTCTCGAGTGTATGACGGCTAACGAGATCTTCGCGTTCAAATTGGAGATTTTGAATAATTTCTTGAGACTTGACATATTCACGCTCTCTCTCAATCTTCAAATCGTTGAGTTGCAACGTTAGCTTATCAATAATGTCTTTCTGAGCAGCAATCTCTTCCAGGTAGTACTTCTTGTCAGTTTCTAGGTCTTTGGTATATTGCTTCTTCCGTGACCTAGAATCAAGTCTGCAAACAAAGGTTAGCATGGGTGACATTTACCAATCCGTAAAGATTAATGACTGACGCTGCTTGTCGGTTCCGAAGCAATCTCTTTTGTGATTTCAACTCCTTGAGGTCGGACTCATTACTACAATTCTTGATGAGGTCGTCAATCGTGTCAAGCGTTCGACCCTCGGGAATGTCGAAACGAGCATTCTTCTTACGAATGCCGCCGTCAGCAGCGCGTCTACGCAATGCTGATGCTTGAGAGAGTGCAGGACTCGGTCGTCGCATCTGTCGAGAGAATGGACGAGATTCTGCATCTTGGGAGGTGACATTCATCCAATCCGACGGAGCTTGAGGCGATAGTGGCGTGGGGGCAGATGGGGCTTGGAATACTGAGCTTGGCCGGACATTATTACTGTAGGATAGACCACCAAATGCCGATGACATGCCTGAAGATTCGAGACCAGCCGAGTAAGGAGGGTGGGCTTCATTCTCAAAATCCTGGCCGAAATGGTCATATGTCGGCACAGGTGTACACGTGCCAGACTCGTTCTCGAAAGTCCATGGAGCTGGTGGTTGCTGACCATAAACTGCCTGTTGCGAAGCATCCATGCGCATGAATGGATTGTTTGTCTGCGTATCGAAGAAAGGGTTTGCGGGATTGGAGTTCCGCTCCAGTCCTGAGGCACTGGGACCGTCCCATCCCCCACCCTCCGGAGAGTAGATGGTGGCAGTATCCGGATCACTACCTGGGAAAGACTCTCTCCGGAATTGAGAGCTCGTAGGCGACATTGTTGAAGCCGAATCTGCCACACTGCAATCAAGAGATGAAAAGTCGTCGTTAATGAAACGGGCGGCACGCTGTCGATCTACTGAAGAGTGAGATAGACGGGATGCAAAGTTCAAGTTGGGGTGGTCTATCATGGCGGGTGACCTGCGCCCAAGTACCGGTGTCAGCGGCGGGAAGCGGTGTGTTCGGCGGTTCCGAGCGAGAGATGGACCCAGCCCAGACTAGCTTCTGCCTGTCTCGATGAGACAGATCGAAAAGATTGAGAAAAAAAGAGTAGCGAGAGAGACTGGAATCAGCCGGCTCAGGTTCGGTGGCGACGCACAGCCGGTGATTCAAAGGAGCAAAGATTGTCCGGAGAGAGTGCGGAGGTGGTGGTGAGAAAGCCTGGGAATGCTTGCAATATGAAGAAGCGAACAAAGTGGGGGGCAGGCGAGAGGAGAGTGCTGGGCTAGAGTGAGATCCCGTGGAGAGCAGGATGCATTGCAACCGGCCCGGCTTGCCATTCGCTGCCTCGATCAGCAAGCCTGGGACTTCGGGTACACCTGCATGTGCGTAATCAACGGGCCGCTTGCCAAACCCACTCGCCATTCTGCCTGAGCAATTCACTTTTTGTGCTGGAGAGGTTGCTCGTTTGCTGTGGCCTCACCATCTCCGCTGACGCGGGACGATTGGGCGTCTTGGGCGGATATGGGATTTGGGATTGAGAGCAAAAACCGCATTCCCATACTGCATCTACGGCCCTCAGCATCGTCGTGCTCAGGATTCACCGGGCACTCTCCGGCCATTCTCCGACCAAGACCCAATGGCATTGATTGCAGCAGCGAAAGGATGGCCATGGTGCAAACGAAGGGGGTACACATTGGTACCTGGTCATTATTGGTGAATGGCTGCGAAGGGAAATGGCAGGCTTCCCTCACCCTAGAATATTGGCGACCAGGCCTGTACTTGGCTCTGCACTTGGCTCTGCACTGTAAGAGAATAGCCGCTCTCCCCACAGTAATTGCTCGAGTTTTTTTCGAGTAATTGTATTTCCTCGACGTCGTGCCAAGCTCCTTCTCTCTCTGTCTCTCAGCATTACTACCATCTGCCTTGTACTGTCGCCACTAAAGATTGAGATCCGTGGTTGACAGAGACTCCTGGTTACCTCGCTTCCACATGCTTGGTTCTACCAGGATGCTTTGCGCATGACTGGAGTTTTACCGGCGGTAGATCAAAGCGAAGGGCCGCTCCGGAACCTAGATAAACCTAGGTACATCGCTGAGACTAGGCTCGATTGGAGCAGAGGAACCTCGGTGTCACCAGGTAAACGGCGTTGATCTGAAGCCAGGTGTGTAATCACGTCGACTCTCTACTTCCCGATGGTTGATTCCGAAGTGTCAACCGTCAGGAAGAGAGAGCTCAGTTGGCGAACCGTTCTGGCGGCTCACCCCAGTCGCGTCGAAAACGGGTAATTCCCATCAATCAATGCATTCCAGTCTGACCATCCACTGCCGACTTGGGTTTGCAGCCATGTCCCCGCCCCGAATCAGAAGACCAGATTAGGTCATGGAGGCCCCACGACGGCATGACTGTTTGTTTAGTCTGCCACCCTACCGTTCTCGCCCTTCAATTTTTTCTAAGCGTCCGAAATTAGGGATCCATTGTGTCATGGAGGCGAGGCTCGAGAAGCAGGATACAGGAGCGTGTTGAATCTATCGGAACACACCGCTCTCTAGTCTCGAACCTTGATTGCATGTTGGGCGACAAAGTGAGGGGCTGTTTGGCTCACAACGTGCATGGAGATCCGCCCGACGGCACCGATGCTTTGGGCGAGACGGGGACGAGACGAGCCACAGCTGCTACACAGAAACGCCTGGTTGCACCAAGAGGCGACGTTCCCATCGCACATTACAGTCGCATCGCTGCATCTTACATATATTCATTCCATCTCCCATAAGGGTATGCATCGCCGACGCTCGTCCTGCGACTCTCCGCTCGGAGGAAGAAGAAGAAGAACAAAAAATCCTGGCTTGTCGTGCATTCAGATCCAGCACGGACACGAACCAAACGTCTGCGCAAAGGGCCGATTTGAAACGGTGATTACCGAAATTGCGGTCTTGAATTTTTTCAAAATAGGATAGAGTAGCTTGGTTCCAATGACGCCATGGTCAGAATTTCTCGGTCCATACCGTGAGGGCAAGAGACCTGCCGAGAACCTCTTCCCTAACTGTGGCTTTCTTCGCGACGGCCCGCAAGCCAATCAATCCTGACCAGGCTGATCAATGCCCAATCTGACTGCAATCCCTGTTCTTAGCCGTTGCTTGCCCGACGAGAGGCCAGGGCTTCCTGTGCTGAGCGACCCCGGGATTGCTGATGGCATCTTTCTTCCGCCGCGGCGGGAAGGATCAGGATGCATCCGGATCCAGTAATTATTCTTAGCTCTGGACAGCCTGATACACCGGCGGCGCCTCGTGAATGCCCAAAAACCAAGAATAACAAGGCCGCCTTGCGTAAGAGATAATTAGTCGTTCCCACCCGCCTTGGATTGTGCACTGGATTGCATCGCATTCACTCACAACTGTACGCCATTGCGCCGTCCGGGCGAAAATGGGGGCCATGGAGTTGATGGCTTAGCGTTTGATGCAGTCGACACAGTGTTGGGCAGCGTTTGGAAGGATGCAGTCGCACTGAGTCACGGAGCTGAACTCTTACTACCCATTCTTTGGTTCTGAGATCGCGCCAACGCCATCTGATCGCCTTCTGCACGCCGTCTTTCAGACCGAGCGATCAATGTATCTCGTGCCATTAGCGAGTCTCCTCCGCTGCTGTGGAAGGTGATCCGAAACAGTGGGTTCTCAATTGATGGGTATTTCTGATTTTAAAAAAGGCCATCTCGATCGATGATGGCTCATCTCGATCTTACACACTGATTGAATGCCAGTACCCATCTAGTATAAGAAACAAGGAAACTTGAGTCATGAAAAAAACTCGATCGTCCCAAGAATCAAGCCATGACCGCGCTACGCGAGGGCACTGACCACAGTACCTACTCGTACCAATGTTGTGCAGCTAACTCCAGGAAATGCATGCTAATAGAGACCTCGAACTCCCTGCGCACCCAGTAAGGATAACCTCCGCTGCCTTCAGATATTAACATCCTCCAACTTCAAATCGTCGTCATCATCTTCGTCATCTCCCATCTCTTCTTCCGGCGGCCGTTCTGCCTTGACAATGGTACCTTCGGGAATGCGGGTAACGTACTCGTCTCTCAGAGTCCAAAGCATAGCAAAAGGTCCCGACTTGACCATGTATGCAATCTCTGCAAGAGTTTCTTTGAGGAATGCCTCGGGCTGCTTTGTCCTGTAACGCAACTGTTTGAGGGGCCAGTATTTGTACTCCGAGAATAAATTGATGAGCCACGGTATGAGTTCTTGCTGTGGGATGCGAACATTCTTGTTCTCCTGGGGTTTCTTTGGCTTTGAGCTGAGAGGTACCTGTGGAGACAATTAGTGGAATACGAAGGCCTTCAAATCTTTAGAACTCACAATGAATTTGTCCAACTTCGTTTTCTGACTGTTTTGCAATAATCGAGCTTCGTCCTGCTGATCCGGCTGCAAGAACGTAGTGGTATGCTTTGGTTGGAATAATTTCCTCATCCGTTCGTCCATCAACCGTCTATACTCGGCATTTTCGACTGCCAAACAATTAATCTCATGTATCGCGCGACCAACCAATGCGGTTTGCTCTTCATCCGATTCATTAGCCGTTGCACTACATTTGTCTGATTGGCCGACATACTTGGTATGGAGTTTGCAAACGGCTTCCTTCGTTTGCTGTGCGGACCACCATTGGAATCTGCGCCTGGCAGAGGTCTCTTTTGCCCTTTGTATCCTGGCTGATTCTTCTCCGAAAATAGATATGTATTCTTCAGTTCGTGGTGAACAATCGGCAAGTCGTAAGCCTTTGGTACGTCTTGGAACTCCTTTTTAGCTTCAAGGTCCAGTTTAACCTAAGGTTTCCGTATCAATAACTGCTTTGACTATGAATCTGGATCTTGGGGCTTTACCTTTTGTGATCCTTGTTCTCCCCAAATTCTGACGGTGCCAATCTGTATCTCGTCGTCGTCGTTCAGACGGGACAGCGCAGCCCACAGGTAGTCCGGAACTCTTGTCAACCAGAGCGATTCTACATTGGGAGGAATATTGAGTTCTCCAGTATCTTCGTAGCCATCATCATCATCGAGACTGGCTGCAGGGTAGGTGTCCATTTCCGATTTGAATGTTGGAACTTCCTCTTTGATACCGACGCCGTTCATGTTGAGAGAGAGAGATTGTAACAAGGAATGGGGATCAGTGAGGGCTGGAGCAAGTACTATGACACAATGGTGAGGATGCGCGCAAGAATTGGGCGAGGTCCAAACTGAAAGAGCAGCTTGTGATGCCTCACATGCATTGCCAATATTTTGTCCACTTGGTTTACCTATGAGCTCACCGAGCTTACACCTCGAATAGTTTGAACCACCGAGCTATATCTCAACTTGCACAATAGGCATGGACACCACACCTCTTGCCTCAGCCGAGGTAGCCTCAGCCATTGAGCACTTGGAGTCCTCGAATATCCCAAATAAAGCTACTTCGTACGGCCAGCTTCTTCAAAAAATAGTCGAAACCTCCACACCTGATACTCTCTCACCAAACCTTATTGCTTACGTCAAATCGCTTTTGGGCGATACGCTCGGAATCGTAGCATCAAGACCATTGCTCTCAGACTTTGTGACATGTTTCAAGCAGATCAAGAATCCCCAAGTGAAAGTTGAAGTTGGGCAGCAAGCATTGGAGCTTTTACATCCTAAAGTGGGCTCCTTTGAAGAGCAAGATACTGCAATCAAAGAGAGTCTTGCCGAGACATTTCAACTGGAAGAGGATTATGTTTCTGCTGCTCGAGTTCTCCAGAGCATCACGCTCGATTCTCCTAATCACCCTGTCTCTTCTGACTATAAAGCTGAACTCTGGATCCGCATTGTCCGCTGCTACCTTGAGGAAGAAGATCCTACCTCAGCAAATGGCTATCTTAATCGTGTCAAAAATATTCTCTACGATGTCCAGAACCGCGAGACACGTGTCCATTTCCAACTTTGCCAGGCGCGCATCTTGGACTCCCAGCGTCAGTTTCTCGATGCAAGTTCCGCCTACCTAGCAATCAGCCTCGAACCAATGGTAGAAGAGGAGGAACGGCTCACAACCCTTTCGGAAGCTATTAAGTGTGCTGTTCTTGCCCCAGCAGGACCGCAGCGCTCTCGTACACTAGCAAGACTGTACAAGGATGATCGGGCAACGTCAACAGAGGAACATGCGATATTAGAAAAGATCTTTCTGGATCGATTGCTCGAACCTGGAGAGGTCAAAGCTTTCGCAGACAAGTTAAAACCACATCAGCTTGCCCAGACATCGGATGGAACTACAGTCCTTGACAAGGCAATTCTCGATCACAATCTCCTAGCCATCAGCAGACTCTATGCCAATATTCACATAGATGCTCTAGCTGGACTCCTTGGGGTAGACAAAGAGCGTGCAGAACGCGATGCTGCCAAGATGATTGAGCAGGGGCGACTGGCGGGTCACATTGATCAGATCGATGAGTTGGTGTATTTCAAGGGAGAAGGAAGTGGGGAGAAGTTGCAAACTGGCCAAGGCCAAGGAGACGCGGTCTTCGGAAGCGCTCTCCGTAAATGGGATGCCAATGTGCAGGGACTTGCGGAGGAGGTGGAGCGGGTCACGACAATGCTGCAAAATGAGCATCCGAAGTTTTACGAGCTGCATATGGCTTACTGATTGGCCGTCTTTGAAGATGAGACGCATGAAACGAGGTCCTTCCAAAGGTTTATCAGGGATTAGAGGATCACGATAGCATAGCGAATGGCGTTTTAGGGCTGAGGGTCAGTCAGCCTTACTTTCACGCTGCAAATGGCTAATACAGACACATAAAGTTTTTGAGTCTTCAGCATTCAATCAAAGCAAATTTCTCCAAGTTGAATGCTCCAAGTCAAATGTGCGTGGTGGGTCCTGCAGCTTCCATCCGGACCCCGCCGACGTCATTTCGACTTTGTTGCTAAAACCTCCGTTCGACCAAAACATTTACGTTTGGTACTTGGGTACTTCATCAATCTGTATCAGTTCTACCGACTCCATACCTAAAACCCCTCCCAACCAAAGTCAAATCCGTTCCAAATCTTCTCCCTACTGCATCACGTTCAATCCCATTCCCGTCCACCATGTCCGCCCCACCCGCCATCGTTAACCCTTCGATCCTGAGCGCCGACTTCGCCAAACTCGGCGACGAGTGCGCACGAATTATGCGTGACGGCAGCGACTGGATCCACGTTGACATAATGGACGGCCATTTTGTGCCCAACTTGACCTTCGGTCCACCCGTCGTCACTAAGATACGGCCGTACGTCGCTCGACCGGAGAAGGTGAAGGGAAAAGGGACGTTTGATTGCCATATGATGATCGCGGAAGTAAGTATGGATGGATACAATGTCTGTTTTGGGATTATCTCCGCCGTGTCTCTTTTGCTTCCGACGGCGGGGAAGAGCATTAAAAGTGCCTGTTTGCTTGAGACGGGAAAAGCCATGTCCCCGAGCTTTTTTCATGCTTTTTCCGTTCCCGTGTATTTAGGATGACAGAATGCTGAGATCCGCCGGCTAATAGAGATTGGTTTGATTTGTAGCCCAAGAAATGGGTCCGGGAGTTCCAGAAGGCTGGTTGTGATCTCTATTGTTTTCACTACGAAGCCGCCATATCCTCGACTACGGCCGAATCCCCAGAGGCGAGCTCGGATTCAAGGACCAATCCAAAGGAGATGATTAGGTATATCCACTCGCTGGGAATGCAGGCTGGTATTGCTATCAAGCCGAAAACTGAGGTCGAAGTTCTATGGGATATACTTGACAATCCTGAGAAAGCCGAAGTTCCGGATGTATGACCTCCCGCTTCCATCTACTCTTTCAAAAGCTCATCTGCCTCTCAATTCAGATGGTATTAGTGATGACTGTCGAACCTGGCTTTGGCGGTCAAAAATTCATGGCCGACATGATGCCTAAGGTTACCGCACTTCGAAAACGATATCCCGCTCTCGATATAGAGGTCGATGGCGGACTATCCGGGAGCACAATTGATACAGCGGCAGAAGCAGGTGCGAATGTTATTGTTGCGGGTAGCGCAGTATTTGGAGCAAAGGATGCGGGAGAGGTAATTGGGGTATTAAGAGCGGCGGTAGAAAAACGGCGGTGACTAACAAAAAGTACATTATGAGCCCCGTCAGGCATTTTGCCAAGTGGTGACAGAAGACTAGCAAGAGAGTGTTCCCGCCGAAAGATGAATCGTGAATACGATATGGTTCTAGCACAAACCCACCGTTCTAACCTTCATATATGCACTTTTTGCAACTCATCACAGATTTACCACCCTCCTCTCTCAAAAGTCAAACTCCCCTCTAAAAGCCTCCACATCCATTCCCGGTCCTACCATATCCCCCAGATCCCTCCGTCCCATACTCGTAAACACCCGCCTCAACGTCTCGTACAAATTCGTACTCTGGTTCTGCTGCACTAACCGCTCCAACTCCTTCTCATCCAACACCCCCTTCCCATCCCTGCCCCCCGTATCCCCAATCACCTGCCTCACCCGCTCTGCTCCTTCCCTTTCCACGACCCGGTGCATCGCCAACGCGCCCAGCAAATGCTGCGCCGCCTCATCATAGCACCCAATATTAATACAACTCACCCCCAAATTATACCTCGCCCTCACAAAATTCGGCCGCAGCTCCAACGCGCGCTCATACGCATCGATGGCCTGCTCGCTGCTCCCGGAGTTCGCCAGCGTGGCGCCGAGCCGATTCCACAGCAGATGCAGCTGGTCGCGGCGGTTGGTGGTTCCCGTCTCGGAGCTGGCCAGCGCGGCGCCGAAGCAGTCGATGGCCTTGCCGTACTCCTCAGCCCCGTAGAACAGCACGCCCAGCCCCACCTGCACGTCCGGGTCCATGGCGTCGCCCGCGGGGCTCAGCTGCGCCGCGCGGATGAACAGCTCCGTCACGCGCTGCTGCAGCAGGTGCCGCTCCGTGAAGCCTAGCTCGTCCGAGCCGGAGCCCGCGCTGCCGGCCAAGGGACCCGCGAGCAGCGACGGGTATTTGGTCGCGAGCCACCGCTCCAGTGTGCGGTAGGCGGTGCTGTCGTAGCCCTCGTTGGTGTAGGAGACGGCGAGCCCCATGAGTGCTTCGAGGTTCGATGGGTCGAGCTTGATGGCTTGCTCGAGCGCGCGGATGGCGGGGGACTCTTTTTCGTTTTGCGCTTGTGCGCTGCCGAGCCGTGTCCAGGCTTCGATGTGTGAGGGATCTTTTTGTACGGCGGCTTCGAAGGCGAGCGCGGCGAGAGAGAGGTTGCCGCCGTCGCGCATGATTTGCATGCCCTCGTTGAAGGGGTCGTGGACGTCGTTGAAAGGGTTTTCTTGTTCGAAGAGGTAGTTGCCGAGTTCGGGGTTTTGGTTGGGGAGGTGGGCGTTGAGGCTGTCGAAGCCTTCGAAACGGTCGAAATCGTCGCCTAGGTGCATGCCTTCTGCAAAGGTTTCTTCGCTTACGAGATCCCTGGCAGCCGCATTCTCAGCTTGAATTCCTCGCCATATACTCTCAAAATCTCCAAATTCGTTGGTCTCTGAGAGGACTGACCTATCCAAGTCGTTCAATTCCCTTTCCATCGCCTCCTGTGCTTCTTGGTCCTTGTCATCCAGTTTTGTTTGGTCCAACTCTAGCTCTTTGAATTGCGTCTCCCAGTCGTTGTCATCTAATTCAACCATGCGACCCTTGCCTTTGCTCTCTACCTCCGATCGTTGAGTTCCTAAGCCGCCGTACGACTGAGGCATCATACCCATGCTCATTCCCATACCCATACCATTCATCCCCATACTGTAGCCCATTCCCATCGGGCGCTGGAATCCACTGATCGTGGGAGGTGTCTTTGTTTGACTCTCTCTTACTGCACCACCATTTTGCATGTGTTGATATTTTGCAAATTCGGCAGGATTAAAGTTGCTATTTCGTAATGATTGGTGTCTTATTGTGGTCTCTTCTAATCCCGGAGTAAACTCGGATGCCCAATGTGATTGCGAGGTTGGTCTTTGTTGTGATGCTTGTTCTAAATCTCTCCGCATCTGCTCCATGGCAAAAGGCGAAGCAGCAGTAGGCCCTTGAGATAGTTGGCCTTGTTGTTGCATAAAGTTGCTCATCATCTAAATACAGAACTAAGTTAGCAGGCGTGGTCCTTTCTCATCATGATTTATGATTATTTGCAATTCCCCGGTCTTCACCAGAAGCCATACCTGATCTTGACTTCCCGGAGGCACTCCTTGGCTTCGCATGCTTTCTTGTAGTCCATTTGGTCCCCGACCCACCAGTCTATCTCTTTGTAGTGTTTTGTCATCTTGCACGTGTTTGGTGAATTGACTGAGAGGGTTTGCAGCGGTCGAGCATTCTGCACCGCCGAGAAATGACATTCTCTCAAGAATGAGATCTTATTTGAAGCTTGTCAGAGGTACTAAAGAACAAAAGTAGAAGGGGAGACTTGAATGAAAGAGAGCTGTATCTTTGATTCGAGATCCAGACGTGAGTGAAAGCCGAGAGTGATTACGCCGAGGTTGCAGCTCACGGTCACGTCCCACCTCGGCCGCCACATTTGCATCATCGCTGTGGCGTTTCGATCCTACATGAAAGTAACTTCACCACATAATTATTGGACTGAAGACAGACCAAATTAATTCAATAATTCTGCCTAAGAGACTGCGGACCTGATTCAACGCATACGTACGATGAGCTCCCCTGTAGCTCCAGTGCTCAAAGTAGCCCCGGTCCCTACAATCTTGCCTTTGCTAGCCACATATAACGCCAAATAGATGTGCTTGACCACTTCTGGCCAAACAAAAACAGTCACCGTACCCAGACTATGACGGACGGTATTCTCGTCGGCATCCTTGTCATGCTCTCTCCAAAAAGTGATGTTCCATCCTAAACGTCCTGCACGCCCGTGCCTCTGCAACCATTGCCAAAATTCCAGTTGCACCTCCTGCGACCATCGAGACGTATCGACTGTCCATTTCGCGCGCTCGTACGGTCTGAGTTCTCGTGTGCGTTCAACAGGGTTGTATCTGCCCTGTAGTTCAGGAATGACACCTATCATCTTCAGGACTGTGGCTGCGCGATTGAATTGAGGAGGTATTGTTGTCGCCATTTGTGCTGGGGGGTCCTCTACAAAAATGGTGTAAGGTTGATCAGTGAAATCAATGGAGGGCTCTTCTGGAACGTCTCTGGACTGGTTCTGGGGCAGAGAAGAAGTGGTCTTGTCTGCATCGGACTGAATGTTGGATGCTTCGTCCTTGTGAGCACTGGAAACAGGCTGATCATGCGAGGTCTGGCGCTCCTCCGCAGGCTCTACTTTTACTGAACTGCCTTCAGTTGCCTTCTTCTGACTTTCCGCCATGTCCGGTTCGATTTGAATGATTGGGTTTCTTAAAGACACAGGCTTGCTCTGGTGATAGTGATGATGACGATGTTTATGAGGATAACGAGTGCCAGAATCGTCGCCTTTGTATCTTGAATCTTTGCTAACCTGCATTCGTTGGTTCCCCAGCTTCAAACGGGCTGAAGAGTCATCTATCGCTTCTCTGCATATCGCTTGACGCGTTTCTTTGTTTCGATGTGGAGCCACTTCAAGAGCCACACCCATACCTTTCCCTTCTCGGACAGCCATGACAGAGCTTTGCCGGTATCGTTTGCTTCTGAAGAGACCAAAATGCGAATTCCTGTTACTCTGGCGATCTTGTGGTGAAATATTATGAGACCGGAGTTGGCAAGGACTGCGAGAATCCTCGTCTGGATGCGCTTGGCCATCACCTACGATTCCTCGGCTTTCATCCCCGTTTACCCAAACAGGATCCCCCAAATCTTCGCTCAAGGAAGACGTCAACAAATCTTCTTGAAGAGTAACCCTCACGGTTTGTGCGTCTTTGATAGAATTCAGAGGCTCTTCATGAGTTTCGTCTGGCACATTTTCCTCCTCAACAGACGGATGGTCCGTGTGAGAAGGGTAAGTGAGATGGATTAAATTAAATGATCGGAAAGTCGCATATGCTCGCGCCTGAGTTTCATATCGATCGTCGTCCTTTTTCCCGCTTGGGGCTCCGATGTGAGCAAGCACTTCCATCTTTAACTAAGATCTTGAACTTTATTCTGGCCTTGTTTTGAGAAAATTCCATGATGTGAAGTTCCTGCACCTGATCAACGTCTCAATGTCAGACAAATTCCTGTACCAATCGCCGAAAAGTGTTGAAGACGTCTATCAATGATTGGCGAGTGACCCATCAACACGTAGAGATTGAGATGGGTGCCGGAGGCGGTGGAGAGGTCGTGAGCTCGTGAGATCATGGGATCGTGGGATGGTACACCCTTTTTGGAATAGCGGGATCGTGCTCTCCCGCGGCAGCTAATGATCCCAGTTTACTTGGATTCTGTTCTAGAAATGTCCGCGGATCATTTCCAGAGGTTTGGTAGAAGTCCGCTCGTCGGTCTGAAAAGCGATTGAAGATGTTATGCGAGTCAATGGCAGTAAGCACGAAACACATTGTCAGCTCAAATATCCTATTGAGGTTTAGTTGCGCATGTCTCATTTCATCCCTTTCCATCCTATGGTAGTTAGCTCATCACATCAAGATTGGTAAAAAAAATTTAACAGCTTGAAAGTAAGCGAAATCGTCAAATTTGAATCTGAATTTTGCTTTTAATCTTACAAATGTGGACACAATGAAATCGCAACAGGAAATGGCGATTGCCCTTTCGGGCAGGACCTGAGCCTGATGCGGGAGCGTCAGCATCCGCTTGCTATAAGTTCCCATCTCATCCACCTCTTTTATTCGATTTCACTTTCAATTGTCTCTTCTCTCCCCCGCGTTATATCACTGTAAGCCCTGTGATGCTGTCGTGTCTAGTACCCTTGCGATCGCACTATCTTCGCCGTTTCGTGAACTTCATCTAATCAACCGGATATCCGCAGTGCCTTTTACTGCATCTCATGACAGCTGGACGTACTAGCATGATCCACCGCACCATGGCCATTGAACGTGGCAGGCTAATCTAGGTATTGTTAATCTACTAATAGGGATAGTTTTGCGAGAGCTACCGTTAGAATTTATAGCGAGACTTGCTGGTCCCGGCAATGGAACCTGAATACTATGATAATCAACTCTACGCCACAGTACATCTCTCTCTCTCTTGTAGCGCAGCAGGAGAAGGAGTCGATCTCGAAATCGATAATAACTGAAAGCTGCCGTGCCGTACAAGACGTTACATCCTGAGGGAATCTGATGGTCGACGACCGAGAACCACACACAGCCTGGCGCATATTAGCCTCAAGGTTGGCCAAGCCTCGAAAAGCCGTCTTCGTAAGGTCGTCCTCGTGGTACTAGAGCGTGTTACATAGCGCGTCAGCCCGCTTCGGAATTCTCTGCAGGCATGGGCGATGCTTGCATGGAAAATCTGCCCCCCCATTGCTTGGATGCAGCGACTAAAATGTTCAGGTTGTACGTGGATTTGCGCCGTGGACGCCTCGAGCTCACGGAGTGTCCTGCGCCGCCACAAGCTGTTCTTCCATATTCAAGTGAGCATAATGTTCCACAAGATTTGTCAAGATGTGAGAGTCTAGATCATCAATCTTTTTGACAACGCTAACTGGCCAGTGGCTCCGCACAGCCTGTGCCATTTCCCGATTCTCATCCGGTCCGTCCTCGTCTGGATTCATTGAGTCTTTCAATAGAGCGACTTCTTGCGGCCGCATTCGTCCCCGTATGACCCGGTATAGCGCCTGAGCCAGATAATGGTTCCGACGCTGACTGTATAAGCCCATCGCTGCTAGAATGAGCGTGGATCGCAGGTCTTCGAGCTCATTTGCAGCTGTTCGCTCGTTAATTGCGTCGACGCAATCACTACCGGCAAGCATGAGTGGTATGACGATGAAGAGATTCATGGCGTCGAATCCGTGGCGGAGATAGTACAGCCGGATGAGCGTCTGAATATGTTTTCTAGAATCGGTAACGATTTGCTGCGGAGACGGTTCTTGATTCGTGTTCGTATCGAGTAGTGGTTCATAAATGGTCAATGTGAGGTGGTGATAATAGATACTGTCACGCTCCGATGTTAATAACACTCAGCTAATAAACGGCGCAGGTATACTGCAATTATGCTCTGCCTAGGATCCATGACTTTCCAGATGACCAGGGTACTTACTGAAGTTGCAAGTGTGCAGGAAGTACGATTGTCCTTGGCAAGAGCGGTCCTGGTAAGTCATGATACCAGCTTCTCAGCCGCGAATGAAGTTCGTTAGCTTTGCCAAGTGTTACCCTCGAGCCTTTCGAATATGCTACCTGGCAGAACTCATTCATGATAAGCCGAATTTGAGATCTTGCTCTGAAGAGTTGACCAAAGTGCGATGGTGAAAGGCTATAGTTTAATGGGTACTTAACCCATATTTCGCCATACCATTGTGCATCCTCTGACGGATCCGGTAATGGCCAATCTGGAGGCTTCTTGAGCAACGGAGAGAGCATAAAGGAGAAGCCCACAAGTCTGAAACTTTCAGTGGCTGACCAATCTCTAAAATGATTGCACGTACGTTTCCCAGTTATATAAAGCCCATGCGGTGAATGCCCTGCTGTTCCGCATTCTATCGCTCTGTCCATCTACGGCGCTGTCGAACAGGTGAAGCTTGTGAGCCAGGGCGACAGCATGGATCCTGTACCCTTGTCCAATTTCATCTAAACCGCAGAGGTTATAGAAGACATTGAAAAGTATACCAGCTTGTATGGTAGTGATCCGTGCTACGCTAGCTTCCAGCTCCCAGATACGTTTCGCTTCGGCAACAAAGCGATATAGAAGCGTGTTTGGATCCCAATACTTGGCGCGATTCAAGAACTGTGGATAGCAGACCTAAGACTAAATCAGAAGTGCTGGCTTCAGGAACTTTGGGACTACGGTACGCAAGAATAGGCAAGAACCATATTGACGAGTAGCGAGGAGCAAAAGTCTTCTCGTTGTGCAGCCATATCCTCCAAGAAGAAATCTTTCTGAAATGCCGCAGTAAAGTTGTATTCGCAACGCAGGAATACTCCGAGGAGATCTCGCATGAGCACATCGTCATCGCAAACAGTTGTCCACGATGATATTTTCACATCGAATAACCGTGGCTCAACAATTTGTGCTGCATGAAATGGCTTTAGGTAGAGACATCGATATTCGTGAGAGTTCAAACCGGCAGCGAGCTTGGAGGTGTTGTGCTCCGAAAACTTCGAGTCTTGGTCTGTGGAGTAGAGTGATGCCGCCTCGTAAATCAATGAATCCAAGTAAGGGTTATCATGAACGCAATCTTCAGGCATTTCCGATCGGTATGGGAATTCGTATCGAAATCGAGTTTCGGGCGCTACCTTCATTTGTAGCAATATATTCCCAGCCTGAAAATGGTTGAGAATTGTTGTGATGTCGGTTCCGGATCTTATTCTTTGTAAGATGTTTTGAGCCTCTTCGTCTGACGTGTTCTTTAAAAGCCGCAAAACTTCTTCATGAGCCGTTGCATGTTTTCGCAAGCTAGTGTGCTTTCGCTTGGCGGCTTGCAATACAGTCTCTCCTGGTTGCGTGGTGTACTGGCATTCAATGCTCCGCTGGATACAGCGGCGACATGCTGGCCTTTCGCCAAAGCACTGACAGTGGAGTCAATATTCACTATTCGTTGCATGCTCAAAATGTTTGGGGGACAAGGTCAAGTAAATACTTTGGCCTTCTGCTTGCGACATGCATTGCAAGCTGCTTTCGCGGGGTTTAGCCTTGAAGGCGGTTTCGCTTTTATCGACGGTGACCGCTCGGTAGGCGGTAAGGATGGTGCGGGCAACAGAGGGCGCAAATCAGACATTGGGGAGCCCGATTCAGGATCTCTTTCGATTTCGAGATTGTCGCAGAAGTGTAGTAGAAGTGTAAAGTTTGAGATGAGAAGATTGCACGATGGAACAATGCATGCGCGTAAGGTAAGCGTCACCTTTAAAAAGGCCTCGAGATCACGGAAACGTTTCCGAGCCAATCGCAATCTCGCGCTAGTCATTTTGAAAATCTAGTCTCAGCCTATGTGACCTGGTGGGACACTGACAATTAAAAATTCAGTCTTACAAAAGCGTGGATAAAATCAATAATATAGCAGAACTAGAACTTGTCATACGGGGCGTCTCGGTATCGGTAACTCAGTTGATTTAATTGTTGGCTCGTTTAGTTGATTGGAACTCATCTTGCTGAGACACTTGTGCCCCAAGTACTATATGAAAATTAAGAAAATATTTTCAAATTGATTCGGTGTCTGTTGTTTGTTTGAATCTTCTTGAATAACTCGCTAACAGACAATATTTCATAATTCACCGGTTGTTAGTTCGTCAAACGCAGCTAGCTCATCAAATTGGTCCGCTATTTTTTGCGCTCGAACATCATTGTTATCGTTCGACACGGCTCGATCGAAGTCGACGAGGCATGAAATTGCCACCTCGGCCGCATCATGATGATGATGATGCCTGGCACGATCCTGGACCGCTTTCATGATCATTCGCGCTTCAGTCCCGGTAATGCTACCAGCATTTAATCCTATACATAAGTTGGCACGAGCAATGTTTTCCATGCAGCGATGACGGATAGAAGCTCCTCCCCAGAAATCCATGCAAAGTAAGAAGTAAGAGCGCCAGTCAGGGCTATTGGTGTCACGAATAACGATGTTACTGACATGCAAAACGGCAGCGCTAAATACAGGACTGTAATATCTCGGGTGATAGCGCGTCCAGTATTGCAGCACAAGCTGCTTCAACTGTTTCGAGGAAGCGTTGAAGACTGCATTTGGTGAGCTGTCCGATGACGACAACGACCGCATACGCTCGGATTGAGAAAGAAAAGGACGGAATATGTCCAAAACCGCGATATGATATAGTCCGCTTGCGAGAAGTGAGTTACAATTTATTCGTGATTTGAAATGAATGCTTACTGGAAAGTCGACACATGATTCGGGCTGCTCTCACCCTGTATCATATCACTGTCTAGTGTATCTGCCCAGGACAAGAGCTTCTGATACTTTGCTTCAGCAAATGCAAGTGGTATTCTTTGACAGAGGGGAGCCTCGCCTCGAGTAAAGTAGCAAGCTTGGACTTCCTGTACAATGCTCCAGTAGCCACATACTGCTGTGAAGGTACGGCCCATGTACGAAGGCAAGGGATGGGCTGGCCAATGTGGTATGCAGGTATTGACTTGAAAGTCGTCTTCCCGGCCTGGTATGGGAAGCACTGGAGGAAATGTAACAGGTTCATCGCGATAATAGTTTGCATGGAGGCTGTCAACAGTTGGTCTGACTGATACTAGGATTGTGCTCCAGCACGCAAATTTGCTATTCATGAATGACTAGTCCAAAGAAGGACTTGAACATTCATGCTATCATATTTGGAATCGCGGAGTCCGATACATCCCAGAATGTGCAGTTCAAAGAAAGTCGTCTATCACATACCTCAGCCAGCAGTACGATCCCCAGGCCACATGAGCTGTAGCTCTGATGCTCTCAGACGACTTTTGACGTAAATTTTCGACCATTTGCTTCGATTCTGCAAGTCCAAAGAGTTTCATCTGCACTGCCATGCGACGAATGTCTGCTAACAGCTCCAGCGCTAGCTGCTCGTATCCCTGCCACGTACTGGCTGCGCAAAGGGTCATCATTGAAGCGAGTGCCGTGACAGAATTTGAATACCGGTTTGCTTGCCATAGCCTTTGCGCCTCGTAAAGGCAGATGAGGCTGAGAGCAGAGGCTCCAGAATCAAACCCAGCGTAGCATTGCTAATATGGAATGAGAGATGCAAGGCAAGCAGATGCGGTTGGACTTACTAATGCCAAGCAAAGTAACGAGCTAACAAGGAAAGAGGAGCAATACCTTAGACTATGATCCACCAAATCGGTCAAGACGAGGTCTGCATCGAAAAAACCTAGAATGCTATGTTCATTTTCCAGGTACAAGGAGATCGCGCTAGCTGCCAATTCGTTACTGACAGGGACAGTCGTCCAGAAATCAATTGTGAGATTATTCAGCCGATAGTCGCAATATCGCTGAGCCTCAAATGATTCAACCACGGGAAAGAATGTCCTGGGTAGTATACCGTGGAGAGGAGATAGCCCCTCAACTGGTATCTCGGGACCGACTGCCTCTGCATGGAGCGACACTCCTGCGAAACCTTCATGATCCGTAACGGAAGAATTGGGCCGTGGAGACGAGCGACAAAAGTCAACCCGAAAGAGTTTGTCCAAGTCGATAGATGCAAGGTCTGTGGGTATTAACGCCGGATAAACCTTGCTATACTGCACTCTCAATTCAAACTCAACCTTGGATTCAGTGGGTGGGAGTATAGCGCGGGCAATTCGGAGGTCAGACAACCCTTTTCGAGATATGTTGTTTTGAATTGAGGACAAAACCGCAGGAAAATTCGGAGTCGATCTCATCCGACGAACAATTGTGATTGCCTCCCCCTCAGATACGGATCGAAGATGCTCCAAGATATCTACGTGCTGCTTGAGGTCTGTTTGGAGTTGATAGACCTGACGCTTGAGAACCATTCCTTGTGTTTCATCCCCGCTTGTTGATATATACTCGCAGACATCGTTGCTCTCGCTACAACGAGCACAGGCTGGTCGGCCTCCGTCACACTGTTTTAAAGGTACACACAAATCAGCATCAAATCCAAGAGCAAAAGACAAAGCAAGTCAATCCCACCGCGGCTTTTCTTGTACGGCAGCGGTTGCATGCGATGCGAATATTGACCCGCCTCTTCTTCAATGGGTGCCGATCATCAGCCACAGCGTCGCCGGGCCAGGCATTTGAGAGCGTATTCCCGGAAGATTGGGCGGCAGGCAGGATATCTCGGGGGGACTTTTGCATATTGATCACATCAAGATGAAGAGGGAGCAAGAAGAAACACCATCTCTGACCGCATCGAAAATGTCGGTTTCGAGTGGACAAAAGCTGAGCAAGGTATGATTCGTTGATATGGCGGACCGAGCTCCGGAGCTTTTGATTGGTGTTCTCGATCAGCCGTAGCGCAGAGTGGCTCAAAACAAAATTCAGAGTCAAATCACACAAAAAACAGCCACAGTATATCATAAAAGGCTAATTCCGGCTGTCTGAGTAGTTCATTCAGTTGCTGCAGAGCCAAAGATTTGTATAAATATCTTTCTGAAAGCTAAATGAGAGATAAATTTTTGAAATTCTGCTGAATTCTGCTGAATTGAGCCGAGTTATTCTGGGGAGCAGATCATGTGCTCTAAAATTCTGCTGAATTCTGCTGAGTCATTATAAAGAGCAGATCACATGCTTTGAAATTTTTAAAAATGTTTTGCTCAATCAAAGCACATGATTTGTTCTGCAGAATGATTTAGCAGAATTGAGCAGAATTTCAAAAATTTATCTCTCAATTAGTTTTCAAAAAGATATCTATGCAAGTCTTTGACTTTGTAACAGCTGAATGAGCTACTCGGACAGTCAGAATTCAGCTGTTGTGAGTTGCTGTGGGTGGATGAGTTGATTGATTCAATGATTTTGATGTGGGCGAATTCGTTTTGAGCCACTCTGCGTTATGGCGCTCCGTCGTCTTTAAGTTAGGATAGCCGACACGTGCGGCACTCTACACAATAGACGTAAGGCACCTCAGCACGCAATAGGTAAAGAAGCTGTCTCTTTAAAGCAGCAATATCATGAGATAGCATCGTGGTCGGATCTACCTGGCGTAACCTCATCCAGACATCGAGGCGTACGCAGTGTTTTTATGCGTGCATGTACCCACTGTTGATAAGTCACAATCACTCGACTTATCGCGCAATACATGTCTTTGTGATTGATCCATGGCAAGATCTGCAATCAGAAAAGCGCGAAAGTAGGTAATGAGATATTTTGTAGTGTGTTGGAGATGGGAGGAGGGAAAAGCGGGCGTGATTTTCGCACGCCGAAATTTCGACACCCCACTTCACCACAAATTAATCTTTTGAGCAGCAACACTACACCTTTCCTCACTTTCACACCTTCTTTGGCTCAACCACGTAGTAGTCAGCATGGCTCCTATTTCTTTGGAATCCATAGTTGCTGCGCTGCCAAAGACAGATACATGGGGTCCACCTACCTCGACTGAGACCACTCTCAAGGGTGTGCCCTATGCCCCGTTTTCAAAAGCTGACAAACTTGGGCGCATGGCAGACTGGACGGAAGGCAAAGACAGAGATAGGGCCGGGCGAACACAGTACACCCGAAACTATAGAGGTAACCATCAAAATGTGATTGATGATGCTCTACACTCGCTAATGTTTTGGCACGCAGACCAGCAAGCCTATGGTGCTGGCGTCCCTAACTTGTTTGACGTCGAGAAGAACAACGACGAAGCCACATTCTCTGTAGTCGACAATACCCGCACGGTTCGATCTCGAGGATTCGGGCGCGGAGGTGGGACCGTTTTCAGAGGTCGTGGTCAGCGTGGTGGCACTGCCCAACGAGGTGCTCGTGGCGCATTCCAGCGGGTTCAAGGCAGAGGAACGCAGCAACAATATGAGTCAAGAAGTGGTCGTGGAGGTAGAGGTGGGAGACGCTTTGGATGGAGAGACGACAAGCCGCAACGGAATCGAGATGCCTCTGTCAATGTCAAGCCCGAGTGGACGATGCTGGAAGAAATTGATTTCAATCGCCTTTTAAAACTTAACCTCGAGACTAGCGATGGAGAAGATCTCGACAGCTATGGCTTCCTTTACTACTACGATCGCCAATATGACAAGCAGCCAGGAGCAAAGACTTCAGAGAAGAAGCTCACTGTTGTGGAACGCGCGGCCTACAATGTCACTACCTCTCATGATCCAATCATCAACGATCTTGCCGAAAAAGATGAGGCTACAATCTTCACCACAGATAACATCCTTTCCATGCTCATGTGCTCCCCACGATCCGTCTACTCATGGGACCTTGTCATGCTGCGCCAAGGCAACAAACTCTTCATTGACAAACGCGAAGGCTCTGCCCTCGACATGGTCACCGTCAACGAGAACGCAGCCGATGCGCCCCTCGAAACGTCTGAAGGCAACAAAGACTCGATGAATAGCCCCGGCTCGCTCATGCTCGAAGCCACGCACATCAACAATGTCTTTCCCATTCAAGTCGTCAGCGAGTCTGATGCCGCCAAACGTGACATGCCCAACGATCACCCCTTTTACAACGCTGCCGAAGAGACCGATCCTCCGGCATCGAAAGCATACAAGTACCGCCGCTTCGATCTATCACTGGAGCGCGACGAAGAACCCTTGCACCTGATTGTGCGCACCGAGCTCGACGCCGTCGTCAAGAACAACATCTCAGGCGACGATCAGTTCCTGACCATCAAGGCGCTCAACGAATTCGACTCCAAGGCCCAGGGCAGCGGCGGCGCTCTCGACTGGCGCGCCAAGCTAGGGTCCCAGCGTGGCGCTGTCGTTGCGACCGAGATGAAGAATAATAGTTCTAAGCTGGCGCGCTGGACGACGCAGTCGATTTTGGCGAAGGCGGATCAGATGAAGTTGGGATTTGTGAGTCGGGCGAATCCAAAGGATAATAATCACCATGTGGTGTTAGGAGTGTTGGGATACAAACCACGCGAGTTTGCGGCGCAGATGAATTTGAATCTAGCGAACGGATGGGGAATTGTGAGGACGATGGCAGATATGCTAATGGGAAGGGGAGAAGGAAAGTACGTGCTCGTTAAGGATCCAAATAAGCCGGTTTTGAGGCTGTATGAGGTGCCGATGAATACATTTGAGGAGGAAGTGGATGATGGCTTGCCTGTGCAGGAGGAGGCAGAGGAAGAATAAAGGTTTGGTACATTGGGATTGCTCTACATGATGACTCATGAAATGAAGTGATGCAAAGCAGCTATAGTCTCTTGTCGAGGTCGTGAACTTGTTCCTGGTATGTTGTAAATCACTAGAGACTCGGTAACCTTCTTCAACGTGGCTGTGAAGCATTCCAAGCCGAAGGAGTGACCACAGGAAAATGTGATTTAGCAAGGCATTCAATCAACCTCACACGAGTTAACAAGGCCCTCGACTGGACATTTCATGTCGCGTTCGAAATGGTCCTGGCTGATAGGCTAAAGTCGATCCGACATCATTCAAAAGCTGCGCACGGGTCGTGTAACGGTTTTGCATCACAATTCTAAAGGAAGAATTCTAGGGCCCTGAAGAAGAAGAAAGGGTCTATAATATTGTACTGGAATGCCGTCGAGTGTGGCGGTTCTGGACGGTTCACTTCCACGAAAGGAACTCCGTTTAACTTCATTATTTGCCGCATCTGCCGGTATTTCAGTGGCATTGACTGGAGTGTATTGAGTTTCATGCCTTTCGGATATCCCAGAACCTCTTGTATGAAGCAGATCCAATTGGATATTTTTAATTCCAGTCGCCTTTGCCAGTTCGCTTGGGCTATCTTGTTCCCACTCTGCAGTATGATTTCCCACTCTTCCTATGAGGCCAAATCCATTTTGCGTTTCCGAGAGAACTTGCAATTGAAGCAGTAGTCGAAACCGAGATCATTCAAGTAGCTAGGACCACCAACTTCCATTCACCATGACATCGGAGCATTGTCAAAACACTACATGTAATAGTGCTCACAAGATGAACAAGGCCAATGATACAAGTTGCGCGTTAAAAGACGAGACACGATCTCTTTATCATTAATTAGTTAATTTAGCGTTGCTCGGTTAGCCTTGTTATAACAAGCTCAGACTCCAGGACTTGTGTAGCTGCTAATAGAGCCATAGCTAATATTAGGACGGATTGTATAGGCTGGTAGCCGCGTGCGCTATTAGCCTCCCGCCTAGGCGTCCACGCAAGACCTACAAAAGACGTCTTATAATACGCCACAATATTTGCTAAGTACTTAATTTGGAAGTTGTTGCTCCCATCCCGGTTATATCAGTCCAAGTGACTTGAAAGTAACGAAACTTTGACCCGAAGCAGGTGCCAGATTTCCCAGCAGAAAGCGTTATCATAGCAGCGGCGGCGCAATAGTGAACCATTTCTTCATGGATAATTGATAGATGGTACATGTTAGTATCATCGGGGGCCGAAATTAGAAACGTCGTTCGGCATTTCATTAGTATCCACATTACGTAAAGTGACTTCTCTTTCACCACCTGATTCAGCTAGCCGTATCTATTGCTGACGAATCGGATCTTATCCGGCTCAACTTCGGCTCGGTATCTGCAGGTTTGTATCGCGCAATACCCATGGTTCTCTTCTTAACAATTTGGCACTCTTTGCTTTGGAAATCGTCGCTTGGAATATGCTTATGATTCAACATCCCTGGCAGCCGCCAGCGAGGCCTATCTTTATCATTCAATATTTCACAAAAACTGTGGTCACTTTCCGGCAGATGGCTTCGTGGATTCTTTCATCATGTCTTCCTCTTCATCATTTCGCGTGGCTATTGTTGGAGGCGGTCTTTGCGGTCTATGTCTTGCGATTGCCCTACGGAAGCGGTCAATACCATACAAAATTTACGAAGCGAGAGCATCCTTTACAGAAATTGGAGCTGGCATTAATCTCGGTCCCAATACAATGAGGACCTTTGAGCTAATAGATGCAACTCTTGGCGAAGCTGTAAAGAAGCTATGCACTAGAAACCCTCGGGAAAAGGAGAACATTTGGATGCAGATCCGACTAGGAGCTGCGACAGACCAATTCATAGACGCTGAGCTCATCACAGAGCTGATGGCACCACCTACTGGGAATTCGACGACACGCCGGAACGATTTACTAGCCCTTCTGGCAGAGGAGGCTGGACTTGAGTACGCAGTGTTTAACAAGAAGCTTGTGACGCTCGAACAATTTAGCTCATGTGTTTTACTCAAATTCAGCGACGGCACTGAAGAAATCGCAAACGCAGTTGTTGGCTGTGACGGTATACATTCGGCTGTTAGGCGATCCCAGGTGGGAGCCGATAAACCCTCCGCTTCGCCTCAATTTAGTGAATGCGGTGCGTACAGGGCAATCATTCCCCGTGAGAAATTAGAACAGGCAGTTGGACCTGAAATTGCAGGGACGAGTAACATTTTCGTCGGTCCTGGTGCGTACTTGATCATGTATCCCGTGGAAGGAGAGCAAAGCGTCAATGTTGGCTTGTGGCCATGGAGACGAGGCTCTTGGAGCGAGCGCGAGTGGGTACTTCCTTCCCAAAAGGACGCCATGGAGAAAACTTTTGCCAGCTGGGGTGAGACTATACATAAGATCATGGGACTCATGGATGACCCAAGTTTCTTTGCAACACACCATCATAGCATTCAACCAGATTCATTTCACCAAGGCAGGGTTTGCTTGATTGGCGACGCCGCGCACTCGATGCCTCCACATCAAGGCGCAGGCGCAGGGCAAGCAATGGAGGATGCCTACGTCCTCGCAGAAGTGCTTGGCCGTATTCAGATGCAGGACCCTATACAAACACAGGTAGAGGCAGCATTTCAAGGCTATGAAGCCGTCCGGATGCCGCGTGCGCAACGCGTTCTGATCACAAGTGTAGAAGCCATGGGGTTTTGGTCAGATTGGTACCGTAAAGACCTCAAAAAGGCCGACATCCAGGATTTCATTCGTAGAGCGAACGAGAGATTCCAGTGGATCTGGTACGATGATATCGCCGGACAAGCGGAGAGGGCTTGCAGGCACATGCAAGAGCGCCTCAGTCGCGTGGATACATAGAGCTCAAACGAAAACAAAAGGTTGTACAGAGATACAGTCAAAACTTTGCTACAAGAGGCCTCAAACAAAAAAACGCGGACAAGTACCGCCATGACAAAGACTCCATTTTTTATAGCAAGCACGCTTTCATCCTCGCGTCAACATCATGCAACCTGGATTTCCGTTGTTTTAACAATGGCTTTACCAGGACGTGGAAGCATCTCGACCTGATCTCCGCCCTCCGAGAAATCCTCTTCGTCTTTCAATTGCAAGGAGCCGCCATTATAAGCCCCTCCCACTACCAGCCAGGAACTTCGCGTTCGCGGAACCGAATGCGTATTGCTGAAGGGTTGAGAATGGTATGGGCCTTTCGAACTGGCGTTTGAGGTAGATCTACCGCCTAGGAGAGGTCTGACAGATGGTGCAGCTGCCGCGATGACTCCGAAATTAGCTTCAAGGCTGAGTGCAAATCGAGTTAGCATCTATTCTGCAAGCCGTATTGTGCTTGGTGGCAGGACTTACATGGCCCACATGAAGAGTGGTATAAGATCCCCTACATTGTGCATTCACAGTCAGTCCTTTTTCTTCTACGACGAAGTCGACAGTTTATAAGAAGACTTACAAGTTGGATCGTGGGTTGCGGTCAGACTCGGGACCAGTGCAGTGCGAGCAATAGCAAAGGCTCCGCTCCTTGCAACGTGTCAAAAGTCGTGCGTTGACATACAAAGCTATCCAACTTACGCAAAACCAAGCGCCATGATTGCGCATATGCCCACTTTGACTCTCAAGATGATCTTGATGTTCCAAAGGAATAGAGTTGGCAGAACAGATAGGATGAAATCTGTAGCTGCGGCAATACCTGCAAGACGCGTCAGTACAGACAGTATATCATCAGAAGCGCCTCTGAACTCACTGCCTTGCATTATGCCGATGCCGTTAATAGCACCATCAGACCAGCAGTGTCCCTCAATGGACTTATTCCAGTTGAACTCGACTGGCGTACATTGGGGAAAAACAAAAGCAGCATCCAGCAAACTCGTAAAAGTATTAAACGCGATAAAGGCCCACAGAAAAATTTTCCAGGACTTGCTTCTTACGCTTAGAGGACATTAGTATTTCTTGGGCAGTAATTTTCATGACATGCAATACTGACAAGAGTTTCATCAGGAACAAACTGATGGAGATCTTTACAAAAACCGTTGATAGGATCAACAAGAACTCCGAGATTCGCAGCAGCTCAATCCCATACGCCGCCCTTTCTTTATCTGCGTAGATGAAATGTCTTCCAACCCCATGGTTTGTTGCCGTTATGACTAGGCCAAAAACCACGATCATAACCACCTTTTCAAATCAGCGTCTGCTTTGACCGTCGCATTCACCTTTCAAAGAAGAAAAGAGTATCGGGTGGAGGGGAAATGGATTCAGACCTACCATGCCCAGCACATTGAAGAAGTCGTCCCAGTCGAAGAACTTGATCAGCCATCCTCGAACGTATATCCGAAGTGCAGTCAACACTAATGCTATCAAAGTCGTAACGATGGTGGCCACCGTGACCACGTAGGCTCTATCCACATCGGGCGGCGGCATTTCTGGTGTCATTGCCATATCTTCAAAGAAATCAATAATCGTCGTCCAGTACAAGTTTACACATTGGAAATATGGGTTGGAACAAGGGACCTGCTTTATCTTGGAGTCGTAGCCAGCATCAGGTACGGCATTTCAACGGTCTGCACCGAGGCCTGTTGAAAGTGTTACAATGTCAACGTTCCTGCATTGCGCCACGGCAGGGCATGCGACAAGCTTCTTACTCTGCAAGTCCAAGCCAGCTACTCTCGGTTATTACAGAAATTATGCCAAGCCAACTATAGAGTGTGAAGGCTATCGTTAAACTGACTAAGCTCGAAAGTTGATAGATCTCTGACACTTGTTTCGGACGCGATCCCAGAGATGGTTTCGTAGCTTCGAGGCTTCGCGCTAGGGACCAATGGGCATTCTTCCGAGCAGCCATGCCATGGGTGTTTGGGTGATTCGAAGCAGTCTTGCATAAGCGAGCTAACGGTCTTGCTAGTAGGCTTGGAACGAGCGTATTTGTGTTCCCATCAGTGCAGGATTTGTGAAGTGTCAGTGCTCCAATTCCATATCTTGCAACGTCTTTTGCTACCAAGTGGAAGAAACTTGTACGAGAAGGATCACGAAGATGATAGTACGCTCCAGAAATCTCTACCGGAATGGTACTTGCTCTCTCTACAAAGCACGTACAGCCAAGATCTCTCGTTCAGAGAGGCTCAAATGCCGAGATCTCAAATGTTAACCGAGATAAGATCAACACTAGATTTTCAAGGCTGGACTCTTGTCGATGTTGTCTCAAATCTCGTTCCACTGCATGCGCTATCTAGGCCCCCGTGCCTTCCCACAAGCCGAACCATGAACTATCTACTGGCAGGCATTCTGACAGAGTAATGGAACAGCCAAATCTTAGTTCCCGATCACCAACGGTCTCTCTACCAGGTTTTCAAAGAACTAAATAACTGGAAAGCAAACTGAGCAGCTTCAATCTTCATACGAATAGTCTCAAGGTTTCAAACAGATTTGTTGTAGAAACAACTAATTAAAAACCAGCTGCTTGCTAATGCTTTTATTTAGGCTGATGAGGAAACCCCCGACTACATTGTTCCCCTTACTTGGTGGATGCCTGCCATGTATCTCGATATGCAGTTGCGATGCATTCGCGCAAAGGCCAATGGAGCCGACTAGTGCATCGTTCTTTGCCGGATTCCCCGTGGCTGGGGAAGCTGTATACCCGTAGGCACGTTCGGAGTCGCATCGAACAACAACATACACGTCTAAGCCATTTTCGTTGTAGGGGACGCACTATCTGGGGTATGAAGCGCACTATCGGAGCGCACTACCAGAGCGCGCCGGGTACCTCAAATATCTCCAAAAACTCATGTATCCTAACACCTAACCAGATACATCCAAAAGAGCTATGGAACTCGCACTTATTGAGGATAAGTCTCCATGTTTAATGTCGGTTATACTTTGGCCGTGATCTATTCTTATATCTAACCTAACCATAATACCTAATCAAGTCTCTTTGAAGGTATATCTGAACATAATTAAGACAGGGGAAACAGATAGGTAGTTGATAACTTATCCCTTTTCGGTAAAGTGATACGCTCGGATGGTTGCGCTCCCTGGGCCGGGGTAGTGCGCTCCTTACGCATTCCCCCACGGCTAGGACTCAGAAAGGTTTCTGATTTGATACCGGGTACCGGGTACCATCCAGCCGGCACTCGATTCTCATTCCCTGAATAAAGTAGTCCTTGTTGGAGTTCTAGACCACCTTCATATTCGGATTAAGGACATGGATTATTCTCGGACCGATTGCGTGGAGCTTCCCATGAATAATGGCCCTTTTTAAAAATCATCCGAAGGCCGAACTCATATCCACAAACTTGGACAGCAAATCTTTCTCCCTCGGAAGATAATTCGTAGATTGCTTGGGACCTCGGTCTAGCACCAGAGGTCTTACATCGGCTCGGTCCGGCGGTCGCAACTGACAGCTGTAGCATCAAAGTGGGACCTTTGCCTAAGCTCAAACTAATATAGTCCTTCACAGAGCAAATCCCATCTGGCTCGCTGTTTGCGAATCTTTTTCACATCTCTTTTTCAGGGCCATTCAGACCATAAAGCCACATATATAGAGGATGCGCTAATCCTGCAACAGCTCCGGACCGGTCATCGAACTCGCCCTGGTGCTGTAGCATACGGAAATGGGAGGTACTCGCTTGTGCGAGAGGAACCTGCTAGATTGGGTAGCTCTAACCCAAGTTGCCGTCGTGAATCCCTACTCCCTGTCCCGCATATGTCGTCTTGCGGCGTAGCGGTAGTTACAGCCGGTGACACTAAAATAGCTTGGGAGACCATTCCTCTCCCCAAGCTATTGGCCAAGATTGAATAAGAACCCTACTCGGATCATTGCTTCCGTATGAAATGCCGTTTGGAGGGTCCTCAATATATCGCACCGCCGAAAAGATGTTCTTGCGACTTTAATACGCTTAGAACGAGCACCACTTAGCGAGCGATAGATATATACACCTGCTACCATATCGCTTTCTCGGCGCCCGCAATCGACTCGACTCTCTTTCAACGTATTCCTGCGGACTTTTCTACGACTCACTGTTGTTTTCCCCGGTTTCGTCGTGTCGTTTGCATTTACATCGCGGATTTGAGATGTCCAACGTCGAAAAGACGGCCTTCGAGACCAACAGCCCCGTCTCCCAAAAGGTCGAGCACAAAAATGTCGGCGATATCGTTCTCATTCCACAGCCGACGAGCGACCCGGAGGATCCTCTGGTATGTGAAAAGCGTTGATGCAACGACTCCAAGAAGCAAGACCCTGACCTTGATGCGCAGAACTGGCCGATGTGGAAGAAAATCCTAATCTTTGCCTCGGTCGCATTAGCAGCGTTCGCCGCGCAGATGTCGCCGAACTCGAACCAGCTCACATTCGTCGAACAAGTTCCGGTCTATCACAAGACTACACCGGATCTTCTAAATTCAGTCGCGGCATCTCTCGCCGGGTGGGTTGCCGGCCCATTCTTTTTGATACCACTTGTGGCAGTCATCGGCCGCAGCGCTGTTATTCTGTATAGTCTTTTGGGCATCTTTGCTTGCCAAATATGGGGTGCGGAAATGACTGGCGCCAATGACTTTATTCCCTTTACTATATCGCGACTGTTTGCTGGTTTATTTGGAGCCATTCCTGCTATTTTGGGGAGCGGATATATCATAGACATGTTCTTCCTTCATCAGCGAGGTAAAGCATTTGCTATCTTTGAGGTTCTGATCATCTTTGCAGTGGTTGGCGGAGGGACGTTAAGTGGCTTCATCGCCCAAACGCAGCCCTGGAATTACGTGTTCTGGTGGACACTTGGTCCTATAGGTGCTGCGATCATCTTGGTGTTCTTTTGTGTCGAAGATACAACATATGTCCGCGATCCTACGGCGCCCCAGCGTGCACCCCTTCCAAAGAACTGGATGGCAAACCGCGTCGCCACTTTCTTTCCGGGCACAAGGACGCAGCCTAGCGGGAAAGGAGCCGAGCTTGTAAATCTGCCACCCAAATCGCTTCCTGTTCATGACTTTGCTGACACGCCAACAGTGGCGGCGCTTCATCATTCCGTTCCAGATTACCTTTGCACCGATCACGCTTCTCACGGGGACGTATATCTTCGTTGCATTGGGTCTTCCCATCATGCAAGCGTCCACTCTCGCCACCTATCTTTCGCCTCCGACGATAGCTGGCGGTTACGGTTTCTCTTCATTGCAAGTTGCATGTTTTACGTTTACCGCTTGGGTCGGGATCCTCGCCGCTCAGGCGTATGGATACTTTTTGAACGACAAGGCACCGCTATTGGTCGCCCGTCGATGGGGTGGAACCTGGCATACCGAATATCGTCTTGCCAACACGATTTTGCCCTCGTTGCTCTTGCCGATTGGTCTCGGCATCTACGGCGCTGGATTACAGTATCATTTGCATTTCATGGTTCTCGCACTCGGTTCATTCCTAATCTGGTTTGCCGCTCTGCTGGCATTACCCGTCTGCTACAACTACATCGTTGAGTGCTTCTTGCACCACCCGGTCGAAGCATCCGTCTCGCTTAATGCCTATCGAGTTTCTTTTGGACTCATGTCGGTTTTTATCATTACGGACTGGCAAGCAGCAGTGGGCGTCGGTTGGATGTGGGGTATGGGTGCATTCCTGGTTATCCTAGTCGACATCATCATGATTTTCATTATCCTCAAGGGGCATGCCGTACGCCAGTTGACTATTCGGCTAAATCCCAACATCGCGAACACAGAGGACGGAGATAAGTTGTTTGTGGATAAAGACGAAGTATCGTAGAGTTTTGTTCTATATCTTCTACAATAAATGACACTATGCTTCATTGTGTATCACTGTGCATCATCCTGGCTAAGCAGACTCTTCTCAGGATAGCCTACTCATCGCTTGAATTTCAACACACATAACCCAGGCTTGTAGACAAACAAGGAATGACTCGGATTGATTTTCCGTGTAGGAGTATTGTGGGATTCTGGTTCGGGTCCATTTCTCCTGACTTGGAGAACCATCCCCACAAGTCACTCGTTGAGTCTCTACTAATAAGGTTTTAACCCGCCGATGAGACTGCTGGAAACAGGATTCAGTAGGACTAAATGAATGATTCCTCGATACTGGTTTTGTGAGGGTAGTGTATGAATGTTGGAAAAGGATTCCGTTCCGCTGGCAAATACGAGAAAGCTCTTGCGATTTTACAAATATTATCTTCCTTCGATCCAGGGTTCTGGAAAAGATCAAGCAGGCTGGCTGTGATATGCATGTCCTCTTCTAAAAACCGAGAATCCAAGTTCTCGCTATTGGTTGTTGAAGTGGATTGTATTGTCATGAAGAATCATCGAAGTCTAGGGTCCTTAGGGAGAGACGGAACGGCTATGTATACTACGAGCTAGTACCAAACGGGTAATGGCTACCACCCCAGAGCAGCTTCCTTCAACACTGGTATAAAAGTAGAAAATTGTCGGTAAGGAACAATCCGGTTGGCTTGGAGGGTTATGATCCTAGATATAAAATTTTCTCGTGCGTTCAAATGAAGGTGGCTACTTAGAGTCCCAAGTGTGCGCATGCAGTTATTCTGTCCCACGCACCGAAGAAGCCTTTGAGAAGAGCCGGCCCTTCATTTCGTCTTATTACACTCCAAAATCAACTGGATTAGACAAAGCATCAGCCTTGCCGTCAGAGCCAGGCCAAACGATAACACATTTTATACGTTAGAGACTTTGATACGCGATGATTTATACAAAAACAGCTGTCTGACTGATCGAACCCTCAAAATGCTCCGCACAAACAATATTTTTGGCAAATTCACATTTTAACTCTTAAACAATGGGTTTGAATGCATAGCTAGTCAAATAACCGGCTGAGCAGCTACCTGAGCAATTGGCTGAAAAGCTGCTGGAATCTTTTTAGATTTTTGATGTAGGGATGTGGGTCATTATGCGTATATAACGACCAACTAAAGGCTTCTCACCAGCGTTCTACTCTTTGCAGCTACCTAATATAGAAATGCTCTCAATAATTCAAAATCGGATTACAATCCAGTTAGATTGGAGCAAGCGGGCTCTCGTGAAGTTGTTTGAATCGACTTTGGCATTTGCCGGTCAATCACCATCGGTCCGGCCCCGGACGGCGCGCTATACCCGATCGGTAGCAAATTCGGGATCCAGAAATCCCCAGTACAACTTATGCACCTTTTGATCTTACCCGCTCTCTAAACTTACACATAATCTACTCATATGCCGCTGGCTTCGATCTGACACGTGGGACCATGTCGGCTGTCTCTCGACGCTCTCAGAGGTTCTCAAGGTTCCAAGAAGTCTTCCTGGTAAATGTGAGTAGTGTCTATGAGGCTCCCTATTCTCTCGCAGCGTTCGGAATAGCACATTCTCTGCAGATCTTATTTAATTCCATCCATTCCTCGTACATAGCGACGATGGTCGAACCGATACGCGGGAGATATTGGCTGCTTAGCATCTCGAGCATGGTTACGGTGGAAACATGAGTGCTCTTGGAAACACTCAGGGCAGGCGTCATAAGAGTTCTGTGTTGGTTTAGTACGTGGTCGCCAGATGCAGTGGAGTATAGTTTAGGGTAGCCGGAGTTGTGATAGGGGCATCTGCTGTTCGCTTCACACAGATATCGCGCCATTGGCCTGGTACCGTGAGAGCGATACGCTCTTTCTCTTGATAAACGATTTATGTTGATTATGTTGCTGCGAGCAGCTACTTCAAATTTTGACTGGGAAAGTGCTGGAGTTAGCATCGTCAGCCCTCTCGCGACAATCTCCGCAGTATTTCAGACAAAACATGAAGGCAAAATGGAAGGAACAGCAACAGATATGAGTTGGGTTCTATTGTCAGGCAGCTGGACGTTCAATAGTTGATTCAAAAGCCACTCAGCTGATTTACGAAGATTGAGGCGCAATACACCCTTTACTCCATGCTACCGACAGGATCGGGCGTTGCTGTGACGGCATACAAAAAGCAATATGCCATTGGCCAGATTTTCGTTACTTCCACCAAATTTACTACGCAAGCTGTAGTATCACCTCTATAAAAAACTTCTTGGGAATTTTTCCTTGATTTGCTTAGTTTGCAGCTGCTAGAGTAAAATCCAATAATGTGAATATTATGGTGTCCTATTTTGAGATGTCTGAAGTGCCTCAAAGCCAAAATGATGTGAGCATTGACGGCTCGGTGGACGGCTCGGTGGACGGCTCGGTGGACGGCTCGGTGTACGGCTCGGTCCACGGCTCGGTCGACGGAAGGTGACAGAACAGTCGAATTCCTTGGCGAATGGACAGGGATGAGTTGAAGTATTTTCGCGGACGACGTTGAGAGCAGTTGGGATCAGGCACAACTTATCGAGAGAAGTCTCATGCGTAATCACTGTTTGGGGGCGCTGAAGCTATCTGCGCAGTATTTGGAGTCCCACAGGATAGAGCTAGAGATTAGAGCTATGACGCCGGAGATCCACGGAAGTACCTTTTTCCGGCCACCAGTCGCATAGGCCGACGGATGGAGAACAGCTCCACAACGCCGAAAAATTCATTCGAAGCTTTCAGCTGCAATCTGCGCAGACGTTTTGAAGGTCATATGCGTCGTTGTGGTGGAGGCTTATGTTGAGGACCTCTTGACATTATTTGACGCCGCTCATTAACTTTGTCACGACGTGAGAGTCATCCCTCCCTTGGAGTGGCAATCGTCGCGCTGTTGTATGAAAGGAGAATGATCCGAAAAACAGACAGTTTTAAATTTACGCGCTGGCAGGCTCGAAGGCACTCTGCAAAGCTGCGTAAGAAGTCCTCGTCAAAACTTCGGTTAAGATCTCGAGGCTCGACCCAGACTTTGAAAATCAGGACTTTTGTGGTTGACGCGTGTGCCCAGCATCGATGTCTGTAGCTTTGTTTTAAATAATTTCAATTGCCACAAGATACGTAGACGAGCACCATCATCAGCGTCTACCGTATGCCTGGTGTTGCAAAGTATTCCATCGTCCTTTATAATTTTGTGTTCATGTAGGAATGGCTCCCAGGGTTCACAGCGGCGGACCAGTCATTCCATTTCTGGCATATGGATTGTCTACATAGTGTGTCTCCCCACATAACCAACGACCGTTGTCTTGCTGAAAGGAACCAAAGAGCGCCGCATCGTTTGCAGCGAGAACCTTCGAATCGGAGGTCGTATTTGTCCGTCTCAGAGAGCGTGGCGATAGCCAGTATTGCCAATCACATGCCATGTTGAAACAAAGAAAGAGCAAAATTACAGGAAAGGCGGCGCATAGGCAAATTGATTCCACTAGCTCGCCAACGTGCTGCAGTCTATCATCTGCTCCTTCGTACTTTTATTTCCGATAACAATTAATGAATTTGACTCGTCAGATTCGCCCAGTAGCTGAGCCTGGTACTGTACAAGCCTTGGCTAGATTATGCGCTAATCTTTGCGAACAATTTTCCTTTTATCACGCAGCTTACCTACATATCGCCCCAGGAAATGCACGGACGAGAGATAGGGATCACTGTCATCAATCACCAGTTCGATGTCGGGACGACTGAGTATGCATATGCCGAATCCGCAAGCCTTTTCAACTCCGGAGAGAGCCAAGCTGACGCTTATTCTAATATGGTCCATGCGGATATCGGCGCTAAGACGCACGTACCTCCGCAAAGAGAGGCAAGCGCGGCGGCGCTCACAGGTATCCTACTCATTGCTTTCATCTTACGATCTTCCATCCTGGAGTACCAGCATAGGATCGATTATATCCTTTGCGCTTGATGAAGCACTTCGGGCTTAATCTTTTGCAACTCGCGGTATTCGTGGCCTCTAGCGCCTTGACGACAACGTTTTACTACACTCCGTTACTGTTCCAGTTTACTAGGGGTGATGGCCCTCTCATGACTGGAGTACAGCTTTTGCCATTCATCGGCACGCTTGTCTTCTTTGGACTTCTGAACGGCGCGTTAATGCCGGAGCTAGGTGGCCATTAGCCATGGTATCTTTGGGGAACCGCCTTGATTTTAGCTGGCTTCGCACCTATAAGTAATCTCTCTACTCTTCTGGAATTTGGACGGGCGAGATGCTAAAAGTCGCATTAAGAGAGCCGACCTCGGAAGCTCACATATACGGATACACGGCGCTGATTGGCGAAGGATGTAGTTCCTTCATAACTGCGGGATTTGCTGTGGCTCAAGCTCTTGTCCCGATTTCTGATCTAAGCAATACCGTAGGATTCATGGCTATTGGTATATTATATCTGCCAGTCAGTCGAATCGTACTTGCTAACAATTTTATAGGACTAATGATGGGCCAATTCGTACTTCTTAGCGTAGCAGGCTCTTCGTACCAAAACTTGAGTCGAAATAATATTGGCAAATCCATCCCCAATGCTAGGCCTCAGGAGATTCTACAATAAACACAGAGGACGCACAGTACCATCGACAAGTCAACATACAATGCGCAGCAGGCTCAGGTTGTAGAAGCAGTTGCAGTCGCAATCCGAAACGGTATCACAGCACTGGTTCCTGCTTCCATTCTAGCTTTCACTGGATGCCTCTTCTTGAGTGCAGGGCTTTGAAGCACCCTTTGTCCTTAAATCTTATACGCTAACTGTTCTCTCAGCGCAACAGCCTCTACTGAAAGCGTTCCAACAACCTTACCTACTGAATTCCTCAATTATTCATTTTACTATTGCACTATTGACAGATAGCTATACGTGAGCGCAAGAATTGCATTATTTGACATAAAGTCCAGACAAAGGAAATACTTGCGAAGCTATCTCGAGTTTACAATAAATACCTAGAAAAAATTACACAATGATTGATAACAGAATTTATAGGTGTAGCCATCTTGTGATATATTTTACAACATCTTTCGGTGTGATTCCCTCGTGAAATAGACTGGAGGTCTAGACTTGAGAGAGCACGTTTTTGGTGAGCCGTGCGCGTGGGTGGGTACATTTCGTTTTGTATCAACTGAAACATGGCTGAGAGACGGCTCGGAGGCGGCTGAAAACTGGCGTAGCTGAAAGGTGAGTAACAGTTGCCTTAACACGCTTCGCTAAAGCTCCTAAGAAGGGGCTTTGTTTTGTTCTTTTGATCTGATCTCAGCACAGGATTCTCCCTAATCTGGTTCGAGACCGGTAGGGTGACTTCAATTAGCCCCAACTGTTCGTACCGTCCAAATGACAAGATGTGGCAACCGGCCAACCTTAACTTAGCAAAGGCCCAAACACACCAACTCGTAGAGAAGAGTGAAGGAACCGTGTGATGAAGTCCTCCGGGCCGGAGAATTTGAGGGATTCTGAGATAGAATAAGTATAAATTGACTGCTTCTAGTCATCTCATAAGAGATTTTCCACACTCATTGTTGAAGTCACTCTTTAATTGCGATCAAAGTACTGATAGCAAACATGATCCTCTCGCTTTTTCACCGTGTGGTCTGCAGTCTTGCGCTACTCCAAACACTCGTTGCTGGTTTTCCTGTTTCTCCTAGCACTTTCCCCCCTTACTTTAGGAATTTTCCCATTACACGTAGTACCTTATCTGTCGGTACAATCCAACGAGAGTTAGGTGCGCTCTTGTCCAAGAACACGACAATATTTGGACCATCCAACTCCTCTGCGTGGGAAACCGCTACCGAAAGATTCAATACTTTAGCTCCCCCGAAAGTCGAAATCGTGGTGCGAGTTGGTGAAGAGTCAGACATCTCAAAAGTCGTCAGTAGTAGCATACGCTCGAAGCAGTTCGCCATCTTAACTAATTGATGGACTCAGGTTAAATATTGCAATAATAATAGCATCGAATTCCTGGCGACCAACCAGGGTCATGGCCTAACTACCTCCCTAGGAAAGTTTGATGGCCTAGAGATCGATCTTCAAGCGCTAGTAGGCATCACTATCCAACCAGATGGGAAGACTGCAATCTTGCAAGGAGGTACATTTGCCAGCGAAATTATTGACACGCTTTGGGACGCAGGCTACGTTACGGGTAAGTGCTCCTCGTTACAGCCTAACTTCAATACTGTCTATTCATTTTTCTAATCGCACCGAACGTCAGCTACGGGATCTGCTACATGCGTTGGCTTTCTTGGACCTGGTTTAGGAGGTGGTCATGGCCGTTATGAAGGGCTTTATGGCTTGATTAGCGATAATTTCGTTAACTTGAACGTCATATTGGCCGATGGCTCGACAATTTCGGTCAATCAAACAAGTTATACTGATCTATGGTGGGCGTTACAAGGTGCCGGCCATAATTTTGGAATTGTGTCCAGCGTTGAAGTCAAAATCTATCCCAAAGAGATTGACACATGGCACTATCACACTTATATTTGGTCACAAGACAAGCTCGAGATAGTGTTTGAAGCTTTGAACAACTTTACCGGCAATGGCACTATACCCCCAAAGATGGGTGTTAACTATGGCCAAATATCTTTCAACGATTCCATCAGCAAGACCGAGGTAGGTGATATCTCATTTCCCTTGGATGGGTCTTGCATAGAGTTTCAGCAGTTCGAATCAAATAACTAACATAAGCCACTACTAGGCTGTTATTTGGTGGAGCTTTGCCTATGCTGGACCCGCCGAGGACGCCGAAGAGCTTTTGAAGCCATTTAATGCAATCGGAACCATAACAGAGCAGAGCGGTGACGTCCCGTATCCTGAAATTCCTGAAGTTCAAGGGACCGACGTTGCTAGTGGAGCCTGCGACTCAGCAACCTACGCTCTTTCCACTGTGCTACTTCAAACCTATAATGTTACGGCACAACGCGAGATATATAACTTCTTTATGAATCAGTCCGCTTTGTATCCGGAGCTTGCCCCCTATACTCGCCTCTTTTACGAAGGTTATGCAACGAAGGGTATGACGGACGTTCCTGCGGATTCGACTGCATACCCTCATCGAGATGAATACCATATTTTGTACGCCGCTCTCTTTGTCTTAAGCCTACGTCTAGTAAGCTGACTGACAATATCTGTCCTAGATACTTTGCATCCGCCATTCCTGAAGGTTCAAGTCTCTTAGAGCCTGCTCAAAATTGGGCCGAGCAGACAAAGAACATGTGGAATGCCGGCCAGTCCGGACGCCTGCCAACAACCTACGTAAATTATGCAGCAGGGGGCGAGTCTATTGAGTCCGTCTATGGCTACGAATCATGGCGTTTGGAGAGGCTACGTTCGCTGAAGGCTAAATACGATCCCAACAATCGTTTTGGTTACTTTGTGCCGATTATTCCGAAGCCTTAGCAATTTTCCGCTTATTACCTATCTTTGTATCTTTCTTTTATCCCAATTCGACTCCTACTATCATCGGAGTGTATGCTGTTTTAGACTTAAATAGAGATTGTATAATAGCTCCGACTCACTACACCACGGCTGCTTTCTAGTAAATAGTTCTAGAAAGTGAGATATTTCGCAGGTTTGGCATCTCACCTTCAGAGCCTCGTCATAGGTTGTGTCAGCTTGTAAGACGTGTGTACTCGAACGCTCTTTGAGCTTTTCTAACAGCTTTTGATCGGTCATGGACTTGTCTCGAACAATTCCGATAACAGTATTCGCACTGTCAACCAGGATCTAGCGAAGGAATTCAAACCAATGGGGTCGATCATGTTGTTAGGGCTGTGCATCTGGCGAATCGCGTGAAAGCCACTCCTGGGCCCTTTGAAACACTGGTGATAACATACGAAGGCATTTCAAAGAGGTAATCTACAAATTAATGGAAATTAAAAGTTGTGTCTCTCTCGCAAGCCAGAGGCCCTTCAGGTGCAAGTAGAAAATACTTTTCTCAGGTACCTAAGTCTTTATTCTCTTCTTATGACGTGAGCGTGATATGGATATACCGGAAAATAGGGATGAGCCAGGCATGAGAACAGGATAGGGCATGGTTTTTTGGAAGAGGACTAAAGCGCAGTCACGATTAGATGAAGTAGTAGAGGAAGAAAGGACACAGTAAGTGAAAAATGGTGCCCAGAAATGTAGGTATGCAATGGTCTCGCAAAGATCATTATGAACAAAGCCTGCTCACATCCTCATCTCTCAAACGCGCAGTTCACCTTACTGCTTGCCTGACCCCAAGCGAATGGACATGAGCTTCCTCATCAGACGCGTCGTCGGCATAAGAAGCGTGAGCAGGTAGTACAACATAGAAAGCTTCGTCATGAATCTCCAAGCCCCCCAAACCCTCAAGTTGATCCATAATCGTCATCCGAGATTCTCCCTTCTTCGCCACCATCTCCAATTCCCATTCCTCCTAAGCCGGCCCTCTCATAGAAACATCACATCCAATGAACATCCACCAATACTGTTCAACCCCCCAACCCCTCGACCTCCCAAACACCCACCCATCTCACCCCCTTCCCACCCTCCAAATCCTCGCCAACTCTAACCCCCTCCCTCACCGCCCGACTCACCCACGCGCCGACCCCACCAACCATTATCACGCTCGCCCACACCACCGCACCCGGCCCCGCACCGGGCCCCGCGACCTTCAAAAACTCCAGCCCGTACGCAGCCGCGACCCCGAACCCGGCTGCGACCGTTGCGGCGGCAGTGCTGGCGGGCAGCGCGGCGAGGGATGCGATGCCGGCGACGGAGCCGGTGGTCAGAGCGTCGGGGGAGGCCGCGAGAAGGAGGAGCGCGAGGACGGGGAGAAGTAGAGAGAGCAGGAGGTGGGACGGGAGGAGGATGAAGAGGGTTGTGAGAGCGTCGGCGAGGAGTGGGGGTGTGTAGGGCGGCAGGAGGTGGGTGGTGAGGAAGGTGGCGGTGGAGAGGAGCGGCAGGAGGAGGGCGAGGAGGCGGTAGGTACGTATTAGCGGCGTCGGGTGGTGGTGTTGTGGGTGCGCGGTGGGTTGGAGGAGGAGCGCTGGGAGCAGGCGCGTGGCGGCGTAGGCGGCGATGATGCGCGTGGTGAAGTTGAGGAGGGAGAAGAGCGCGCAGGAGGTGGATGGGATGGCGGCGTTGAGGAGGAGCGAGGGTGAGAGGAGAGAGAAGGCGGAGGTATGTAGGGTTAGGAAGGAGACGGAGACGAGGAGGATGATGATGGAGGGTGCGCGGAGGAGTTGGATGACGGAGACGGGGCCAGGAGTAGTAGAGTCTTGGTCGTAGTCGACAACGGAGATAGCGGGGGAGATGTCGTCGTCGTTGTCTTCTTCTTGCCCGAGAAAGAGGGCCTTTTCGTCGTCGTGATAGACGGGCTCGATTGGTTTGGGGATGCCCTGGAGAGGGCACGTCTCCTCCATCCTCACGTACGAGGACATGGCGACGAAAAATGCAAACAATCCGCCAGCGCATTGCGCGGTGATGGACGCGTCTATTTTGCCCGTCCATTCCATTTTCTCCAACAATTGAGCAACGACCTCCTGGAAGGCGTTGAAAATTGATCCAAACGTCAGAACAAAAGGCAGGGGGGCAACCAGTCGCACGCGTTCGACGCGATTGCGGCTAAGATCGCCCAACATACAAAGACTCGCAATGCCTGTGCTCGAAACCAATGCTCCCAATATGAAGCGTGCACAGGCACAAGTTGCTAATGTCTGAGCAAAGGTCATAAAGGCCGAAAGAGCAGCCATGGATAGGAGGCCTGCAATGGCTACTGGTCTCCGTCCAATGCGATCAACAAGCACGCCTCCTAACAGACCAAATGCTCCTCCAAACGCGAATGCACTCTGCAAAACGCTTTGTATGTACGATGATGTGAGACTACCACATGAATCACCAGAAGACAAAAGTCGCTCGACTTGGGGATCGGCGCTTGAGATGGCGAGTCTAGTAGTAGTTGTCAGTCTTCTAATCTCTTGATGGTGCAATCGTGTGTACTCACGAGCTGGCAGCAATCACCAGGTAGACGAGCCTTAGCTGTCTGTCCTTATCTTTCACTGGAGGAGCTTGTGTTTGATATTCTGGTTCATCTTCGACCTCTACCTCCACCGGGTCACTCCTCTTCTCGTACTGATCTATTGTCTTAACCGGAATGAGTGAACGGGTTCTTCTGTGAGCGCCCAACATCTTGTTCGATATAATGAAGAATGTTTTTTCTAAGTGTTCTTTGTGCAAGGAGCGACTTCTGGGTGGTAGTTGAATCCTCGACCTGCGCGGATCCTTCGAGTGATTGTGATGCGCTAATTGTTAGGCAAAGGGTGTGATCAGCGATTGGACGGTCGGTCGACCAAATTGCAAAAAGCAAGACACAAAGAAATATAGAGATAAAATACAGGGCTTCGTACGCCTCGCCGGACGAAGAAGCCAAGTGGTGTGGGGAAGATGGACAAAGGAGAGGGCGGGCGGGCGTTTAAAGAGGGAGTAGAGCTGTCTCAATCAGGAGATGGAGCATCTCGGATAGGCCGGGGTCTGCGCTGCAGGGACTGGCTCTCCGCAACCCACCAGCGACGAACTACAATGGCGAAGCGCCAAAGCCAGCGTTTCGAGTTCCAGTAGCCATGACCGTTTGCGTTTCTGCGCCCCGATTCACGTTTCGCCCAATGCCAGGTCTTTCAATGTCGTCACATCACAAGCAAACGAACTCAACTTATACCAAGAATAAACTCGGAATCGGCAGTCCAAATGAAACATCCATATTCATGCTCGTATAGGTCATGTCTTGATTAACCTACAGATTCACCAGAGCTACTCAATTCGGAGCTTGATTCATCACATTCCACCACTGGTATAAAGGGCGGGTAAAGCGCCCGGTCTTCCCATTCACATTCCCGTTCCGACTCGTCCTGGAGATTATCCATGAGGCCCAATTTGACTTTGAGATCATCAAAAGTGATGGTTCTTATCAGACGAACGCCTCCCGGGTCGTCCGCATCCATTCCTTTCCAAACTTCGAAGATTCCTTCTTCAAAATCCATGAAATACGCCCATGAGCAGAACAAAGAATCTTCTGCAAACTTCACCTCGTCCTTAATCCTTGTGACCTCGCCTTTCCACTATCAGCTTCGTTTGGGATCACGGTCATTTGGATTTTTTGCTTAGTTACTCACCATCTCGAATTTCCTGCAAGGATGCTTGGCAAGATTCTCCGGACTCATCATCACCGGAGATCCACGTGATATTACGAAGACGTTCGGCCAATGCTTCACGTTCTTGCGGCGAAAGAGACAAGATGAATTCAACGAGCTGGCTTCCCAAATGAGAAGGATTGCTATCGTGGGAATTATAGATGCCATGGCGTTGACCACGCGATTTGAAGCCGAACAATCCACGAGTGCCCATTTTGCAAATGTGTTGCTGTGATCTGAAGTAATCGTTTCCGAAGCTCGATGAGTAGACGAATGACTTTATATATTCATGAAAGCACCCTGGGTACGTCGTACAGATTTTAGGCAACAGAAATGCCGGCAACGCCACCAAGCAAGGGCGGAAGCATTAGAATCATGAGTCTGACTCAAAAAAACATATGTCCTGGCTCGGCGTAGCTAAAAGTAATGTTTCTACTTTTTCAATCTTGGCCATTTAGAAACAGAATGCAAAGATTTCTACGTGGTGGCTCTCGGCCTCAATACGTTCAGGGTTGCTCCATGAAGTTATGAAAGCATTTCAATTGAGTTTTGAAAAACCTATACAATATTCTACATTTGCTCCTCTTCATTCCCCCCTTCTTGGTTTGGATCTGTAACGTCATACCAGGAATTGAGGCCAAGGGTACCCTCAGCCATTGATGCCTGAAAAACATTAGTTTTCGGTAGTGTGCGAAGCCCGCTAGACTACTTACGACTATAATATATGGCGCCCTAGAAGCTGGTTCCTGAGGCTGCCCGTTTGAGGTTGGCCCCAGTGGTTTCGTGGGTGTCAAGTCATTCCAAATTTCTTTCTCAACGCGGAAGCGCACTTGCTCGTTATTGTCATAATAAAATGTCTCACCACCTTCTTGCTGCCAAGCCCATATTTGTTCAGTCTCGTCACTGCCGTCTCTCGTTAGCTCATGAGCAGTGTTTGGGTTAAGCGGTAACGGAGTTGCGTACAACATTGATGGTTTCGGGAGACCAGTTTGGTACGGCACCCAAATATCTTCAAAGAAGTCCATAGAGACTAAAAAATACTAGTTAGGTTGTGAGAATCTGCGCAACTACTGCAGACTTACTCTGAATACCAATTTCTTTGACGTTGCGTCTGATTTGACCTTGTATCACCTCGCCTTTGAAAGGCCGGAAAACAACCATTTCGAATTCAACTACAAATCCAAAGTTAGCAACCACGAAATAAACACAAAGTGCCTTTTTTTTTTTTTAAGTAACTATGCTTACCATTGATATTGATAAGCCCAGTTCCATTGCCAATCTGACCCTCAGAAGCCTTGTTCAAGCCCCACATTGATATGCAAAGGCCAACTCCGTGCACGACCTGGACATCGAAATGAGATCTTGAATATTTACTTGCTATAATCATGGGTTACCTTGTTAGCATATTTCTCATTGATGGCGTCTTGAATGGCAAGACCGCTCGGCTTGTCGAAATCTTCTGGTTTGATCTGGACCAGATCTTCGATGGTAACCTGAAAGAAGTAACACAAATAGTCAACCGTCTGAGATTGGGCTGTTTATTTTTGCTTTGCTTGTACTTACAACATTGAACATTGCATGAAGGTGCAAGTTCTGAACACAATTTCTCGCAGCAGTGCAGATAGGGCTACTCTTTGACCAATCTTGTCAAGAGACCAGAGACGGAATTGAGTACAAAGTCGAGATGGGAATGCGCGCGAACTCAATGAAGACGTCTGCTCATTGAACAAATACACCAGGGTTAGCAGGCTTCCGAGCTGTCTATAGACGACTGGTTGGTGGGTAGTAGAGGGAAGTTTTGCCGGGCAAGGATCGCTCGATCAGCAGGGGCGCGTAAACTTTACCCAAAGCTTGATGCACCTCCCACGCTCCTCTATTCAATCAACAAACTCTGTTGCCCGCATTGACTGCAGAATGCGAGACCGCTGATCCTCAATAAAGGATCCAAGCGACTGTCTTCCTTACGGTCGTGCGAACAAGCAATACGCGTATCCGAGGTAGGACAAACTTTCTCATTGGAGAAACAAATCCACGCCATGAACTTTTCATTTCCACCACCTCCCGCTCCGCCACCAAACCCCCAGTCAGCCGCTCAGAATCAGAACGCCACCAATGACTCCCGCGGAGGACGAGGTGCAAGGGCTTCATTACGTGCTCGGGGCAGAAGCGGCTTTCGTGGCGGCTCTGGCAGAGGACAGCGCAATACTGGTGGTCTCCATCAGACGCAAGCTCAAGACGGCCACTCCCTACGCCCATATCCTCAATGGCAAAATCAATTAGCTCCATCTCAAGTAGCAAATTCTCAGTCTGCCTATCATGCCTTGCCCCATCCTGCCGTCAATCCTCTTCAAGGGCAGCAATACCCCCAATATAACCCTGCTTTTTCTTCGCATTCGTCTCCCCTTCAGCAGCAATATTACAACACCTCTATCAACTCCAACTTTCACACAATGAGTACCTACAATCAGCCACTACCAAGCAATATGGGTGGTCTTGGCTCTCATGGAGGACCGTATCATTCATATTCCTCTCCAAACCGTCCTTTTCAGCAACTCAACAATCATTACTCTGGCACATCTGGCAAGAGAAAGTATGGGCACTTCAATCAACCAAATGAAGCAAAGCCCCCTGGCCCTGAAATTGCACCTGCCGTCCCAAGTTTTGGTATCAATCTCCCCCAGAAACCAGTCAGCATACCCTCAGCGCAAGATAGTTTTGGCAAGCGCAGAAACAAGAAACAACGAAGCTCCAATCAATTGGGTCTCACGCCAGCCAAAGAAGAGCACGAAGAAAGCGACCAGGACATTGATGAGGAAGCTCAATACGTTGATACTGGTGCCGAGTAAGTAGTACCCCGTTTTTCGGTATGCAGTGAGACTGAGTGTTTGCTAGATTGAAGTTCGAGTACAAGGGTCGGATGTCACATCTCGACTCATCGGCTGCAATTTCAGAATGGATTGCTGAACGTAAGAAGCGCTGGCCGACTAAGGCGAGGATAGAAGAGAAGGAACGTGCAGCTCGCGAACGTCGAGAACAGCGTATGACAGCAGCGAAACAAATGCACACGAAAGTTGCGACGGATACAACTTCACCAGTTGACACCTCACAAGTGCTTCCAGGAATGGTGGGATATGCGTCAAATTCCTCATCTTCAGACGATACATCCACAAACGAGGACTCAGATTCTTCCGACACTTCCAGCGACTCTGGCCCGGACCAGGAACCTTCGAAGCTCAAGACAGCCTCGCCAGAGCAGACAGTAACAAAGAATGATCAAGGCATGAATTTATGCCGCTTCTATAGCACCCATGGAACATGTAAATATGGTCGTCGTTGCAGGTTCAAGCACGAGCGTTCAGAAGCTCAGCGCGAAAGTGAATGGAAGAACGAAGCGGAGAAGAAGAAGTATGACAATAAGAAAGCTCCACGTAAAATGACGTTGACGCAACGGGTAAGTGTATATCTATGCTATCCGTTTGCTTTCTGAATACCATTGCTGATCCCGCCATAGCTCCAGCAACAGGAAAAGAAAGAGAATGAAGAGATGACGGTGAATGTCATCAAATACCTGGGAGGCATTGGATTTTTCAACCAGGCTGAGGAGGTTGACTAAACGATTGAATGTGGGCTTGAGGAAAACCCCAGTCCATAGTTAAGCACGAGCGATTAAGATTCAGAGGAGCTTTTTCTGGTCCATAGACTTTATCTTAAAGAATGCAAGGCTATTGCCGTTGACCTTCTTCGATTAGGATGATAGATCGGACAAACGAAGTCAACGTGCATTGTGCACGGTATACATGATAACAAAAGGTCTGTTTCATTGTTGAAATTCTCATTTACATTAAATGCTGTAAAGCTAGGCACCAGCAAGAGTACCTCAGAATTAATACACTGCTGAATAGCCGAATGAAAGCAAGGTAGTCATGTATGCTTGCATGTAAAGTTAACCACCGCCTGCCCGTTCAAGCAAACTAGTTGTATCCAGCCAGTCTCTCTCTTCATTAATTCCTCCACTACCCCACGCCATCATCAGAAGTCGAATGCAAAGCCGTCATTGGCAGCTATCCCACCATGATCATGTTACCATAAACCTGTCCTCCATTCCCCTTCCCGCTCGAAACCAATCCTCAACAACTCAGAGCATAAGCATAGCCGCCAACAAGACAGCCAACAACCCATTACCCACCACCAAAGCACTGGCATCACTTCCTTTCGCAGCAGGCGTGCTGGACGCCGCACCAGACCCAGACGAAGTTCCCGTCGCACCACTGAAGCCCGTAGACGACGCGCCACCAGAAGACGGCTTGCTGCTCGCAGTGCTGTTGCCCGCAGATCCAGACGGCACAACAGTGGTATTCCCCGCAGCGGGAGCGGGAGCCGGGGCCGACGCAGCAGGCGGGACGGCAGTAACCGACGCAGCGGCTGACGACGCGACCGACGACGCGACCGACACGGCAGACGACGCGGCGCTGGACGCCGACACGACGACCGACGACAGCGAGGACGCGGCGCTGGACGGGATGGGCACGACGACGCTGCTGGTGCCCGCGGCGGCGCTGCTGCTGCTGCCGGCGACGGGCGTGGAGGCCGCTGCGGGCGTGGTCGCGACCGAGGTGGTGCCGGCGGCAGCGGACGAGCTGGCGACGGACACGGCGACAGAGGTCGCGGCGGAGGGGACGGAGGTCGCTGGCGCGGGCGCTTGGGGCTGGCCGTCGGAGATTTGGGAGACGACTTGGGCGGAGGCGGTGGTGGCGAGGAGGGCGAGGGTGGTGGTTGAGAAGCGCATTTTGGATGGGGTTGGTGTTGTTTTTTGTTTTGGGAGGTTTTGGAATGTAGAGGTGTTTGTGTGGGTTTTTTCGGTTGGGTGCGCGTGAAAAAGAGGTCGACGCGTGGATTAGATGGAGATGGTGATTAAGTAGTAGTAGTAGTATCCGTTGTAGCGAATGTGATTGAATTGGTGTACAATTCGCGAGCGATGGATCGAGAGATGCTCTGAAAGAATGGAGCTATTTGTGGTGGAAGAAAAGGGTGAAGGGAAAGGAGAAAAGGCAAGAAAAAGGAGGGTGACAGAGGTTTTTGAGCAAGGGAACATCCTTCCATTTCGCCCAAACAAGCTTCTGGCGCAAGCTTTGACGCTAAACCGTTCGGTTGCAGGAAAACGGCTGGGCGACGGCTCTTGCACTCTGTGTTGCTTTGGTTCCCGCAGCCTTCCCGGGTCTCTCGGCCAACCAGCGTCACGCATCGTCCAGCCACCAAGCAGATCGATGAGCTTGCCCCTGCATTAGGCGTTGCATTCGCAGAAGCCCCATCACCCACACTCTATTTGAGGCGCCGGCGCCAGGCACTCCCGGTCTCGAAGCTTGCCACAGAACCCGCCACAGGCGTTTACCAGCCTTTTCGTCGGTGTTGAGATGCAAGGGAGTGGTCAATAGCCGCTGTTCTCAACACTTGCTAGCAACTGGCTCAGTGTTAATTGCGCTTGGCAAATCTTATGCTACTGCGAGCCCACCGAACCCGGGGAACGCCCTAGCATCCTTTCATCCTTAGAGCATCATGCGGGGTGTGACGGTGTAAGAAGTGTCCAACAATTCTTCGCGACATGTGAGTACATTTTGTGAGCCAAGCTGTGTTTCGAATGGCTTCGCAGCCACACGCCGGCTACGTGGCCTTGCACAAAGCAGAGGTCAAAATTTAGAAACCTGCGATGAGGGTGTGGAACCGGTTTGTCTCGGCCAGTCTGTCAAAGTTCTGCGCTGTCCAGTTTAGATGGATAACCCATGCTTGCCATTTGCCGGGGCCAACCAATGTACGCGTAGGCAGGGTAACATCTTTGCCTAAACGCTTACTCCGTACCGGTGATACTTGAAAATATCATGATCCTTCGATGTTGATCTATATCGTGGCGCACTATTTGCCAATACCTCGCCACCTCTTCGGTACAGTGGCTGGAAAATCCTTTGTGCGTGTGGCAAAGGCTCATCCATCTTACCGAAGTAGGCCCGGGACGGCGAGACGAGACCAAGGTATTCACAACATCCTCCAGATTCATTAGGGATAAGAACGTTCGGAATGGCTCATGTGGCCAGGAAGTGTTCCAACGTCGCCTTCGGGACTTAGGCTGCAACACGGAAATTCCACCCGCAGTCTGTTTCAGAGGCTTGCTTTTCCAAATCTAGCAAGGTGTTCACTGCTTTTTTGAATGAGGAAAATAACCGGATGGAGTGTCCATCTTCTTGTCACGCTTACAGAGTTTTCCGTGCTCAGTGCCTTACGATCGCTGACAGACTCAAACATGTGTGGCATAGTCTAGCATTCGCCAGTTTCCAGAACCTCGTCATTTCTTGTCCTACAGAAGTTTGTTGTAAGAGCATGATCGCTCTTCACCATGCCTTCTCAAAGGAATCGCTGGCAGGGCATTTTTGCGGTGATCTTGAAGTTGCATATATCAGGAATGACGGTGGCAAAATCAGCTAATGAGCAGCTTTATCAACCTTTGGATTATAGTAAACGCGAAATTAGAATTCTCTGCCTTCGTCCATCGTACTACCTTGAAGATGATGTCCAAGCCTTCCTGAGAATTGTTTCTCTGGATCATCCTCCACAGTTCAAGGCGCTGTCTTACTGTTGGGGAGATCCTACCCGTACGAAATCCATCATCGTCAATCACCACGAAGTCGAAGTTACTGACAATCTCGAGTCGGTACTTCGACATGTTCGCAAATCAACGCGAATGGTTATGCTATGGGTTGACGCTTTGTGCATCAATCAAAATGATACTGAAGAAAGAAACTGTCAAGTGAGATTGATGGCGTACATATACAAGAGCGCAACATCCGTACTTGCATGGCTGGGCGAGACAGCACATGATAGCGGCCATGCAATGAAGGTAGCGAGGAAATGGGGCAGGAAACATATCAATCCGGATTGTCGATACCTGATATCGAAAATACGTGGTGGGGAATTTGACGAGCGCTCGTGGACAGCGATAGGCAAATTGCTGAGTCGGCCATATTGGACTCGCACATGGATTTATCAAGAGCTTGTACTCGGACGCAAGGTCTACATACAGTGTGGTAACAAGCAAATCGACTGGGACTGCATCAAAGGGCTAGATGAAGCCTGGTATCAATTGGAAAGGAAAATGGACTTGTTGAGGCGGGAACTTAGCCCTAGTCATCTGAACATGATGAATAAATCTGGACTGGACAAACTTTCTTTGTTTCTTAATTTTGAGCTAGCAAAGGAGCAAAACGCGCTCCTATTTCCGATTTTGAAGTGGACTTCAAGTTTATTGTGCAAGGATCCGAGGGACCGGATTTACGCGATGATGGGTCTTGCAAGGGATACAGACTGCTATCCCAAGCCTGACTACTCTCAAGATGTTGTGAGTGTCTATGTAGCTTTCGCTCGAGCTCAAATAGAGGTGACGGGCGACCTTGACATACTGCACGAGACCGCTTGCCGTCGGACAAGTAGAAATGAGTACGACCATGGCCAACGGCTACCGTCGTGGGTACCTGATTGGACGATAAGAGCAGATCACCACATACCATACCGGGCACATGAGGAACTATATCACGCATCCTCTACTGTTCCAAAGATTCCCGTGTCAGACCTCTTCCACTCGCCATTCTCTACCCTCAAGCTTCGAGGTGTATCCATTGACACTGTCTCCCGCGTGTCACCGAATTCGATCGTTTCCCTAGGCCTGCCAGAAACCATTGCCTTTATCGAAGACGCGAAGCACAAATATGATGATCGTGACTACCGCTATCTTAAAGGGCTCGCTCATGTTCACCCGACTGGTCTTCCGCTCGCGAATATCCTTTTCCGTACTTGTCTTCTTGACCTTGACTTTCGATTTGGTTTCCGCTTAAATTTTGACTCTGGCTCCCAAATCACTCTCCAGCTAGTAGAGGGGTTTCTCATGCGCCTTGCTATGAGCTATGGTGCTATGATGCCTCGCAATCTTACAATAGAACAGATGGTGGATTTGCCGATACCACCATTTGACCTCGATTTTGAGTTTCTACCACCAGGAAGCGATCTCACAAAGCAATATCCGCATTTTGCCACTTTTAAAAATTTTTTGAGGTTTGTTAATACGACAGAATGGAACGAGATCAAGCCCATACTGATAGAGATGTTTGATCGGCACCTTGAGTGTTTCACAGAGGGAAGAACTCTATTCTGCACGCAGAACGAATACATTGGCTTGTCAACTAATAATAAAGTAAGAGAAGGGGATGTCCTTGCCGTTTTGCACGGTTGCAAGACACCCGTGATCCTGCACCCACTTTATAGTTCAACACTTGAATCGGACGGTGAGCACTTTGAGTTTGTAAGCGATGCGTTTGTATATGGGCTTATGGATGGAGAAGCTGTGCAGACTATGTCTGACGAAGCGAAAGGAATATCATCTACGCCAGGAAGTGACAACTTGGATCCGCAATGCTTTTTTATTCATTAGACGGATCAACGTCTCAAGCTAGCTTCGCTTCGGCTGGTAGATAACCCCTCGCATAGCATCTTGGAATGGAGCGATACTATCTGCTGGCATCTCGTCGTCAGTGGAGATATCACTGCGCCTTCTGCGGTGTTTAGGGCCCTAGTTATCGTTTACATGAATCCTGTATGCTAGAAAATATGGGACGATATCGCAAGTATCCAAAGCGGTGGTATTTTCTCCCTTTTTTCACTCTCAATCTGTGGCTCTTGTCTTCATCGTGCGCCGGAACTCTTGACCTTTCCAGAATATTTCCGTATGAGCAAATATTTTCTCGTCGTATGGCCCGTTTCGTCACCATGTCTACGCCGCTCACATGTCTGGGTTTTCGGCCGTCATCGTGAAGCATTGAAGCTCGTCCGCTAAGGCGAGGCCGAGCTGATGTAAGGCACCAACGATAGCGATCAAAGAGTTTCCGTCCGAAAAAGGTGCGATATTGAACTGGTTGATACTTATTTGGTAATGTAAACAATTTGTTTCTCTGTCAATGGAAGTCGTTAGAGCATTTACAAATTATTTGCAAGACAGACTACGAAGCCGGCATCCTTGGAGGCAAGTCACTGGTCCGAGAGAAACCTACGCAAACTAACGCAGCACCTTATCAGCTTCGGAGCGATGACGACAGTGGTAGAACCGACTTTTGCAAGGGATTCAAAAATAAACGAGTCTTCTTTGCCCCTAATGGATGGAAGTTAGACACGTCAGTGTTGTCTGGAACTAACCAGAGACCAAATAAGCCATCGGGCGTCATCAGGCAAACAAGCGTTTGAGCCGCCAAACGACCTGCCTTATGAATCTCATGCTGTGACCAATTGTATAGCAGACAACCCTGGTTGTATACCACTGAAAAATTTTAGCGCTGGGTGTATAGCATGAGGGATTATTTTAGTAATATAACATTGTGAGAGTCGCAACGTCTCTATTTTCCCAAGCTCATTGGTCCAAAGCTCGGTGGAAATCTGGCAGTGCATTCTGGAGAAGGGCAAACGTATGGGAGGACTGTTTCGGTTTACACTTGATCCGGCGGTCTGATGTCAAGAATGCTCTATGCTTTCATCGCACAGAGCATTGATTTGTATATGCTCAAACAAGTGTTTGCTTCTTTGTAGGCTGCAAGCTGCGCAAAAAGGGTTTTTGAAAAGGAGATCCTTGTCCCAAGTGGGTGGCAACGTGCTTGAAACAGCTACAACGGACTCAAAGTGCACAGAATGGACCATGTTGTGATAACGAGGCGCAGGAAATTGCTTCATGCCTGTTGTCGCTCAAGGTTGAAGCCGGCAAAGGATTTGATGGCGTGCCTCGGGAAGGATTCTAGCGCTTTTCTAGCGGCTTTCTAGAACGAGGTTACATCTCCCAAATTCTCACAGCCACTGAGAAAGCCTGCAGGCTGCAACAAGTCCCTGACGCACTTTCGGCTCTGCTAATTCCGTAAAGCAAAGACACCAAAGGATTGCGAGTTCTCCGGTGCCATAGTCGTCTGACACTGTTCAATAGTCGTGAGTAGCCGCCGAAAATGTGACCGTGGGAATTAGTAGAGCAAGTATTGTTCAAAGCAACTATTGGCAATCACATCAACGCGAAACTTCCGATGGGCAGTGCAACAACAGTTCGAGAAAAAGGCATAAACTCATTGAACTGACGTGCGGACATACATGTTCGGAACCAAGCCTCACCACGATAGGGGCTCAAGTTCTACCTACCAGGGCGACCTTTGAGATGCTGCGTGATTCGTAGGTAGAGAGTCTGCCTTGAGGTGCAGGGCATCGATGACGGCCTTCGGCGATTGCATACAGAAATGCATGGGCGAAAGCGTGGCGGGGCAGTCCGCGGTTTTTCTGGAAGTCCGTTCAGAGCAGCGCTTACTCTCCCACGTGCAAGACTATCTTCGTTGATTGGCTCTTTTCGACGACCCCCCACCTCGTCTGAACTTTACCTTCACCTTTCCAATCCATGCAAGCTCATCGAACCGACCACGACACCAAGCACCCGGGTTATAGGCCTTCCACTAGGAAGCCAAGCAGATGGCGCGCGTGAGAAGCTTCCAAATCAGCCTCGTCATCGGCAAGCGGGAATGTTTGCGTCGATTTCTTCATCCACAATCTCAATATCGCCAACAATGAAGATCACATCGAGACAAACCGTCTGTCATCCTTCCGTTTGACCCGATGTTGGGATAAGCGGAACTTTTTCATTCGACTGCACGTGCATCTCCACGTGCTGTCACCATTTGCAGAGAATGTAGCAAAGCTCGACATCCAGCATGATGCGGGAACTTGAGCTGTGGATTATCTTTGGGGGCCTGCATCTTCGTAAAGGCTGAGTATTCATGTCACACGTAGCACTGCCGCGATGCTCATTGGCTCGTCAAGCCTTGCCGTGTGAGGCTATCACGCGTGCTACGTGAAGAAATTCATTCTACCATATGTTACTCTGTGTCGCTCTGAAGCCTACTGGTCACTGCACAAGGCCTGATTTGATTGCAAAGAGGCTAGATACCATTTGTTGAACCACGTTTCCATATAAAGCACTTCTGCGACCTCTGCAGCGCAGTTCTCAAGGTTTTCCCTACTATCGATTTGCTCCTGCTCTTGCCCACCCACCCGCCTTGAAAATATTTTACATCACGAAGACTAAAATCATCGCCAATCTAGCCAACAAGCAGCGCTGATCGGTACAGCTGCAGCCTCCATATCACCTAGTGGCGCACCGGGGAAGAAGAAACCGAAGCAGACACGGGCTGCTGGTTGGCATGTTTGAAACCCCTCAACCACTCAAGAAGAGTTACCCACAAACGTGCTGCATCCGTGCTCGTGCAGACGCACCCTGGTAGAGGCACGGCTTTCGCTTGGGACGGAGGCTAAGAGACCTCGACCACTGGAGTGGATCGCTTTTGGACCTTCCTCCAGCACATTAAAACAGCCGCGCTCGGATCCCCCGGCCAGTTTTCTGCCTAGCTCTTGCCCGAATTATATATATATCAAACCTCGCAGATCGTAACTCCACCTTGGAGCTCTCCCAACACTACATAGTTCGGTCAAATCCATCCTTTTGCTGGACATTGTCGTAGTACACTCCTCAAAGTACTCGTCATGTCTGTCCGTGACTACGGGCTTGCTGCCCCGCATGGCCCCAATATGGATACTGACCGGCACGTTGCCACGGAGGACGTGCAGGACATGAACCCTCAAGAAGCATCCGTTTTCCAGTCCATTCTCAAGCCAGATGACATTTACGATGCTAACGGCGAGTACTGGGCCGATTTGCCATTCATGCAGCGCTTGCGCTTCGTCAACAAAGTTGACGGACAGGAAGCTAAGAAGGAATTGACTACTATCGGCCAAATGATCAAGGCTGATCCTTTAAGCCCGATCGGCTACTATATGAGAAACATGGTCATTCCTGGCGCTGGTCTTTTGCTTGAGGGGTAATATTTTTCGAGATGATCGTTATTTAAATTTACGCTAATACCAAAACTAGTTATGTGCTTTTCTCTATTGGAAATGTAACGCCACTGTTCCAGGCATCATTCGCTAAATGCTGGCAAACTCCTGGACCGAAAAATCCCCATCCAATTTGCAATGAAACGTGGCTCGATGCGGTTGACTATCTTGAGGTCATTGGCATCATTGTCGGCCAAATCCTGGTCGGTATCATCGGTGATTGGGTCGGTCGTCGATGGGGTCTAATTCAGGATGCTGTTGTCATGTTTGTTGGTTTACTTATGCTCACTGCTTCCTGGGGTGTCACTCAGAATGGATGGGTCATTTGCTACGCCTGGTCCCTTTTCTTCTACGGTATCGGCGTCGGTGGCGAATACCCGATGACTGCTACTTCTGGCATGGAGAATGCTGTTGGTTCTGGTAAAGTCTCGACAAGAGAAGATCGTCTTCACCGAGGCCGAAAAGTGACAAGCGCCTTCTTGATGCAGGGATGGGGTCAACTCTTCAACCAAGTCATCTTGATTATATTGCTCCTGGTCTTCCACCACGGTAGCGGGAATCCCCCATACTCTGAAGTGGCTACCCAGTGGACTTTCCGGATTTCCTTTGCTATCCCTGCCGTCGGCACATTGTGGCTCGTTTATTACCGTGCATACAAGATGAAAGCTGCAGGGAAACAACTCGCGACTGCAAAGAGAAAGTCCAATGTCACAGGATACGATAAGAAGGCTCTGGCTTACACTTTCACTTACTTCGGTCCTCGTGTGATTGCCACTGCCGGAGCTTGGTACTGCAATGACATCTTCTTTTATGGAAACAAAATCTTTCAGAGCAATTTCATCGGCATTATTCTGCCAAACAACAAATCCGTCATGGTTGGCTGGCTGTACAATTTGGTCAATGTCGGAGTCGAACTAGTGGGCTACTACATGGCCAGCTTCTTAATTGACCACAAATTCTACGGACGAAAATGGATGATGATCTTTGGATTCATGATGGATTTCATTCTCTTCATCGTTCCAGGATTTCAATTCAAATATTATCAAACCAAGGCTCACATCAAGGCTTTCCAGGCCATGTATTTCTTATCATCCTTCTTTAATCAGTTTGGTCCGAATTCGGTCACCTTCATTGTTGCAGCTGAGGTTTTCCCCACTCCTATCCGTGCCACTGCCCACGGTTTCTCAGCTGCATGTGGTAAATTGGGTGCCTTGACCGCCACCATCCTATTCAACTACATCAGCAACCAAACTAGATTCTATGTTGTCCCATGGTTTGGTCTTGCTGGTGCCCTCCTTACACTGCTCTTCCTCCCTGACACAACCGGTCTGGATCTAAAGGAGCAAGAACGGCGCTGGCACTTCATTCGCTCTGGCCGTGAGCATGATTACCACGGTATCGCTATTCATCCCCAGCACTTGTCTCTGTGGGAGCGTTTGAGGGGTGTCGGCAAGGGATACAACCCTGCCTTGGACTATCAGCAGAAGCTCGATGAACTGCGTGGCGAATGGATGGAACGTCAAGCTCGCAAGGCAGACGAAAAGGATAAAGACGACTTTGACGACGATGATGACGAGTACTCCAGCCATGTGAGCAACTACTTTGAGCGTACTCACAATGGAAACGGATACAACGGCAACGAGAAGAGAGTGGTAGATGAGGAACCAACCTTTTCATAGATCTTTGTTTGTAAAAGCTTTCTTTCAACTTGGGGGAAATGGTTTGGATAGGATGGACGACTACTGACTAGACTGGCTGGGCTTTATGTGCATTGTTGATGATACCTCTGCTTCTGTCATTCTCGTAGCATGTCGTTTCTAGCATTATACACATAATATCTACTGTCACACTTCACTTCCATCTTGACTGTTGTAACATGCATTGTAGAAGCGTTTCGAATTGTGGCGTCGTGCATTGTCCCAAGACGACTCGGTTGGTTGTCTGAAAGTACCAATCTCATGCTCCACAAAATTACGTGATGCACGCACGATTAAGCAAGGATATCAAAGTGATATCGAAATACTGGGACTTTATCTATACAGTGCCATGTGACATTAGCTGACGAAAGTAAGAAGCTGCATCAATACACGATCATTACCGCTCTCGTCTAAAAATAGGAAATAGCTCACTTGAGTATGGCTCTCTGACGCAGCCGCTTGTGCAGTATTTGTCATTCGAAAACTTCGTTCTGGAAGCCTCATGCCATTTGTCCTTCGTCTTGGCTCCCACATAGCCACCATCTTCTCCAGTCCATCACGTCCTTGCTCTCCACGATGACCTTGTGCACAGTATCTTCTCTCCCTTTGAGTGTTTAATATAGCCTTCCCAATATCTTCATGCATATTCTGGTCTTTTTACGGATCTTCGCCACACTCTTGGAAGCCCTCCATTCGGCGTGGTTGTTTCTCGCAGGTCCAGCACCGTCTGAGCATTGGAACGAGTCCCATGCGCTTCGCACAAGATGCAACCATGATGGACCAGGCCCTCTTCTAGCTTTGATAGAAGATGAGATGTAAATGGGTTCGTGGTAGTTTGTGTCAATGAGTGTATCGAGCAGTGCAAAGTCCTGTAGCTACACTGCGAAATTCAGTATCTATTATGCTTTTGAGCTAGCTTACATCACATATTTAAACCACATCTCCAGCACCATCTCGGCTCTCGGAAATCGACAAACTGCGGCTTCTACCTCTGGAGCAGCTCCCACTATCCTAATCCTCATCAACCTTCCTCCCCGTCCTCCCCATCCTCCTCTCCAGCTCCAACAACCTCAAACTCCCCCACCACATCCCACCGATCCCCCCTGGCGCTCCGACTCACATACTTGACAAACCGCAACACTCCCTGATCTCTCAACACAACATTCAGCGTATTAAACCCCGGCGCCGCAGCAAACAGCACGCCTCCATCGTCCTCATCCTCGCCCATCGGCGCCGACGACCTGTACTGCGCAGGGTCAGCAGTAGCCGAGGACTCATCAGCCGCCATGTAGATCTCATGGCCGCCGACATCGACCGCGGGCTTCGCGTCGTCGGCTGCATCATCATCCGCAGCGTCGGGCTCAGGAGGGCGGGAGTACAGCGACTTGGAGCCGGCATTGGGAGGCGTGGGCGGCGGTCTTGTAGCGGGGATCTCGTAGCCCGAGGACGAGTCGGACTGCTGATCATCATTGCCACCGCCGCCGTTGCCGGCTTCCCAGCCGTCGCTGGGCGTCATGCCGAAGGTGAATTCGAGCTGTGGCGAGGCGTGCTCGTAGGCGGTGGCGAGGGTGTAGTCGTGGCCGCGGCGGAAGCGGCGTGCGACGAGGTTGCTGCGGGCGAGGGTGAGGCCCGTGGCGAGGGAGAGCCATTTGCGGAATTGGGGGGAGGGGAAGAAGGTGTTGAGGAGGTGGTGGATGGGGGAAGAATCATCGGTTGATGGGGGAGAGGAGGTGGAGGAGGGCTGGAGGTAGAGAAAGCGGTGTTTGTGTGGTGGACGCGCGAGACGCCAGGATGATGATGAAGGACCGGAGTTCCAGGGAATGGAGTCTGCTGCGGTGAGGTGGTCGTGGAGGTCTTGCTGGTAGGAAGAGGAAAGAAAGTCTGCGAGTCGGAGACAGGATTCGTCGGCGAACATCTCTGCTAACTGGTCCACGGTGTCTGGGGTGAGATATTTCGGATTCATGAACTGTAGTAAATAGTCCAACTCGGCCTCGGAGATTGCATCTTCTATCTGGTCTTCCTGTTCTTGCCGTTGCTCTGTGGCAGGGTTTGTGTAATCATTCCAATGTGCTTGAGGTTCATCAAATTCATCCACATTGCCTTGTAATTGTGCCAGCGAGCTCTTTTCAGCGAGCTTCTTCTCCAAGCCTTCCTCATACCCATCTTCTCCATACTGTGGAATATGATACCAACCACTGATTGCCATCCTGACGCGGCATCCGTCGTCTTCCTCTGTGGTATCTTCGGTTCGATGATAAACCTCCTCGACATCGTGGAAGCTTTCTCCAGGTTGAACGGCAAAGAAAGATAGTTGATTAAACTCAGGTGGTATGCTTTTGCTCCACTCGGGACTTGGGATTTTGACTTCTTCGTTCTTCGTGCCGGCGCCATTCTTGTCTGCATGAGATCGTGCTCGCTTTTCCAATGGATAAAGCCTCAATGCGCCACCCCATTCTGCCTTCCACGGTTCATCTGGGTCCGTTAAATACAAAATATAGCTTACCCGCCTCGTTCCAATAACATCGTCGTGACATAGCAAATGGTCGCCAGGGTTATAGACATTAATAGCCATGTCCGTCTTCTGCCCGCTCAATGGCCCCGAATCCGCGACTTGAGCAATCCATGATCGAAACTCTGGCGAGTAGAGCGCGTCGCGGAGGGTCAAGAGAGATGGAAGACGCGCGAGCGAGGAAGAATCGAGGCCGGAGAGGTTTGCAAGGTCCCCAGATTGATGGAGACGGTAGATGTCGGTTTCTTTTGGAGTGAAGGAGAGATAGGTACGTATTTCATTGCGGACGGATCGGAGGAGAGAAGGTTCGATGAGCGAAGGAATCACGCCGTGTTTATAGCTTAATCAATATCGTCAGGCTTGTTAGCATTCCTAAACAGATTCTGTGCTTTGCTTACGGTTCCGAAGATGAATATTCATTTTTGTATTGCAACAGTTGTTTCTCCTCAAACAAGCCTTGACGAAAATTGTCCTTCACATTCTCGACAGACGTCGCTCGCTTTTTGGTTACACTATTGGAGTCCAGCTCATGGTTGACATCGGCTTTCCTCTTCATGTTTCAGCTGGTGACTCGTTGGGACAATTTGTTGAATGTGGATAAGAAAGTTTGTTGATTTGCACCTCCAAACTTTAGTGCGGGTCGGTATCTAGTGACGCCACTTTCTGTCACATCCAAACACGTATTACCTCACTTGTCAGACAACATATGCATGTTTACCAATTAATTCGTTTCTATATATACAAGGTACAGCCAAATAAATGTTGAGGCAGATGCTTACACGGTGAGGTAATGTGACATTTCTGTCTACAAAGCCAACCAGTCTTGCTTGTTCGTCTCAGGGATTCATGCGACAATGATGACACAGATGGATGGATCCATGTAGTCAATCTTTGCGCTTGCCAGAGAAAAGACGATTCCATGCACCTTCCCGCGAGAAATTGCATCTTCACATATTTGTACACCGTCACATTTGCGGGTGCATCTCATCGTGCCTCAGCACAACGTGGAAACAAATCTACGCGCCTACCCGTCGCTCGGGTCAACGTACCCAAAGTCAAGCCGATACTCTTCAGATGAAGCAGCTTTCCTCAATTTGCACCCATGCACTCGTGGCTCGGCCGATGTGGGTTTGATTATAATTTTCCGTCACCAATGACTGCATGGTGTATTGATCGTATGCGATTCAAACATCCATGCGTCCCCCAAAATAAGCTTCTATGGTTTCGTCTTGGCTGAGAATCGTCTTCTATAAGAGCCTCGATGCTAACGGACAAGACTGAGTTCTGAGTCAGTGGGCCGGGTTGACGCTGTAAGTTCAATTCCTCGATTGTCACAGCCACCAGTCTCACCCAATCACGTTTGGAATTGGCCTTGCACCTCTTAAATGTCTTGCATAGCGGCTGTCTGAATTATTGAGTGATTGGGGATTAGTCAAAGGCTGGACTCGGCTCCATCATCGGAGTGGCCGCCCAATAATATGTACGAACTTATTTGCTAATCGTATTGAAAGTTCTTTTTTCGCACGTGGCTGCATTTTTGCTGCTTTCGGTGTCTCGAAAGTGCGTGAAGTTGATGATGTGGCTGAAAGCATGATAGGCGAAGAGAAGAGGCGGCTCATCGTCTCATTTAGCGCTCGAAACAGTAGAAAGTAGAAAATTAGAAATTATCAAAAATTGTGGAGATCGGAAACAACGCCGTTCTATTGTGGCAGAGAGGTGACGATCGAGAAGTCACCGTTGATCAATACCCACTACGCCGCGGGACCCTTTGGCGGCTGCGCGGGCCGCTGGGGACTAGCTGGAAAATAAAATTCACATTGATAACCCTAGATATTAGATATTGGACTATAGACCGCACATCTGGCAAAGTTAAAAAAGCACGACTGGGTTAGCGTTGAGGATACACATGCATGCATGGAGAAGTTTTTCTTCGTATGACGAAGCTGATGAGGTCTAGATGGATTGCATGATCGGGAGGCAGGAAGCCTGGAACCTTGGTGTCTTTTAATAGACTAAGATGTGTTTCAAAGACGACTGGAAAGAAATTGTTTGGATGGGAAGTGGCCGACCAGTACCCAGTCCTGTGGTCAGCAGTAACACAACGATGATCGCAGAAGTTTGTGTCAGCGGATGCGGGGTTCCAGGGAAGGCTGGAGGTGCTTTGTATCAAGACGTTGATGCAGGGTGTTGCCCCAGAAGCTTTTTAAGCTCACCACGGTCGTAAGACAGATGAGTAAGGAGGAGAGCAAGTCCTTCCAGTTTAGCAATGCACAAGAGTACAAGGTCCCTTGACAGGCGACCAAAGGAGCGAGACGAGCCTCGCAAAAAGAGGCATGATGTGCAGCGGAGACGGATATAGCCGGGCGATGGACGGTCAGAACGAACGAAGAAAGTTAATCGCCTGCTCCGTCAAGGGATCCCATCGGAGCGCCGAATCGACAAACAAAAAACAACCGTTACTCAGTAGCCCAAGAGGGTAGGAGGGTATGAGCACCAACTTGGGCTGACGATCAGCCGAAGGATGAGTGTGCAGGTTCTGGAAAGGATTAGCATGGATCTTGACCCGTTCTGCTCTCCAACTGCAGATGCAGCTGCACACGCATTGAACACGATGTTGTCATCCACACAGTCCGGGGTGCGTCCGTATTGCAATCCAAGGCGATTTTGGGGCTTTTCGATGGAATCTGTGTGTGGATAGCGTGTATAGTGTGGACAGTGGGTATCGTATGCGTGAGGAGCTCAGACAGGACAACAGCGGCAGCACACAGCCATCACTGTCCATGACGCACGGCAAAAAGTTGTGTGGCCGCACCCGGACGGGCACCAAAGCTGAATCTGTGGCGCCTCGGCAAATTTTGTTGCGCGCTGATGGACGCGAGGCCTTGTTGCACAGAAGCTTATCCGCCGCAGTAGCGACATCGGCTTTGGGCGCCAGTCATCTGCTGCAGCCGCAGCTGTCACTCGATGCACGCAGTAGGTTTTGAAGGTATTGGGTAGGCAGGCTGCCGGTCATTGGGGAAGGATAGCCGCGATCAGCCAGGGTGATTTGCCATGAGGACAGAGCATGGCGCTGGGGGAGATGAGCAAATGGGCGACAGGGTCTGTGCTGGGGAGATGGATTGGGAGAATGCAACGTTGACGCCACTGCATGGTCATGCCTGGGGGGGAGGGCAGGACGGGCAGAGCCAGCTGGTGGGCTGTGGGCCATCTTTCCATGGGGGCTACGGGCTGCGCGCTCCAGGGGCTGAGAAGGAACAAAAAATTTAGGAGAGCCGCCAACAAAATTAGGATGAATGGGCCTGCAGACGCATGTAAGGGGAAAGCGAGCCGATGCAACGTGTAGCACGAGGGCAGCTGGAGGACAGGCGGTGCTTGTGAGTGCTGATCAAGACGACGGGCGAGACTAAGCTTCCCTCGGGCCGGCCGCTTTCGGCGTAGTGTGGTACTAGCACGGCGGCCGCCGGGGGGGACATGGGGCCCCGCCTAGGGCATAATGCAGCGCGCGGGAAGCTTCACTCACGGCTGACGGCACGGATGGTGAGCTAAGTGGTGGCAGTGGGCCCGGCGGAGAGGCGGACACGGGAGAGGGCGAGGGCGAGGGTGAGGAGGGGACGAGGCGAGGCAGACGGCAGACGGCAGACAGGCGAGGGGAGGGGAGGGGGGAGGGGGAAATTGCAGTCAGCAGCAGCACCGGCGACAGCAGCACCGGCAACAGCAGCAGCAACAGCAGCAACAACAACACCAGGACCAGCATCAGCAGCATCGACATCAGCAGTAGCAGCAGTCGCGGCGGTCGGGTCGTGAGTGGTGCAGCAGCAGCAGCAGCAGCAGCAGCACAACGGTGAAGCCGGGCTTCCATGTCCCAGGCCGGGCGCTAGCAGTAGCAGGCTGTGTTGGTTAGATGGATGGAAGCACACGTGGGGAGAGAGGTTCGGGGGCAGATTCAGAACGCGGGATGGCGCTGTCGCCTGGGCTTTCGGCGTTGCTTTTGGGGCGCTAGCAGCAGGTAGCGTCTTGCGATTGGGTGGGCCGGGCGCGCGACGATCCCAGACCCCTGCGCTGCCATGTTCCCATCCGCTCGCCGGCCCATGCGCCCATGCGCCCATGCGCCCATGCGCCCATGCACCCAGCACTGAGCGAGAGCCCGTGAGAGAGCGGCCTGAGAAAAAGCCTCGCTCCTCCACCGCAGCTGCGCCGTGACTTCCTCTCCCTCTGCCATCCTGCTGCCCGACCTGCTCGCCCTCCGTCAGCCTGAGAGCTTGTCATCGCCAAAAGTCGTCCACGCCCGCCCTCGACCCTCTCCATCCGGTCCATGCAAGGCGCCAATTGACTCGCCCAGCGCCGTGCCTCTGGTTCCTGTCCTCCTCATCGCGACCTGCGACCTCCCCAGCGCGAGACAGACAGACAGCAGCCTGTCACCTGCCACACAACCTGATCGCCCCGCGCGCGCTCCCATGACTACGCCCTTGCCCGTTCGCCTCTGACATACTTCTTCCACCGACACCTTTTCTTCTCCAAACTTGGCCTGGCCTGCACTTTGCCGTCGCGACTCGACGTCACGCCTGCTCTTCTGCCCGCACACCGTTTCTCCACCACCTCTCGTTGACTTCGGCCCTCGATTCGCTTCTTCGACTCTGGAGCCATTCTTTGCAACAAACTTCAATTCGTTCACTCTTCAAGAATTCAAGAGTGCTGCTTCCATCTACAAAAGTGATTTCTCCTCGACAGGGTCTAGTGTTTCAGCGGGAATAAGCCAACGGACGTGAGGCTCTTCCGCTTCTAATAAGGTTCTGCTGCCACGACTAGCTCGGCCATTCTCACCTTTGCTGTAAAAATTCATTAATACACGCCTTCGCTTCGATCGTTTACTCGAGTACTTCTCAGTCCGTCGAGTCCGTCGAGTCTGTCGCTCCGTTGCGGTCCTCGTCCAAAAGCTTCTCGCGAGACAAGCATACTCTTGTAAATTCGATTCGTGCACCTCGCAGAACCGTTTCGTATTGTCGGTTGATTGTTGACGTCAGTGATAAGGTACGTTAATTCTCTGTGTTGAACTTGACGCGACCTTCGCGCACTGTGCCTTTTATTCCTCAGCCGCGGCCACCCACATGCACTAATACATCGCAGGTCTTCGCTTTCGCTTCTCCCTCCTCCAACTTGCGTTCCGACAATCGAATTTGTTATCGGCTCTGCTCATTGCTCCATAAAGTTGCATTTCCATTGCTGACCTCACCAACAATTTCGCATCATGTCGGCCATGGATCTTTCTCCACAGCAACGCGACGGGCCAACTTCTCAGCCGCAAGGCTTGCCATCCATCTCCTCTCTAACAAATGGCCTGTCACCTCAACAAGGCTCGCCATTAGATAGCAAACAAGAGACTCGAGACTCTGGCGCATTCTCTGTTTCTCATCAGAGTAAACGTGAGTAATCTTCATATTAGCACCAAGCCTTGTAATATGCTGCACTTGGCAACGATAATAACCCTCCTATCCACGCCCTACATCACTAGTCATAACTTCCATACATTATTTCGCATTTGACAAGTTGGTCCGAGATTAATGAATATCTGAAAATTGACATTGCAGCGGCTTGAGTGCGATAAAAAACTCGTCAATCTCTTCATTTGGCAAAATCAAGCCGATTGATGGTCACCAAGCTAATTATTGATTCGCAGATTCTTCTGCTGTATCGAACCCAAACCTTCAGATCAACACTATCCTCAATGCCGATGATTCTCCAAACCGTCGTTCTACCGGGCCGACCACTCCCTTATCGGCTCGAGTGTCCTCCCATCACGTAGGCAGTTTCATTCCTTGTGCTTTGCTTTACTGACTCGGCCTTTCAGAGTGGCATGCTCCCGTCCCTCAACCAGCCATTTGAGGGTTACAATAGGGATAGTGGAACAGACTATAGTAGGAACAGCGGCGTCGAGTTCAATCGCAATAGCGGACTGGAATATCGGAACAGCGGTACTGACTATAGGACCAGCGGTACCGATTACAGAACCAGTGGGACCGATTACCGTAGCAGTGGCACAGACTACAGGACAAGCGGCACCGACTTTAGCAGAACCAGCGGAACAGATTACACGCCTCAACATGAGTCGAGGCGTAGCAGTGTGGATAGCCGCATGAACAGTGGTCTAAGCCATCTCAACATTGGCCCAGCGTCTCCTTATGAGAGCCAGAATGCCTCTCAAGTCTCCCTCATGTCTAACCTCCAACATCAACGTGGAATCACACCTTCCGGTCCTCCACGAGCGAATATCACGGTCCCGGTTTCTCCACTAAGCGGACGTTCCAGTTTACGGAGCAACCAAGCACCGCGTATTGCTCCTGTCATCAATCCTAATCCAAGAGGCGTTTCTGGCATGCCTGATCCAACTGCTGCAGCGCCGACTAAGGGTTACGCGTGGGCTTTTCCGGACAGCAGACCCGACTCAGAAGCACCTGCAAGGATTGTTGAGAATAGGATCAGTGAGAATAGATTGAGCGAGAGCCGGCTTAGTGAGAGCTCCAGTCCGGAACGGTCAATTTCCCGACAAGGTAGCTTTGCGGCATCTGTCAGCAGCAGTCTATACACTGCCGAAGCCAACTTGCCCCCTGGCCAGCGAAGGTTTGATGATGGTGAGTCCATCTCTCCTCGTATTTATTATGATCGTACTGACATATCTTCCAAAGATCCCGCCACAACCCATCATCATTCCATGAAACACAAAGCGATTGTGAACCTGCAGGGTGGTGATGCCTTGTCGCCAGCTGGTAGTGGCAACTACAGCCGCACACCAGAATTGCGCAACAGCCACAAACTTGCCGAACGCAAACGTCGCAGCGAGATGAAAGATCTCTTTGACACTCTCAATGAGATTCTGCCTGGCGGACCCAGCAATAAGACGAGCAAGTGGGAAATCCTATCCAAAGGTAGGTCAACTAATCAAGTTCGTCTCTGTCAATGTATAATGCTGACTCGCGTGTTATAGCGATCGAGCATATTAAAGCACTAGACCGTACCAACAATCACACTCAATCTGAGATTCAACACTTGCGTCCCGAAGCTGACTTTGCCCGTCGTGCGCAATCAGAGAATGATCAGCTTCGCCACGAAATCGAGATGATGTATTCGCAGTTGCGTCATTCCGATCCGCAAAGCCCACATGTCTATGGCACCATGACCAGTCATCTTGCTCAGCAACAGCAGCAGCATCACAATTCCCAACCAAATGGTACCAACGGCTTCACACCTAGCCAACCGCATACCAATGGAGCGAGTGGGAACGTGCTACCACCACTCCAACAGCAACAGCAGCAGCAACCGCAGCAGCAGCAGCAGTCGACTTCAGCTCAAGGACAATGGGCTGGAGCGGGTCAGAATGGAGCGCAGCAGCCGACTAGCAGTGCGCCAATGCAGGGTGTCGAGATGTACGGACGTGGGTTCGAACGCCGATAGGTTCGGTGTTTAGCCTGTGTACTGGAGTCCGCTGAGCACGACACTGCATGAAACGCGGCACGAATGTTATTGTATGATTACAGTATCATGATTTTATTCTCATTTGTCACATTCGATTCTCACTTGCTACATTCTTGGGCGTCTATCGGACTATGTCTACTTCTGGTCGGGAACCAAAGCTTGTTTCTCTTTCTTGTTGCAATCACCAAAAAGGACTTTACGGCACGAATGGGGCTGCTGGGACTCATTCCGGCAGATAATGGGACCGGGCGTTGCTCTGGGCCGGATGGATGATTAGTCGATTTGCCTTTTTGCTTTTCTTTTCTTCCCGTCTCGATACCACATGGCCATGCTGCCAATCAGTTTTCCTTTGTCGTCCTTCACTACTTGCCTTCTGTCTTTATGCACTTCATGTATTGCTGTATGGGTTCTGGGACTTTTCATATATTTTAGACGCGTCGATGGAGAGGAAGATTTGTGATGTCAAGACAAACGAAAGAAGAGCATTCGCGGTGTGAATAAACGACCTTCGTCTGGTCTGGTGTGTCGACATAGTCCCTGAATTAAGGGATATTTGGTTTGGTACGAGAGGAAGCGATGAGACTCGTATGAGCGTGAGATACGAAAATCAAAAGAGCAAGCTATGAGAACTGGGAGAAAAGGGTACGAGAAATGGAAGAAGTCAAGGACTGGCACCTATACAGCAGGCCTCTGGAACCCTAGAGGTTCGTGGAACAAAACGACACGATATGGTTGAGGGGAGATGAATGGGTAATGGGATTGTCATATTGCTGGCAAGCTGCTGGCAGAATTTAACTATATCATCTAGGACAACCAGATGAGGGTGATTGACGTGATGATAATAGATGAAATGATCATCTTCTATTCAATGTTCAAGACAAGTGACCATTCGCACGTAAAAGTAGTTATCTTGGGTACTGAAAGTGAAGAAGACTCGCTATTACGAAAACTGTGGTGCCTAATTAGACATGATAGTGCGGATGGGATGGATACATGTGATTGGGTGATTAGGGGTTGGCCCACTTTCGCACTGTCAACAAACTGAACTCCCCCCGCCTTTGACCGCTAAACACCAAAATTCTCCCCTTGCACGCACTACAAACCCACGCGCTCGGAAGTCTGATTCCTCTCTACATCTCCTGCGTGTCTCCGGTCGTTTGAAATCATCCTTCGTCTCCCAATTGCCACTGCACGACCTCACGATGAGGGGTGAAGTAAGTTCATTCACCCCTACGACGCGTCTCTCCCCCACCAGTGGAAATTCTGCCTGCTAATTGCCCACACGCAGGTCTGCCATATACATATTGGTCAGGCTGGTACCCAGCTCGGGAACAGCGCTTGGGAACTGTAAGTTCGTCCTTGGACTATGAGACGGCCTGATACTGACAGCTGCTCCTAGCTACCTTCTCGAGCATGGTCTCAAGGCTGATGGCCGTCTCGACCCTGACGCGAAGGAGCCATCTTCCTCTGAAGGCTCGTTTGAGACCTTCTTCACCGAGACTGGCAACGGCAAATACGTCCCTCGCTCCATCTTCGTTGACTTGGACCCTTCGGTAAGCCACCTGAATACCCTTGCAATCGTACACGCAAACCCGACTGACATCGGCTTAGCCAATCGACGAAATCCGTACTGGCCAGTACCGCCAACTCTTCCACCCTGAGCTCTTGATCAGTGGCAAGGAAGATGCTGCCAATAACTGTACGTGTGAAAGAATGGAAACGAAATCCGCAGGATTGTTAATATGATCGCTTTAGATGCTCGTGGCCACTATACCATTGGCAAGGAACTTGTGGACAGCGTGATCGACCGCATCCGTCGCGTTGCTGGTAAGAGCAGCTAGACACTTCCGACACCTCATGCTCTTGTCTAATTTACCCAGACAACTGCTCCTCCCTTCAAGGTTTCCTCATCTTCCACTCCTTCGGCGGCGGTACCGGATCCGGCTTCGGCGCCCTCCTTCTAGAACGTCTCTCCACCGACTACGGCAAGAAATCCAAACTCGAGTTCGCCGTCTACCCAGCCCCACGCGTCTCCACCTCCGTGGTAGAGCCGTACAACGCCGTCCTCTCCACCCACAGCACCATCGAGAACTCAGACTGCACCTTCCTCGTCGACAACGAGGCCGTCTACGACATCTGCCGCCGTAACCTCGACATCCCGCGTCCTGACTACGAGCACCTAAACCGCCTGATCGCGCAGGTCGTCAGCTCGATCACCTCGAGTTTGAGGTTTGATGGTGCGCTGAATGTCGATTTGAACGAGTTCCAGACGAACTTGGTGCCGTATCCGAGAATCCATTATCCGTTGATCAGCTATGCGCCGGTGATTTCGGCGAACAAGAGCTCGCACGAGAGCTTCAAAGTGCATGATTTGACTTTCCAATGTACGTGTCTTTCGCTCTTTCTCCAATACTTCAATCCAGTCAATCTTCCAAAAACTCTAGGAATGCGCTAATATTCGTATCATGCAGGTTTCGAGCCCAACAACCAAATGGTCGTCTGCGACCCCCGCAACGGCAAATACATGGCCGTCGCCCTGCTCTACCGCGGCGACGTCGTCCCCCGTGACTGCACGGCCGCCGTCGCCGCGCTCAAGGCCAAAGCTTCCTTCAACCTCGTCGAATGGTGTCCTACCGGCTTCAAATTAGGCATCAACTACGAACGTGTACGTCACAGACAACCCCTGTATCTCCTCCAACCAAATTTAATGCTAACCGTGTTTTTTTCCTTCATCTAGCCCCAACGCATTCCCGGCAGTGAGCTCGCTCCCGTCGACCGCTCCGTCAGCATGCTCTCCAACACGACGGCCATCGCCGAGGCTTGGTCGCGTCTGGATCACAAGTTCGACCTTATGTACAGTAAGCGCGCCTTCGTACATTGGTACGTCGGCGAGGGCATGGAGGAGGGCGAGTTCAGCGAAGCGCGCGAGGATCTGGCCGCGCTCGAGAAGGACTATGAGGAGGTTGCTGCCGACTCGATAGACGAGGGTGCGGAGGAGGGAGAGTATTAGGATCGATGGATACCTGTTGTGGGGGACTTGGTGGGGTTGGATCAGACTGGAGGTGTAATCATTGTGCAAGGGAAAAGATGAAGGGTGATGGAAGCAAATTTGAGAGCGGTGATGCTGATGGATTTATTGGCTGCTGGCGTTTCCTAGTATATGCTTGTTTTCCAAACCCAATTTTTTCTACCTTTGAGCCAAGGCGACTATGGATGCACGGAGGCGAAGTTGCGATTCTACGTAGAAAGCAAGAATTGAATCCAGTGCTCACACGCATTCAATACTCAGGGCAAAGAGGGGCCAGGCATTTGATAAGGGTTGTAATGATAGAAGTGTATACAATCCAATCACGCTCAAGGTAGTTTGTGGATTTGGTGAGGCCAAATGCAAGGGACGTGGCAGCCCAAGTGGAAAGCCTACGTACAATGACGTTACAATATTGAATAAACTTCATTATTAACTTTATTGATTTGTAGCTGTTTGATAGTTGTCAGTGCTGTATTTGTTTTTTTCTTAGCGTACCGCCTGAGCTTGCTGAAGTAACATTACGTTTCCGATTAATCCGGGAAGAGCGGTGCCAATGCAGTGCCATTTTTGAGCGCTTTGTAGAGAACATTGCTGTCTTACAGCATCCACGATTCCATACAGAACTTGTATGATTCGTACAAACGTGATAAAAGTTTGCATGTATTGTCAAGCCTGGTTCGATACGCCGGTGGGATTATTCGCTCCGACAAAGACGACCAAGACAGCTGCATATGCCGCAGTAACAGAAAGCGTATTCGTGGCTTGATCCATGACCCAAGCCATGATAAACCCAAACAGGGCAACACAAACTGACGTTGTAATAAGCGCCGTGTACCGTGTGGGATGCAAAACCATGAGCCACATTGGGGCAAGGAGGAAGCCTCCGCCAATTGCCGCCATGCTCAATTGAGACATGAATGTTTGAATACGCTTGTCTCTCAGAGTTTGACGGGTCCCACCAATCGACTCTGGCCCCGTTTCTCGAGGCGGATGTAATGAGGAAATGTGGCTTGGAGTAGCGTTACGGCCGATTGAGCATGAGTCTTCTGGAATCGACCTCAGCTCACTGGGAATCGAGCTCAGCGCGCTGCGAATCAAGTTTGCGTCGACCCAACGTTTCGAGGTTACCACAAAAGGATCCTTCAGTCTTTGGGCGCAGCTGTGCACATAATCATTATCCCTTAATGCTTGTACTGTTATCTCACCGTCAATTCAACTCACGCGTCGGTCAGCAGCATACGCATAGAACATACTGTATTGTTGGAGGTTCTGTTCCCATCCATCTGGCTCGCTCCCTTTATAGTACATTTCGACGGCTTGGTAAACTAGCTTGATCTGAAGCTTGCGGAGTCGCATCCTTTGCATCTCCACAAACTTCACAAATATGTGACCTTTCTTCTGTTTTAGATCTTCGTGGTTTGAGATATCGTCCACCCTGAGTAGGCCTGTCAGGTGATGTGCAATTAACCAATCACTTGCGTCTTCTGCTATATGTCTCTCGTCTCCCGGATGCAAGTCAAATATGCCGTTGCCCGTATTCTCCACATCGTCTGCGATCTCTTCAGTCTTGTCATCGTTGTGAATCTGCTGTACATATTCTTGAGAACGTAACCTCCTGGGCGCAAGGCTCCCACGTTCGTTGCCCTGGGAGTCTGGGCGTTGAGAGTCTGCTCCCCTCTGACTGCCAGTTAGACTGCCAGAAGTCTTCCGCTCGTCTCCCTCAGACTCGATGATGTCATATAGAGTCCCATCTTCAAGGACTCGCTCCGATACACTTCGATTTTTCTCTTGTGGCTCTGTCATGGTCCCCCTCATAAATTTTAGCCAAGATAGTCGCTGAAATTACACGGACCTTTGCATATCGCATCATAAGTTTACATATATACACATCGCTTTCAGCTTGCCTGTATGCTAAACTTTTTAGCCCCAAATCGAATGGTCGCTCAGCTTCAAACCTTCCCCTTTACGTACGGTGGCTGCAACCTTGCAAGCCACACATTATTATCTCACAATTTTCATAATGGCTAGCAGAGACTTGCCAAACTAAGAGGTGGCTCGTGCAGCCTAAGATCATTCCACATTTTTTATTCCTTTGGTGGCCGAAATTGGAGCTAGAGAGTCATGTCCCTGCGTCAGCCCCATTCAATTACCTGGGTAGCTCATTGCATTACCCTTACATAATTATTCCGTGGTGGTCACCGTCGTGCTTCTCGCGAATATTTGAATGGATCTACAGCAACTACCGTTCAGGTCCGTGATGCCACCGTCTCGCACTACTTTCACCGTGTCTATGCAATATACGCAATTTGTGTCCTACTAGCACAATGGCAAGTGCCCCTTGGCTAACAACACGGTTCGACTTCGAACGCAAAGAAATTTCTATCACGTTCTTCAAGCCCGAACAAGCAACACAATTCCAAGCTGCAAATCCCGAAGCTCGCATATTTACTCATGAAGATAAGCACACGGTGTGGTTACCCATATTGAAGAGCATGAAGTTCATCAGAGGCTGTGGTGATGGCCTTGCGGTCTGCTTCGATTCAGAGGACGCAGCTAAAGGCTGGTGTGAACACTCGATTATTGGGACTGTAAATACTTCGGTGAAGACTGAAGTATATCTTCGCCGGGAATGGTCAGAAGCTGCACTTGATGCAAAGATAGCTTCGAGATCGACGCCAGTACGACAATCACAACGCGCTCCATCAAGTTCAACTTCAAGAACACCATCATCTTCGCACACAAGCGGAGGAGCGGCGAGCAACCACTGGACACAAACCAGCAGAACATCGGAGAGGACCCCAAACCGTTGACATTCTGGCCTCCTGAGGATACGTACCTTCGAATGTCTATGTTAGGAATCTGTACACAACGTCTATTTTGATGCAAAGCCCTGTCTGTTTCGTTTGTGAATATCTCCCTTTAGTTCCTTCTTGTACATATACCGTCCGATTCAAAAAGTCCCATCATAACCGACAAAGATAGCCAGCCACAAATTCCTCGAGCTTCCGCTATCAACGCCGAAAGTCTTTGTAAAGAGAAGTGCAGTCTCAGAAACCAGCAGCCAGTCTCTTGCAGCTAAAATACTACTAAGAACTATCTTGATCAGTCGTCCATCCAGGTCGTCGCATAGGTACCGCACAATCAACATGCTGGTGTCTATTGCCCCCTAGTCCGCCGGCTTTTCCCCGCTTCTGCAACTTCGACGTAAATGAAAAGGCGGTTCTGTGCCTTGAGCACAGCACCGATCCGAATCATGTTTCGTCACACATGCATTACGTACGTTCTCAGCATTCTTGCAGCCGCAAAGGCGGATTTACTGGCTTCAGAATATGTTTGGTTTGGGAGCCCAATGGCTGCTAATAAATCTTCAATTTGCGTATGTATCAGATTAGCTCTCTCTCTTAGAACGGCGTTCATATTGACCAGCATAGTGTGATATTCTTGCTGCAACAAAACTCAGCGGTAGGCTCCTTTATCCTGGCACCGAAGGCTATGAGTCACGAACCAATCTGTATTGGTCTGAGGTGGCTCGTTTGACTCCACAATGCGACTTCCTCCCCTTGGATGCAGGTGACGTTTCAGCCGCCGTTTCGGCTCTGTCTACGGCTGAAAACTGTCAGTTTGCCGTCCGCGGTGGTGGTCATACCCTATGGGCAGGTGCAGCAGGCATCGAAAATGGTTTGACCATAGATTTCGGCCACATGAATGCCACCACTTACCATCCTGAAAACAATACTGCTACAGTCCTTCCAGGAGCTTCATGGGGGTCCGTGTATGAGAAGCTGGATCGAGAAAATGTTACTGTTGTCGGTGGTCGCGCAGCTTCGGTCGGTGTCTCTGGTCTTGTCCTAGGCGGTGGTAATTCCTTCCTTACTGCTCGAGAAGGTTTTGTGTGTGATAACGTGGTTCAGTATGAGGTAAAGAGTAGTGTTGACTGGGCAGACATCATCTAACAGATATAGGTTGTTCTGGCCAGCGGCGATATTGTCTACGCAAACAATTCGACACACACGGACCTCTTTCAGGCCTTGAAAGGAGGATCGGGGAATTTTGGCATCGTTACTCGTTTCGATCTTTCTACGTTCGAGGGCGGAAACCTTTGGGGCGGCGTCGTTGCCTACCCAGTGAGCACAACATCCCAGCAGCTCCAAGCCTTTGTAAATTTTGGTAACAACGTTGAGAATGACCCATACGGATCTGCCATTACGATGTGGCAGTACCAATCTCAGAGGAATACCACAATTATCCTCAATGCTTACGAGTATACAAAACCTGTCTCTGGTCCTTCTGTGTTCGACGAGTATCTAGCGATTCCGGGAAACTTATCTGATTCTATGCGAATTACCAACATTACTGACCTTACCCTGGAATTGGACTTCCCCAGTGGTCTAAGAGGCCTGTTCATGACCCTCACATGGAGAAATAGCGATACCATCCTCAGGAAGGCCATCAGCATTCATGATGATGTTGTCAATCGCCTTCGGCCTGCTTTCGGTGATTGGGTTGTGAATACCATGTTCCAACCGATTCCAAGCATCTTTAGCAAAAACAGTCGAAATAAGGGTGGCAACATGCTCGGCCTTGACAGATTTTCCGACAATTTAGTTTGTTAGTACATCCTACATGATTGAAAATGTGTCCTGACTTTGGTGTGATAGTGTATCAAATCTACATGTCTTGGCAAAATCCGCAACAAGATCTGCTTTTTGAGAGCACTGCGTCATGGGCTATCCGAGAACTTAGCGAGTACGCAAGAAGTGTAGGCGAGGATAACCCTTTCATCTACTACAACTACGCGGATAAGGATCAGGATCCTCTGTCCAGCTACGGTGAGCAAAATATTGAAAAGATGCGTGCTGTGGCGGCCAAATATGATCCCCACGGCATCTTCCAAAGCAAGGTTCCAGGTGGCTTCAAAATCTCGAAAGTTACAGATTCTGCAGATAATGCTCCAAAATACGAACTATGAAGAAAGCGATCCAAATGGGTAGTATTTTCAGCCGACAGCATAAACAATTACGTTCACTTATGAACTTATCCATCTACTCATACGGGTCATTACTCTCTTTTGATCAAATATCTAAATGTGTACTGCGCAATGACCATGACTGGCCTACTGGACAGACGCGTGAAGGGATTCTGCATAGGTCTGGCTACTGCACAGGTTTCGAAATTAGAGCTGCCGCGGGTCAACCGGGCAATGGCATCTGCATTTTCAAACAGTAACCACAGCTCAGATCGCTTCACCGTACGAAGCTATTTCGCTATTACACTATTAATGGGCATGCGCTGGAGTCACCTATCCACGAACATCTCAGGAGTCAGTAGTTCTGTAATTGAACCGGAACTCTAGTTTTGAGCTATGAGAGCGTACAGTCCCTCCATAATATCTCACTCTTCCCTTTTTATTATCGCACTTCCGGTCAGGCCCGCATTTGAACGACTCAAACCCTGTTCGATAACAATTCGCGTTTCCCGAGCGGCCCTTATTTTATTCGCGACGCCTCCATCAGCCCTCCATACAATGGCGTCAGTAACATTACTTCGACCCTGGAGCGTTGCTAGGGGCTCTGTGGATTCAAACAGACATAGTGCGCAGAAATCGGTCCCCATTTGACCATGATGTTGGTTCCGACCTTTCCCTTCGTGGCTGCCGTGGAACTCAGCCCGCTCAATATAGGCGACTTCCTCGCGACTGTGTCTCATTCCGGGTTTCTGATTGATAGCGCCTAGTCTCTTCCCCGCAAGCTCAACACTTAAACCGCTGTGCGGCCCTGGAGGCGCGCTATGACGACGTTCTCCTTCATGTCAGCGCATCATTGCCGCCATCTTTGTGTTATACGAAGAGGTACAAGGTCCAAGGATTGAATCGGAGGGCGACTTTGAAGCTCTTCTTCAGCAGGTCAAACACATCCACAGGCAGCGGTGCGCTACTATCCACCTAGCTGACGGCCATATGAACGAGTCTGGCTGTACCGTGCTCGCCTTTCTGCTGTATGTCTTTTAGCTACGCGACGTTGCCTTGACTTGTCATCGTCATCTGCATACGAGGCTACTTGCCATGAAAGTCTCTTTGCTCTCCTATTCGGCTCAATCAGCGGCACCCTGGTTCTCCAGTACCATTTACTCGTCGATCTCAGCTGTCGATATTTCTGGTTGTCGGTGTTGCGTTCCCCTGGGAGATGTCGGCCTTTGTCACCTCCATATCCGATGATCACGTCTTTGCCACAGGTATATACTACTGGCGGTTCACTCCCTCAAAGATGCGCGTGTCGCCATGCCCAATTTTCCAGTCATGTTTCTGTCAGGCGTGGGCGTATCAACTTTTGCTGGTGCTGGGTCGGACCCTTTCATTACCAAGGCTAAAGCCCTATATCCCTACCAGATACGGTGCTCAAAGAGAACGTGAAATCGGTCTATCAAACGATCGTAGACGTGACGTTGCGATTGAAGATTATGGTAGCAATAAGATTGACATTAGTGTGGTAGCGCAGCAAATAACTGCTGAGATGTAGGGAGACAACGCGTAGAGGAACGCGAAATGGGATCGCGAGCTGCCAGTTGTGCGACTGTACACAGAGCGGTGGTGAAAGCGATCAGCCAAAAATGATGTCTGAGGAGGCGTCTTCGGAGCTGGGAACGGGAGCGGTTTCAATGAAAGGTGAAGGTTGACTATGCGGTGTAAATCCGAAGCTATATTCCTTATCGAACAGCAAATCGAATAAATAAGCTAGTGAATTCTTGGCCCCTGTCGATCAAATATGTCTTTGTGGAGAATTTCCAATAAGTGGCTTGGGTGGCCTTTGCTCCTCTGTCGTTACGCCATCCATTAGCTATTCAGTCGTATGTTAATGGTGTCGATTTATGCAGCCCGTCTATGTAGCTCTTCATAGATGCCCATTCTGTAGGTCGTTTCACTGCGAGACTAAATGTCTTATCTGATGTCTCCGCTCCTTCTAAAATTTCGGTCCAAATTTCTGCAAACGACAGCGAACTGGCCCCTCATGCTACCAAGATTGCTGTTAAGATTGTTCGGTCAGCACTAGGTAGTGAGCTTGGGCACGAGCTAGGGTCTACGTTACGTAATCAAAACGCGGCTGATGATTTCTGGCTTTTGACCCCCTTCATGGCACCAATCCTGTGGCTAATTCCTTCTCTGGTTTCAGCCCTGCTTCATTCCCAAGTCATTAATCACAAAAACTACGAGCACTGCCGTATACGCTGCTGCTGACGCAAAGATCTCTGCTCCTTGGGCATTGGTCAGAAGTCCCAGATTATCGGCAAACAGATAGGTGAATAGCACAATCATCCCAACATGCAAGTCTATGCTGGCATCGGGCGTTAATAGCAGAGAGATAATCGCTTTGACCAAGAGAATGGCGCTGAGCAGTATCCAAATGACTACACTGAAACGCTGGACGCGCTTTTCCGAGAGAAACACAAATCGCCCTGGACACAGGTTTTTCCGTCTTGGTCCTACACAAACGATAAACCTTGAAATCACTCTCGCGCGACAAAGTTGAGTTTGAAGGAAGAATTCAGCTTAAACAGTTAACTAGAATGGCTCCTCAAATCCTGTTCCGTCGGTCTTCATCTACAGAAGCAAGCGTAATGAGATGTCGCAAGTTCTCTTCTGCGAACAACCGGTCGTCGCGTCCCCAAAGAAAAGGCGGTAATCTCTTGAATGTTTTTCTGAAATTACGTAGCGTTCGCCCCGCTGGGGCGCTCTTTTTTAATATCTCGTTTTCCGAAAGCAGGCCCTGGTCTGGCCTGAAGTCAACCTTTTCAACCATCCAAGAATGTGCTATCAACTGTACTAATGGTCTTCTCTGATGCTTACTTTGATATCGGTCTGCAGTTTTTGCCGTTTCTTTTCAGTCTTACCTTTGTCTTCTTCCAAATGCTTCTAGTATCCAGCGGATTGCTGTGCAGCTTCATTGTTGATATCCTTTGTATGCTTTCTATTTTTTGCAATTCTTTCTCTGGCTCGTGAAATGCTCTCTGCTGATGCGATAAACCTGGCAATTAAGACATTCTAAACATTTCAGTCTGGCTAACGATGTCCGACAAGACACGAAGTCTTGAGGGATTATAGCTCGGATGCTATCGCCGGCAATCAATCTTTGTGGAGTCATGATGTCTTCAAAACTGATTCAAAATCGTTGGTAACCTGCGAGGAGAAGGGTCTTGGCGACGCATTCGTGCGTGAACGAAGTGGCGATATAGCTCCGTTCACGATCGTCAGCGCATTCCATGAGTTATAGCACGGCTGAACAAGCGGTTAATCGCCTTAAGTTAGCTTGCCTTCCATCTCGAAGGATCCATGATGGGGATTTTGTACAAGACTCTACTATTTCTTCTGGCAAACGGGGTCCTAGTGAAGTACCGATGCTCGATGGTTCGGAACGTCGCCAGCACAACACTTGGAAATACGAGCTCGGCTTCGAGAGTATCAAGGCCACAGATGCACAGAGGCTTGCCGAAAGGAATTGCAAGGATCGGCTCGACTCCGGGCTCTCTGAGCCGAGATTATGCGACAAAATCACCAGTGATGCTATTGTACTGAGAGTACCAAGTATGCCTACGGCTCATAAATCTGGAGTGGACAATTCTAGTAATGGCAGCAGTATGATTTTAGCATGTTAGAGTATTGAACAGGATATTGCGGCAACAAACGTGAATGTAGCAAGGCCGCCAGCTTATATCATATGGATTCAGCTATGATAGCCACCGTTTGCTATCCGTGTTGGAAGGTTGACTATGAGAGATTAAGTACAAGAAAGAATGCTTATCAAGATGTAGCCTAGGGATTATAAATCGCTTCACCAAAGCAGCAAGCTATGCATACTGAATTTAATACCCAGAAAATGGTTTGTACCTTATAACCCGTACGGTCCTAATCCGAGTTACCGGGCGAGCCACCGCCGTCTGTGAAGAGACTATTGCCGAACGGGAATGGTACTGGAAAGCCAAGAAGAGCCATCGTTGCTGTGGGGAGCGCTACTTTCAGAGCGCCGACCAGAACTTTTCCCGTTATACGTCGCTTCTTACCACCCGTTTTCTTTGAGGCGACCTTCGCCTCGGTCAACTCAGCAATCTTCTTTTCGAGCATCTCCCGTTCTTCAATCCTGATTTTGCTTTCATTAGCCCTGACTAGAGCCACGGCCTGCTCGAAGCTCATTTCTCGCACCTTTCTTTGCTGGTTTTGGTGCTGCTCCATCTTGAGTTGCATGTCATATAGCCGACTCTCGAATTCATTCTCCATCCTCCGCTTTTCTGCTCTGCGGTCGTATTTGAGCTGCTCTTGCTGCTTTTGCAACTTCTCTAGATCCTTGTTGAGTTTCTGTTGTTGCTTCTCAAGTATTTCGCGGAGTTCATCATCGTGTTCTCGTATTGCTTCCTCCATATCTTGTTGCATTCTTTCCAGATCCTCTCTATGCTTCTGCTCAAGTCTGACTAGCTCTTCGTTGACCACCTGACCAGCTGCAGTGTTGATCAAAGGTTTTTCCTCTTCGACGAGTTCTTGCTGGATCTTTAACGTTCTTGGGGACTTGTTGAGGAGTAGTGATATGATGTCCAGTGCAGCATTCCGGTCTGTTACCCGCTTCATGTCTGAGCCTCTTGCTATCATGTCTCCCCAAAAGTCCTCATTAGATCGAAGTTGCTCTTCTCGTTCTAGAGCCAGTTGTTTATCGACAACATCCCAAAATGTGGTTGCCAAGACAATATTTTTGAGCGGGTCGTTGCCACAAAGCTGACGAAACATTTTGAGATTTCGCAAGGCGGACCCTTCCATGCGATTATGGTTGATGTTATGGAGGTAAATAACCCCGTTCAATTTGGTGTTCTCCTCATATGATTCTCTTAGCCACTCTGCGATTTGCTGAAGTACTTCGGTTTCAGATTTGTACGTGTCATTGAAGCCAGGTGTGTCGACGAGGTTGACGTTGTATCCCTGTAGATGGAACGAATATGCTACCAAATCTGAAGTACCTACAACACGTTTTAGACTTTCAAATGGCTAATCGTGCGATTCCAGTTGAACATCTTACAAGATTCGAGCTTGTGGCCGATTTGGATATCCTCGTCCCCGCTTGCGGTCTGAATGAAAGTGCTTTTGCCCGATCCAGTAACTCCCATCACGGCAATAAAAGCTCATGGGGCCCCTTCTACGGTATCATTTTGGAAATCTGGCGGTGCTTTAAATACCATGTTGTCAAATTCGTGATGAATGGAAGAAGCATACAATGCGAACAAGAAATTCAGAACAGAAATACAAAAGGAAACGAATAGATGAAGGATTGAGGTAGGAAAGGCGAGCAGCGGTAATCCACTCCGAGAAAGCTTTGAGCCGCAAGGCTGAAACAGTGATAGCCTTGTAGGCGCTGCATATGTCGCTACATATGCGCCGGTACGAAACTAGCCTGGATCCGATCATGCAGCAAAAGCCGCTTTCTTTCATGTAGTGATTGCCGTAAATGGCTAATTGGATGAAATCAGCGCAACGAATGTCTGTGCACAAAAAGGAGGATTTGCTTCATCTGCACTAAACACTCTCGACTTTCCCCGACGTAGCGCCAGCGCTATTTCTAGGATTAATACGAAACACACTGGATCGCGGCTGCCTAAAGCAGTTTCGAGCCCAGAGATTTCAGTTTGCCTTGCAAACCCCTTGCCTGCTGAGACTCATCGATAATGCAAACCGCCTTTTTGAGAACTATCCACGCAGAGTAGTCAGATCCATCCCCGTCTCCATAACTGATCATAGCAGGATGTGCGACCATCAAAATTGGCTTTCCGTCTAACGCCTTTGGGTCATCGTTCAAGATCTTACTGTGAAGTTGATGCGCCTCTATGAGCGGGTCCTGAGAAGAGAACTTCTGTGGCAATTCATCTTTCTTCCTCAATTCGAAGTGCCTCTTCTGCACATAAAAAGAAGAAGAGATTTGTGCGGATTGTAATATGATGTTGAACAGCTCAGTACGAGATGTCTCTGAGGTCGCGTCTTTCGCTAATATTGCTGTAGCGGAGCAAAAGACCATATCAACACACCGGCGAGCAATCTCTTCCTGTGCTGCCTGCATTCTGCTATTGGCTTTGATAGTTGTCTCAGAAGCTTTGGAGGTGGAAGTGGGTCGGGGGTCAATGAGACGCAAGGTCTGCGCTCTCCAGTTGCATGCTTTGCCAAGATCAACTTTGGGCGAGTTAGCAATTGGGCAATACAAGCCAAAGCATAAGCGCATACCTATCCGCAATTCTGTGTAAACGCGTCGGAGATTATCAGTGTCACTCCGCTCGACAGCACTGCCGTCCTTATCTTTGCTCGGCTCGACCGCCCAAACGTTGATAAAATAGAAAGGATCATTAAATGTTCGGGCATAGATAAGGTCATTCAACCACGCTTGAAGAAGTACCCAAGCTTTTTCTCCAGCAATGGAGGTTTGTAACTTGTGGACCTGTAGTCCTGTCAGACTTTCTGCGCCCTTGATGAGCATCTCGAGCTGGTCTTTTTGGGTCTTGTAGGTGTCAGGCTTGAGTGATGTGACCGCATTGCGCTTGCACCAAAGCTTGATCTTGTTCTGCATATCCTTGAGTTTCCATCTCATCTCATCGTTAGATTGTGGCATCCACATCGCGTCGTCGAAACGTGAAAATGCATGCTCTTGCATTTCGCGAATTGTGTTGTTGAGATCTTCTCGCTCGGACTGTACTTCTTTTATCTGTTGTTGAATGATGTCGTATTCCCTCTTGTAGGTCTTCGCTTCTTTCTCTGAAATGCGCTTTTCGTTATTGGCACGATCAAGAAATACTCGCAGATCTTTAGCTGCATTCTCTTGCTGCTTTTGATAGCTGTCTTTCTCTCGAAGCTGTCTATGAGCGGAATCGAGGCGTTTTTTTAAGTCTGCCATTAATCCCTGTTGCTTGCCTGCAGACTCTTCTTTCTCTTTGAGTTGCCCGACTGTGACTGTTAAACGATGACGCAAATCTGCGTTCGCGTTCTCGTACTGTTTTGAGATAGCTTCTCTCTCTCGCAAGCGAGTACGCAAGTCTTCTATAGTCTTTTCAGATCTCCACTTTTGACCGGGACTAATCTCTGCCATCACTTGTGATTCTGTTAGCGAAGATCCGCCAATGACACTGTATGGCCTTTTGTGAACCCTGTCAGCACTCTAATATTTGTGGATTCGTGGAGTTGTGCAGTACCTTCTGTTTCCGGTAGCAGCGCTCTGTGATCTCTTTAAAGGTGTGGTAGGGGATGTCGGAGAGATAGTCTGGACCTTTGCCGGGACTTTTGATCTAGCACTGTGATCATCTCTAAAGGAAGCATTCATGTGAGGTCTTGATGAACTTTGCGAGCTCATTTGGGTAGGCAGCGTAGCTTGTTGCGGCTCGATCGTATGTACCTAAGCCTTGAGAATTACAAATCATGACTAGCTGGAGAGAGGATTGTTCTAATACTGAATATGATCCATTAAGATCTGTCATGCTGGTATCTTCGTTTTCGGGTTTTGTCTTCACCGCAATCAGCTTGTTGAAAAGCGTTTTGAGAAAGGGATCAAATCTCCCTGGCTTGCAACATACCTCGGCAACCCGTGTAGAAAGGCTTTGAGAACATTCTAACTTAGTCTGACTCTGTGGACGCGATCCTGCGGGGACCGCTCGCGTAGGATTTCTACGGCTCGAATGAAGTCGATTTGTTTCCTCAGCCGCACTGGGAGCCTGTCTAGATGGACTGGTGTTTTTCGAATTTAGATTTCGGAACATATGCATCTCTGGCAGCTACGTCTAGTATGCTATTTCGTATGTAAATCAAGATTGTCAACGGACACCCTGGTAGTCTTGGAGCTGTTGTAAATTTTTGGAGAGATCAGAAAGATGCCTGAAAGCAGGCTGGTAAGGTCCGTCTTGTCAGTGTTCAGGCTCACCGATATCAGCATTTAACCTACGTTCTACACTTTAGTCTGGTTGTAAGACAATGACTATAGAAAGCTTTCGTAAGGAAATATAGTGAAACTTAAAAAGAAATTCTGAAAGATACACTGGAAGTGCCTAATGCTTTTCGAGAGCTGGGATGAGCAAATCGAAGGCAACAGGCCAACTGAGAATGACACGTATGCATGCGTCTCGTTTGCATGAGACGGATCCTTGACCTAGGCAATGAAGATATCGGGCGTAAATGTAGCACATGTAGACCGCATTTCAATGAGAATTAATCTGACAAGGTGCGAGATATACTTGCGACCAAGGCTGAATCTGAGAAGAACCATCTGGAGTCCATGAGGAAGGCAAATGTCGTATGTTTAGCTGAGACGCGCAATGAAACGCTCGCCTTTCAAAGACTGTATGGAAGCTCTGTGCTGCTCAAATTACCTTTAAGGCAAAAAGGCAATAATAGCTGGCGCTACTTGCCTGGTAGTATTGATAAGGGTGTAGAACGCGTCTACGCGAGTCATTCAAACCAGCGATAGGTTAAGAAAGCTAGCCTGGGCGCTTAGATGGTGGCTACAACATCGTCCCAAGCCATTGCTCCACAACATCAGTCGTACGACGGGAATATCGCTCTTCAGCGGATCAGAGATCGAAGACTACGCAGCGAATGCCCATATCTATCCTTGTACGAGACAACCAGACGCTTGTTGTGATTGTGGACTATACAATTTTCATTCTATCAAGTTTTCCAAGCTATCTTTGACCCCTAATCATTTCCTACAAGACACCCGACAAAACTTCTGGGTTACTACCCGAGAAGAATGTCAATCTACGGTGATAATCACCGCATAATTATCGGGGTTGACTATGGCACAACTTACACAGGTGAGATATTCCAAGGAAAGCCATTATAATTTACAGCCCTAATCAGTCTCAAGGCATTAGCTATGTAGACTCTTCGAAGAGTAGCATAAATGATGTCCAAGTGATTCGAAGTTGGCCTGGTAAGATAGGAGATTCGGTTTGGAAAACGCCGTCACGGATTGCCTATAGTTTTGAGAACAAGGACTGCAAAAATAACCAATTCGGATATCAGGTGAATGCAAAGATGACAAGTTATAGCTGGACGAAGCTATTGCTTGACAGCAAAACATCACTCTCGAAGTACGACGACCCAGGACTCGCCAAATTAGAGGATTCAGGTCTGTTAAAGATTCCAAAGACAATGGAGCCATCCCAGGTCGTTGGTGACTACCTTAAAGAGGTGTACGAATGGACCATCAGACAACTCGAAACTCGTGTTTCCAGAGAGATTATTCGCGTGACGCCATTTGAGTTCTGGATCACTATCCCTGCTATATGGTCAGATAAAGCAAAGGCGGCAACGAAAAAGGCAGCACAAGCTGCAGGATTTGGCACAAGACCAGATGATAGAGTATATATGATACCTGAACCGGAAGCGGCAAGTGTGGCATCGCTTAAAGTTCTCACTCAGAATGGCTATACCACACAGGTAAAGCCGGGTGACGGCGTATTGGTTTGCGACTGTGGGGGAGGAACTGTCGACATCACCACATACAGGATCCTTACTGTAGTGCCAAGCCTAACATTCGAGGAATTGGTCGAAGGTGCCGGAGGTAAATGTGGTTCAACATACATCGACCGCCAGTTCCAACAATGGATGTCCGAAAAATTCGGTCCTGCATTCAATGGTCTGAAGTATGAAAAGCGTGGGCCAGGAAGTACTTTCATGAAGGATTTCGAAGAACATAAATGCGACTTCGGATCGTCAAGTGATCTGGACCACATTTACGAGATCAGACTGGTCATGCCCGCGCCTGATTCAGATTTCTATGACGAAGATGAGTCGGTTGTGAGGATTACAGGGTAAGGCTGGAATCCTGATGAGATACAGTAAGACTAATAAGTTGAAGATATCAGATGCTCAAATTCTTCAAACCGGTCACAGACAAGATTATTGCATTACTAGACCAGCAAATTCAGAAAGCGCGACAAGCAAGGACTGCGTGTAATGTTAACGTAGGTCTTCTCAAGTATTCGGTAATCCAGACTTTCTAAAGCGACTGTTAGCGACTCGTCCTTGTTGGAGGGTTCGGCGATTCGCCACACCTGAACCACAAACTTCGGAAGTGGTGCGATAACCAAGAAAATCTGAGGTTACTTTGCCCTGAGCATCCGTGAGCACGCAACCCAGCAATTGCTTAGTACGGCCGTGAAAGACTCACTACACTTTAGTCAAGCTGCTATTGCTCGAGGAGCAGCTCTGCGTGGTCTCGAGAACATAGCACCTATCAGGAGAAGGTGCCGACGCCATTATGGATGTTATATGAGTATACCTTTCCGGCCAGGCGACCCTGAGAGTGACGCTTTCTACTGTAAATGGAGCGGCAAGAAGTATTGCAAGAACCTCATGGATTGGCGGGTAGCGAAGGTTTGTCTGGTCGGCCCCAAAGTTGGGATTGAAGCATTCATCCATCATACTGAGAGACAGCGATAGGGAGACGTCGTCGGTAAAGATACATTAATCTCAGTCGAACGTCTGTTTCTGCATAGCGCCACACGTCAAAACTTGAGGCGTAAAATAGTCCTACTTTCATGTTCCTTCGAGCATGCTCCAGAGCGGCTAACCGATCCCGGTGGGCATCTTTCGAACTTTGACAATTAGCTCGTTTCAGCACTAACCAGATTAGGTATTGAACCAGTTGGCGTGCTTGTTCATACAATGTCGTGGGGGGATTTGGAGCGGTTCGAGTCCAAGTGGGTCGATGGTGAACTCCTCTATAAGGTAAAATATCAGCTTCAAGTTTTGCTCGGAGCGAAGGAAGGAATGTTGAAATTTAGAGTGATGCACAACGGGAAAGAAATGGGCCAAAGTGAGATCGCGTATACCGATAGCTAAGAAGGATGACGGTTATTTCGCGAGGGGCTTTTGGCCAGGAACAGGCGTGCTTTATACATACTTGGGATGACTTCCATTGACGAGGTTTGAGTTGGCAGGGCCGACTCAAAAGCGCTTTAGGATGGGTAGTCGGGACTTGGAGGCACTGGTTCTTACGAGCCACAGACTAGGCATCTGCTGTGTGAGTATGGCGTTTAGTGAATCTTGCATATATCGTTGTTAGACTCAACCTTTCGGAATTGACAGCCAGCCTTTAGTATGAACACTGTGCACATAGCTACAAGACTGCAGTCACCGAGAGGCTCGAGCGTAATTCTTCTCGCCGAGGCACCTTGAGCATACAGTTGTCATATGGGCACACGCTCTCACTGCATTAGATGCTTCCCGAAGTTTAGCCAGGAGCCTTCACTTTGGTGATTTTAGGTAACAAGAAATTTTGGATAATCTCAATCGCTGCAATTTTTCTCATGACCCATGCGACAGCCTGTCAATCTAGAACTCGGAAGCATAAATTTTCGTCATGTTTGTGGTAAGAATGTTGAAAAATACTTCTGTTTTTGATGATTTTGGTGGAGAGACTGTTCCAGGTAAGACGCCAGGCATCTGACCAAATTAATCAGGACCACACAACCCGCGTTACCCCATCAACCCCACCAAATTTATTAGTAAACAGCGGGCGTTGCTGGCCCATTCCACCAACACTTCTTTAATTCGTTCATTTTTTTTTTATTTTCATTTTATTCAAATATAATGATAAATTATAATTTTAATGGCCACGTTAATATATATCAATTGTTAATATCTGATTCTGAATTATTATTTTGTCAATTAAATAAAATTATTCGTATATTTTATTGAATTATTTTAAAAATAATTTTTGATATTGAAAATATTTTTTTATTATTTTAATATCGATTTAAATATCAAATTTTTCGAATATTCAATTATTTTTATTTGATAATTTATTATTATTTTAAAAATATCATTTTAAAATATATAGATCTAATTATAAAATCAGAATGATAACGAATTTTTAATTATATTTTTATTGTTATAATTTTTTATTGAATTATATTTAATTTTGAATATTATATTTTTATATTTTTAAATATATATTTTGAATTGAATTTTTTTTATTTAGTCAATATATTAAAAAAATGATTTATTGAATGAGATTATTATTATTATAAAATATATTGAAAATGATATATTAAATTTATATCAAAATAAAAATAAATTAATTTCGTTAAAAAATATTTTAATTGAAAAGAAAAAAATTGATAATTTATATATTTTTCAAATAAAATCCATTTTATTATTGATAAAAAAATTATTATTGAATTATCAGATATTATTAATAATATTACGAATTTGAATATATATAATTCTGTTATGATCCCAGGTATCCTTAGAGTCAAGTCTTCCTGTGATCAAGGTGGCTTCTGAAATGAGTCGGTAAAGGACTGAACTAATAAGGAGTGAATTGGGTTTCTGATATTCAAAATTCTGCTGAAGACGTTATCAAAGACTAGTTTAGAGAATGGCTTTGAATATAACGAGATCATAATGATCGCGTTACGTTTTTATATATTTGCAATAATTTTTGATTCATAACGGAAGTCTTCTAAATCAGAGATTGATTCTTCTGGTTCATAATATGAGCCTTTTGAATCAGAGGCTGGTTCTTCTGGCTCATAATATGAATCTTCTGAATCAGAGGCCGGTGGTATACAGATATGTATACGGCCCTCTCAGTGATTATAATACTATCCCCCCTCTTTTCTGGCACGTGATCTCATATATTTATATATTATGATGACGTGTTCCCAGGCCATCATGATTCCTTCTTTTCGTGTTTTTAAATCCCGTTTTTTTTATTCTTCTGTTCGCCGCACACAGCGTCTACTGAAATTATCCTCCGTTCCTCTCATTATACATCTCTACCGAAATTATATTCAAAATGATTATTCTTATTATCTGATTCAGAATTCAGAGAAATGTATCGAATATATAAAAAAGGCGGTTTCTTATAATCTGATAATCTCAGACCGGATATTTAAAAAGATCAATATTTAAATGAATCAATTATGAAATGAAATATAAAAAAATATCCGGATATAATAAAAGATTATTACACGGACGATTTATTTAAATTCATAAATAAATTTGTTACATCAGAAATAATAAAATTTTATTATTCAAAAAATACAGAATATAGAAAAAATTCGTATTAATAAAATAATAAATTTTATATAATAGAATATGATCAATAAAATTTTTAAAATTCCGGATTTCGATATATCGTTTTTAGATTTTTCGTTGAATTTTCTGAATGATAATATTTTAAAAATCGCTGATAATTCTTTCAAATAATTAAAAATATTTTATTTTCAAAAAAAAAATTGATTTAATTTTTTATAATATATTCTTTTTTATTCGCAAAATTTTCTAATTTTTTATTAATAATTTTTTAAATTTTTCAATATTTTTTATATATTTTTTGAATTTGGATATTCTTTTTATTTAATTAAATATGATTCATTATGATAATTAAATATTTTTTCTATTTTAAATTCATTTTTTTTTTCTGATTTAAAATAAAATATTTTTTGATATAATATTATTATATCTATTAATTAGAATAAAAATATATAGAATATTGAATGGATTTTAATATCCGATAATAATTTTAATTTAAAATTTATTAATTTTTTTTTTATTTTTATATCAGAAATGATCCGATTTTGATTAATTCTAATTTTTTTATTAATAATTTATTTTTAAAATTTTTGATAAATAAATATATTTTATTTCTTTTTTTTAATTGAAATTCATTTTTTTTAAAAATATTTATTTTTATATTTCTGATTAATATCTATTGATTATTTCTTTTAATATTTTCTCATATTTATATCAAAATTTCCAATTTTTATATTATATTTTATTATATTCAATCTGAAAATATTTTTATATTTTATTTAATTCAATTTTTATTATTCTGATTTAAAATATATTCCATTAATATCTTTTATATAATTAATGATATTTTTTGATTTAATATTAATTATATCATAAATAATAAAAATATCTAATTATTTTATTGATTATTTATATAATATTTCAAATATTATTCCAATATCTGATTCATATATTCTATCTGACCATTTATTTTTTTATAATATATCATAAACATTTTCAATTTAATTCCGAATTTATTTAAAATTATTTTTCAATAAATTAATATAAATTTTTGATTTCTATCAGATATGACATTTATCAGAATTCTAAAATATTTAATTAATTTTTAAAATAATAATTCAATTATATGAATTATTTTATACATTTTTTTGAATTATTTAATAATAATATATTTTATTAATTTATTTATAATAATTATGATCATATTATATTTTAATTTTATTATTGAATTTTCCGATTCTGATAAATTTATAATAAAATCTATAATAATTTATTTAAATGATTTATATAATAATTCTATTAATATAATTATTCTTTTTTTTATTTATATATTATATTTATTTTTTTGATATGATTCATATTTAATAATATAATTCTGGATATATTCTTTCATTTTTTTAAAATAACAATTTTATTAGATATTTTTTATAATTTATGCGATTTTTGGATATTCATAAAATAATCCGTTATAATATTTTTCAATAATTTTTCTGATTCTTTCTGATAAAATCATGATTTTTTATTCTATTTATTAATTCTATTTAAAAATAATTAGAATTATATTAATTTTTTTTATAATTTTCTGATAATATATTATTTTAATTTATTTAAAAAATTATTTGATTTTTGACTTTTTTTATTATATAATCCGGCCTTCAATTTAGAATATTGATTTTAGAATTGTCTTTTTCTGACGTATATTTGATAATAAATTTATATTATTTTAAAAATTCTGATCATTTGATTTATTATTAATTTAATTATTTTATCATCATAAAATAAATAAAATTTTTATGATTTATGAAAATTTTTAAAAATAATGATTCTTTAATATACATCTTCTAATATTATAATATAATAATTATAATAAAAAATTTCTTATCATGAATATCATAATTTTATTCTGATTTTAAGAATTTTTTTAAATAATATTTTATTGAATATTATTTTTTATTTTATATTTATTGATATAAATATATTTTTATCATTAAATTGGACGTATTAATTTCAATTTATATTAATTCTGATGATTTAATAATTTTTAATACAGAATTTTATAAATAATCTTTTTTAAATATTTTAAATGTCTTTTTTTCATTTTTTTCAAAAATAAACATCTTTTTATTTTTTATTAATTCTATTAAAAATTATGTTTTAAAAGAATATTTATTAATGAATTTTCTATTATAATTAATAAATTCCAAAAAAAATTGAATATTTTTCATATTTTTTGATTTTGGCCAATTTTTAACTGATTTTATTTTATCTGAATTAATCCGTATAATTTTTATTCTAATAATATAATTTAAAAAATTCGTTTTTTTGATTCAGAATTTATATTTTGATAATTTCAATTATAAATTTCGTTTATTTAATTTTTTAAATATTTATCGTATATATTATATATATTCTTTTTTGATCTTTAAATAAATAAAAATATTATTTAAATATATTATTACGAATTTATTGAAATATGATCGTAATATATTATTAATAAATATTTGATAATTAATTAATATATTTATAAATCTGAATAATATGATAAAATATTCAAAATATCCATATTTTATTTGAAATATTATTTTTCATTTTTCATTTTTCTTTATTTATATAAAATTATAGATTTTTAATAAATCTAATTTGATAAATTATTATATATCCGAAAATTTATTTTATAATTTTATGATATCAAATAATAAATATCAATTTTTGATTATTATTTTATTGAATTATTAATAATTTATATAAAATTATAAATTTTTATCTTTTTTTGATATGAAAAGAATCAGATATTCTATAAATGATTCCAATTTTCTGATAAAATCTTTTTTCAGATTTTTATTTAAATATTTTTTTAATATTTCAAATTTTTTATTGGATAATATATAAATGGATCTGAATATGAATTATTTTTTCATAAAAAATTTTATTTTATAATTTTATAATTGATATTTAAATAATATTTTAATATTTAATTCTTTTTTAAAAAAATATATTCATTTTTTATATTTCAAAAGAATTTCAGAAATAATTGGAATTATTTTTAAATTATTAATCTTTTGATTTTTTTATTCTATCGGAATATTTATTATATCTAAAATTCTTTTGATAAAAATCTCATTTTTTAAAATGATTTATATAAAATAATCATTCGTTTTATCTTATTATATCGGAATATGAAAATTTTGATATAATTCCATAATTATATTCATTCATTTTTAATATTCTATTTTTTTAATTAATTATTGAATTATATTATTATAATCAAAATAATTTTAATATAATATTATATCTAATTATAATGATGATATTAAATATGATTTTTTCAATATATCCTATGATAATCATAAATATTAATCGAATTTCTTCTAAAATTTCGCCAATTTTTGGCATTTTTTCTTCTATTATTATATATATTATATATTTTCGGTCTTTTAATTTGATTAATAAATTTAATGAATTTTAAAATATCTTAAATACGAAATTCCCATTTATTTTTGAATCGATTAATATTTTAATTTTTTTTTTTTTTTTTTTTAATATTATCATAATATATAATAAATGATTGAATATCTGAATAATATTTAAATTTATATATATATCCTATATATAAAATCTAAATCTTTTTTTCATAATAAATATATTTTTATCATAATTTATCTAATAAATATAGGCAGATATTATATTATTTCATAATCATTATAATATAAATAATTTTCTCTATTTTTATAAAATCGTTCATTGATCAATATATATTCTCCTTTTTATTTTCAATAAATAAAATAATTAATAAAATTATAATTTTTTCAAAATTATTATTTATATTATTCTAATTTTT
>JAGEMR010000044.1:30946-211713 GCA_021030915.1 Astrothelium macrocarpum | reverse complement strand
AAAATGATGAATAAATGAAATATAATAAAATATTGATATTATTTAATTTATTATATAATTAATTAATTGAATATCAGATATTCATTATTGAATTAATAAAAAAGAATTTCTTTTAAATAATTCAATATATTAAAATAATTAATAATTTGATTTATAATATCATTAAAAAATAAATTATTCTGATGAATATAATCAGAATTCAATATGATCTTGAATTAATATATCAATTTAAAAATATATTTGATTTAATATAATAAATTTAAAAAAAATGGAATAATTCGATCAAAAAAGGAATAATTATTATTAATGAATTATTATCTGAATTATATAAATAATTTATTAAATAAAATAAATAAAATCGTAGAATAAATTCGGTATCAATTTCTAATTCCGCGAATATTATTTTTATAATTATCAATAATTTTTATCAGAAATCAATTAACGAATATTAGAATAATGAATGAAATATATTTAATAAAATATATATATCAAATAAAAAATCATGAATAAGAATTACCGATTTATTATTTTTATTAATATCTGAATTGATGATGAATAAAAAAATATTAATATATTTGAAATGATATAAATAATGAAATAAATATGATTCGATCAAAATTAAATTTGATAAAATAATGAAGATTCTTAATCAATATAAATATGATCTCAAAGGATTCAAATTTTTATGATAAAATGATAAAAAAGTCAAATTATTAACTAAAAAAAATATAATGAAAGATATTATTATTACGATTTTTCGAAATATCAAAAAATGGAATAAAAAATAAATTAATTAATAATTTAATCAATTAAATAAATGAATAATTCATTAATTAAATAAATCAATAATAAATCGAATAATTAAAAAAATAAAAAAATGATAAAAAAAATGATGAAAAAAAATAAAATATTCGAAATATATGAAATTAATTGAATTATTTAAATTATTCGATTCAAATGAAATTTTATAAAATTGACATTTTTATTCTAACAATTTATTAATAAATTCAATATTTGATAATATAATTTGGCTCATAAAATATATATATTATATTATCTAATTAAATGAATTCATGATTTTAATATAAATAAATATTATATTATTCTATCATTTCTATTCTAATAATTTATTAATAAATTCAATATTAATTAATATATTGAATATATTTCGAATGTTTATTATATAATTTGATTATATATTCATTTTTTTATAATATTTTTTATATAATTTTTCATATAATCTTTTATAATATTCATAATTAAATCAAATTATCTGAAATATATAATTAAAAATTCAATTAATCAGAAATAGAAATATATAAATTACGAAAATGTTTTTATATTTGATTTTTATTCTATTCAATCTATTCAATATATCAAATTAAATAATCAATAAAATTAAAATCTTCTGAATTTAAATATAATTCATAATATTTTTGAATGAATATTTTGAATTAAAAAAAGAATTTTTTAATTGAATTTAAATCAAATAAATATGAAAATAAATATATTAATTTTATTTCAAATTATTTTATAATCAAATTAATCATTTTTTTATTATAATATATCAAAATATTATCTATTATTAATACCGAATTCGATAATGAATTATCAGAATTAAATAAAAAAATTTTAATAATAATTTTTTCAATTAATATATAAATATCTGAATTATTATTGAATTTTTATAAATTGAATAATTCAGAATTCTATTTAATATATATATTAATAGAATATTATAACGCCATCCATATTTAAGAAAATAATATTAAATTATTTTTAATTCTTTTAATATTCGATCATAAAAATGAAATCCAATATATTGATCTGTTCCATTTTCATTAATATATATCAATTAATTAATTGAATATTATATCATTATAATTATATAATTATCACAGAATTTAATATAACATTTTTTAATTATTTAATGATATTCTAAATCAATTTATTAATTATTATATTCATTAATTCAAAAATAGATATGAATCTTCTTTTTATTCCAGCCGGTCTTAATTAATTTCCTTTTTATCAATAATGGATTCATAAATATATCATAATACTGCCAGATTTATTCAGCCATTTCGTCGATATATATGCCAGATTTCGTGAAAAGATACTTCTTCAGAATCTTCACAATAATAGATATCAATATTTATAAAAGACCGTGATAATAAATTGGATTCAATGAATTATCATATAATTTGATATTTCTTTTAATTCTTCTTATTATGTGAATAATTATATGAATAATTCAGATAATATCATATTATAAGAAATCGTCATAATTTAAAAAAATAATAATAATAATAATTCGTTAAAATAAAATAATATTTCGGACCATTTCGATCTCATCATCATAAAAATCGGCTTCAAAATTACCGGATTAGAAAATCAAATGATCAAATTATCAAATGAACGAATTATAGATAAAAAAGCAACCATCAGGTTTGTGTGGCCTGGCTGATCCCAAGTTCCCATTCAAATTTGGTGGTGCGGAGGGTGCGGACGTGCGGGGCTGCCTGAGAGGACGCCCAACCTTCACGCGAGTGTACCTTGATAGCGTCAACATTGTGTTATGTAATCAGTACAACGCCGAAAGAGAGAATGGAATGTTCTGGTATTCCTAAGGCTTATGATTTTAATTTGAAACTTTCGCTTCTAATGGTTCGAGAACAAGCCAGGATAGCTACAGCATTTTGATGTCCTCCCAATCAATCGAGATAAGCCGTACAAAGTGAGGAAATTATTACCTGAGCATAGCATCCATTTACATTTGTGATTAGAGCCCATCAACTCTCTACGCCCTTCTATAGCCGACATCCAGACCCTGATCATTTGCCCAATACGATACGTCGCTCGGTCGGAATTACCCCTGCATCTGAGTTGCGTGGAACTTGTGCCGTGCGACGTTGTTGACATTCTAAAAGCGCCAGTTGCTGAACTGGCAGAGCGCTCTCGCCCTCATCGGTGGGCGTCTACAGTCCTTTTTAACCGAAGCCATCTAGTTGATTGTAATCCGATCAGCGGTTAGATATCTAGCAGATGACATTGTCGACGCTGACTGAGGTGCATCGCCAAGTGGCCCAAAGATATTCTCCGACATGTTGAGCATGCTTTGTCAGCCCAGGAACCCGATGATATAATGATAACGGTAACTAGACGATCATCATTCCTCGAGAGAGCGGATGTATCGCTCTTGCTAAAGTAGTAGGCAACATACGTTTCGGTGCAGCCAGACAGCTTCCCGCGAAGTTGACGGTGAGAGAACCAAAAAAGAGTGACAACGCTTTTGTTACAGTACACTACGACCGCGGGTACCGAGGAAGCCATTCAAAAGCATCCCATAAGCGAATCTTACCTGACTGGCGCATTAGGATGATATATTGATGATCCACCCCCGATAACCGCTCGGACGTGGCGACTGCTTCAGCATCTGGGCTATAGCGTACTTTGATGCAAGAAATGCAAAGCGAGCTTTACACTATTCCCTATACTGTTGGGTTGGTTGTGGATCGGTATCTCAACACATAAAAATGATATTCGTCTTTAATAGACCTGAAACTTCTGGAAATTAGTAACGAGGATCCCCGGCATGAATTCCATCTTCCTTGATAGTTGATCTCACGAAGCCGAAGATCTGGTCCATTTGATCAATGCGCAACCCCTTGGTTTCGTGAATGAACAGGAAAGCATAAACGGATGCACATATCAGACAACTGGCAAAGAAAATATACACCCCGTAACCCATACTAGTGTACATTGATGGTAAGGCCTTGGTGACAACATAAGTCCATAGCCAAACACTCATAGCAGCCCAAGGACCGGAAATAGACCGTAGCGAGGAAGGAAATATCTCTGCACTTATGATCCATGGAAGACCATTTGCGCCAAAAGACCAGGTGGCGCCGAAGATCATGATTGCAGCCGTAGCAGCCTTACCACCTGCGATGGTTGATGCAGATTGTGGTAATCCATCCTGGGGCTTGCCCACAGCAATGTACGCTGCTAGATAATATTGACAAACAGCACAGACAAGAGACGAAACGATCCACGGCAATTTGCGTCCGAATCGATCAACAAACCAGGTAAAGAAGATAATGGACCCGGCTGCCTTGATCACTCCATAAATACCTGTCCAGAATGTCACGTCCGTGAGCCCGATCGAAGTAAAGATAGTAGGGGAGTAATAATTAATTGCGGCTGCCCCTGACCATGCCTGCCACATGAACATGATAAATACAAGTGCAAAGCGATTGCGAATACCAGGCAAAAAAGCCTCTTTAAGCGCATGTCGCAGATAACTTAAAAAACCCCGTCTTTGGCTATTAGAAGCAGCATTTTCATGTTCAATCTGAGCCTTGATGAAGGCAACATCCTCTTTAATATAGCTATGATTGACTGGAAGATTACGAAGGTAGCTATAAACTTCGAGGGCTTGCTCGTCCTTGCCATTTTTCAGTAGCCAGAGTGGAGATTCCCTTAGTAACGGGATCAAGAGGCCCATAATACCGGCGGGAATGAGCTGTACGCCCATTGGAATCCTCCAAGTCATTGATCTCGCGGGGTTGATATTGTGAGTAATTCCGTAATTGATCCAAAAGCCAATCACAGAGCCAATTTGATACGACGACTCAAAAAACCCAGTTAGACGGCCTCGAATTGCAGGGGGAGAAACTTCAGCAACATAAAGTGGAGCGACGGCAGCGATTCCTCCAACACCAAGGCCTGACAAAAGTCGTCCAGCATAGAGCAATCCAAGTTGGTTGGTGGGGACTGTGCAAAGAATCGCACCAAGGATGAAGACAGCATCCGAAATGGCGACACTATTCTTTCGACCCAAATTCTCCAACGAAATAAATGAGAAGAGGGCACCAAAGAACCCTCCTGCAGAGTAGATACTAGTGAGATTGCTTGAAACGGCATTTTGTTTGCTTTTGGACATTTGATCGAGGCCAAAATCATGTTTGAAGCTGGGTTGCGTAATAGTGGTGCCAATGAAGGCCGAGTCGTAGCCATAGGCGGAAATTCCAAGAGCGACAATTAAAGCAGCTGCGTATACTCTCCGATTGTAAACTTCCTGAGGCGTGGGTCGGTCTTCTTTCGCACGGGCAAAAGCAGTCATGGCGATGAACTGACCAGAATTGAGATTTTGCTTAACGGCTTTGCTGCATCGACTTGTCTGGATTTTGAAGGACAGAGATTTGAGAGAAACCTGGGCCGACTAATTTGCATCACTCAAGGTTTTTCTGTCACGGACGGCTTTTCGCCATTTAACCCACCGAGCCTACCCCAGCTCCAACGAATAGATATCTGTGCTCATGACTCGCCTTCCAATATACAAATGTTGATCAAGACTTTAATCAACGGCCGTTTCCGATAGCATCTGAAATTTATCAAGTATCATATTCCGGATAGCAGACGTCTCTTTGGATTCATTTAGTCTAATTATTAAAATTCAAAGAACTCACCGAAGCTGAATGTTTCCTCCAAAAAGGAGTCGAGAAGAAAAGCGGAGTCCCGAACTGCGGGGACGATTATGGAGAAACCCCTGTTCTAGGTTTCGCCTCCAGCACTAGCCCACCAGTACCTGCAGTTTTGCCGATCTACGAGGATGTTCATTGCAAGCCATGGTTGAGTGTTGCTTACGCGGGTTGGGTTAATATATGAACTTGTCGCCGGACAAGCTGATTACTTCATGGATCAGCGTCGGCGAGATCCGCCTTGTAGCGAGAAAGAGCACGGTCTTTGCTCTCCTTGAAATCCACGTGTGGATACGGATATCCCAACTTTTCAAATTCTTCTTTACTTAATCTCTCGTGAGGAGCAAAAATGGCCTTCCCTTTGACGCCTTGGAGCTCGGGGATCCATTTGCGTACGAAATCACCATCCTTGTCCGTTTTCTCTGCTTGGCTGACCGGATTGAACACTGTATAGCTTGGCTGCCACCCTTGATTATCGTTAGTCTTTGTGGACTGAACAGAACGCTCATGAATTACCTTGATTATTGTTACACAAATCCCAGTCAATTAGGTTCTCAGCAAAGTAACGTTCACCTTTTCTGTAATCGATTAACAGATTCGTTCGCAAGTAGCTGCTGACATTCATCCGCAACCGATTGTGCATATAGGCTTCAGCATTTAATTGCCTCATCCCTGCATCCACAAATGGGACTCCAGTTCGGCCTTCGCACCACTTTTTCCAACCCTCATCGTCATCCTCCCAATTAACAAAGTCAAATTTCAGATTCTGTGGAAGGTTCATTGCATTGTGTGGCGTGACAACCATCATGTGGCGATAAAACTCGCGGAATACGATTTCTCGAACCCAAGAATTGATCCCCGGGTCTCCGTTGTCAAAGTTTTCACCATTATTATATTCCCTTGCCTTGGCAAGCGCCTCGCGGATTCCAATGACGCCTGATGCAAAATACGGACTCAACCTACTTGATGGATCAAGGGCAGGTTCGGAGCGGTGCTTCGCATAGTTCTTGACTTTATGCTTCAGAAAATGGTCAAGGCGTTTCATGCCAGCTTCATGTCCTGCAGGCCATAACTTGCGAAGGGTCTTCTGATCTTGATGCGGAGGGTACTGCTTGCTCTCTGGTAATTCGGGGACCCTGGATTCAAATAAAGCTTTGAATTCTTGCGCAGCCTTTTTGTCATTTGCTTCTGGCATGGCTTCGACATCCAGAAGATTGGGCTCTTCGCTCAAGACACCAAGCCAAGCGCTATGATACGGGGTAAAGACTTTATGTGGGCCGCCACCACCAGTCGTCAACTCGCCGGGTTTAATGATCGTTTGATCATGAAACACCTCAAAGGACAAATCTTTTTTGTGTTGTACTTGTTTTGCAACTTTGATGTCCCTGCGGAGTTCATCCACTTCATATTCCATATTTGCGTATACGTGCGAGATGTCATGCTTGCTGATGAAGTCCATTAGTGCTGAAGTCTTTTCTGCCCGTTCTTTTGCGGTGATGCATGTCAGGGGAATGTGCTTCTCTTGTAGCTGATCTTTGAGAACTTGGAGTGACTGCAAGATGAAATCGGTTCGAGCAGGACTAGTACCATGCCAATCCATATCCTTTGGTGAGAAGAGATATAGGGTGAGCAGCGAGCCTTTACCCTCTTTGGCCTTTTGAGAAGCAGCTGCAAGGGCGCGATTATCCTCTTGTCGAATATCTTTTGAGCGAAACCAGTGAAGGACGTTGCGAACTCCATGTTCTGACTTTTGTTTCTCCAATTGCTCTTCCAACTGATGGAATGGCGTGTCCTGATCGATCTCTTTGGCCCGCTTAGTTGATGGGTGCCTCAGTACATCATCCTGGCTTTCTGACCGATCATGCTTCTTTGCCATAATTCGACTTTGAGTATAAATCGAGAAATTTGGGACGTAACACAAAGACGTTCGCAATTGGACAAATCGTAAGTTCATACAGAAAACCAGAACTGGAATTACTGGAAATCCTTGGATGGTAAGGTAGGTAACCAACTAGCCAGTGACAGGACCTGATCTATCCGATCTCCGATCTATGACGCATGGGTTGAATCGATCGAATGCAGGGGCAAATCACGCGCTATCACATGACTGCGCGTTAGCGGGATGTCTAACTCGGAGCTATCATCTCTCTCTGCAACTACACTTAGCTGTTCTATACTGCAAAGAACATTACCATGACCATCGACATCGGCTCCAGCAGCTCGGAGTTCTCTTTCAACACCATCAGCAAGCGTCGTGAAGCTAGGAAGACGTGATGCAGGCCTCGAGAAAGTGAATGGGCTCCTCATCAGACCCTTGTCATTTAGGTACAACTTGGGGCCAATAGAGGCGAGAATACGAGGCATAACGCCAATGTTTTCAAGAATGAGCTCAGCAATAGCATAACCGGGTTTGTTGCTACGCTCCCCATAGCAAACCAAGATGGCGCCTCCGGCAATCCGTAACATCAAAAATAACAATAGAGAATCCCATGCTTCCCTAGGCGGCCCGTGGATACGAAAGACGAGGAAGTAGGCAAGAATCAATATCGGGACGTAAAAAACTATCTGCACAACACCAACACAAGAGTGAGAATTGAAGGACATGTTGACTTGAGCGTGCGTGTCTGTCAGAAAAGATTTCCAAGGACTCAAATGCTGAAAGTGTATGTCCTGGGGTCGGACTCGATTTGCAGAGACAGAACAGAGCTCTCTTATACCTGTCAGAATGCCAATCACTTTCAAGTATTCTATCATTGTCCGTGCCGAACACATGTTCTCCTTTACTTGCCTTCGAAGCTGAAGGCGCCCGTGGCTTCGCAGATTGACGTCAAATTCGGACCATTTTGCATAGTTTGAGGGCAAAAGTGATCCTGCGAACATGGTCTTGGATGACTTAAGCTTTGTGGAGTTTCGTGACATCCTTCACCTCGTAACCCAAAAACATGCAGCCTCAACGCTTCCTTACCACATCCTCGTGCCATCACTATCAGGATACGCCTTTTCTTCACCTCCTCCTTTTGACCAAGACTTCCGCCTCGAGGATGCTGTTCAGATCTTCAACAAGCTCATGGCCCAGCTAGGTTTCGGCAGCGGATATGCTGGCAAAGGAGGGGATGCTGGTAGCAAGGTAGCACGGATACTTGGAGGTGCTTTCCCAAGAACGAAGGCGGAATGTTTTAACTTTGGTACTACGACAGATTCAGTGAACATCCCATTTTCTAAGTTTACGGCATTCGAAAAGGAGAGCATCAACCGTGCAAAAGAATCCACCCGTATGTGTAGTACACATGCTTTGGAACACGCTGCTCGACTAAGCACTACTAGTCTCGTTTTATCCACAAACCCACTCGTATAACTTGCCTGTATAGGAGAGAAGTTTCTAGAATGGGCCGACATTAGTCCTCCACTTGATATGATTCTCGAACCGGTCTCACTTTGTTGGCTGACTTATTGTTTTTGCAACATCGCTATATCCTTCTCGACAGCTGTTCACTCCCGGTAACGTTGGAGATATGTTATATTGGTAAGCCTCTCGGGTTTTTTTGGTTTCCAAAGGGAGTTACGCCTGTACCAAACTCCTGGATAGCAACAACTGGAAACTTGGTATTCTCTCGCCAACATCAGAGCCGGCGGCGCTTTGCAGCAATTGGGCACCCTAGAGTACTGCTGCAGACTTTGAGGATTTCATTTCACAAGTATGTTCTGCAAGTTGAAAGCTGTACGCAATCATCTGCTTGAAGGGTATCGTATGGAGAAAGCCTGGAGATAGGAATGCTCAGAGTTGGAGGAAAGCTTCTAATGCAATGGCTTCACTTTACACCCTTAATGTTTCTACTGGACCGTTTATGAATCCACATATGTTGAATAAATCCTCTTATTGCTACTTAGATTTCATTTCACAGCAGGCAGGATTGTTCATAGGTTTGCAATCGAGAATACCTGCCTAGTGGGCTGTGATAACCAACATGCTGTCAGCCGTCCGACCGCAACCTCTGCGTGCAAAATCCTTATTCTCAAGTAAAACACTATTAGCGGCCGATGAGTATGGTCTGATCTTACGAAGTCATTGTAAGCAGAGACCAAGAAGGACTGATTGTGCTTGAGACGTGCATGATAGCCCATTTTGCTCGCGGCTTCTACGACGGAGAAAGTTGATACCTTCACGAACTTCAATAAGATATCGATTGCAACTAATTTAATCATAGGTAAATGATACATACTAATCAGAAGGGATAAGAACTGTCAAACTTCTTTGAGAGAAGCCTCCATCTCCTTATTCATACTAGAAGGACGGCTAGGCATTCTCAAAGCATCGGCAATCGATTCGTACACAAAGACGCAATCCTCGGCCACGAAGAAATCTGCATCTGCATTGACCAGTTGCCAGCCTCGCCTACTGAATCTACTTCGAACAGTATCTTTAATACCGACGAGCTTTAGCTGTGCCTGACCGCCGGAAAATCTATCAAGCTCGGTCTTGAGCTGTGAAAATGCTGAGACAGCCGTCGTGTCGATGTAGCTGACTTCTGAAAAGTCGAGCACTACGTGGCGAATGAACGGCAGGTCGAAAGATATAGCAACTTCAGCACGCAGCTTCGCTAGTCTTCTCTCCCCAGCAACGCTCCAAACACGTTCTGTTGACTTTCCAGCATCCAGGATATCCGCAGAATGCCAGACTTTGATGGTCTCGATGATTCTAGTGGTCAATCTTCTTGCATTGGGAAAAAAGACGGCGGAGTGGAAACGGAAAATTTTGGCTTCTTTTGGGATTGCAAAAACCCCCGTTTCCCACGATGACAAACGGGCTAAATCGTCTTCTGAAAGTAAAGAATTTCGCGCAAAGGCGTTGCGGAGTAGAACGTAAATGACGTTGAAAGCTACAGCAATGCCGATCCCTGTTTCGGTATTGACCAAAAGGGTGAACCAGAATGACAACATGCTGGCGACGAAGTCGATGAGCGAAGTCTTCCAGAAGCGATAAAATAATGAGAGGGGCCCAAATAGAGGCGTCACAGCCGCAATGATGATCGCTGCAAGTGTGGCATTTGGAATCCAAAATAGTACGGGCGAAAGGACATAGAGACTCAAAATGATGATCCCAGACGTGACTATTCCGCTCAAAGGACTCCTTACACCAGATTGAGAGTTGACTGCTGTCCTAGACATGGCCCCTCCTACGCCTAAAGCCGAGAAAAAGCTGTTGAAAAAGTTGGTTATCCCGAGGTACGTCAACTCCTGACTCTCATCCAGAACATAATTGTGACGGGCGGCAAAAGCCTTTCCAATCGAAATGTGCTCCAGTGATGCCGCAATCAAAGGCGAAATACTTCGCCCGGCGACTTTCTTAACCAGTTCCAAGTTGACAAGCTTCGGCCTCACGATTCCGTGAGAGTCGAACATCACAATGCTAAACAACGGATCTTTGCGAGATCTGTTCACGGCAAAGCTGATGCCTGTAAAAAGGACAAGGACAATAGCAGCCCGGCCAATTGAGAGAAGCCAAATCACTTTGGACTTGGAGCCCCATCTCTTGCCGGCAAACTGTAGAAGAAATAGCAGAGCAAGGCCTGCATGGCTAACGGCCACAGCAAAGATGTTGATTTTTTGCAACTGACCGGCAATGCCACCCATGCTCGGTGCTGTACTTTTAGTGCTGTCCTCTCCTAGTAGATTAGCAACTTGTCCTTGAGCAATTGTGAGTGCGGCTGCGGATATGAAGCCAGTGAGAACGGGTCCGGAAACAAAATCAAGAAGGAATCCCAGCTTCAAGATTCCTAATCCAAAAGCGTATACCCCAATCATGAACGCCATGGACGCTGCGATTGCCTGGGGAGCGAAACCTTCCTTCTGCAGATCCTGGACGACTTCGGCCGTGATAAGAGAGACAATCGACGTTGGGCCAGTAGATAAGTCTGTATCTTTAGTGACGATCCCCTTGAGATATGTAATGACAGCTGACCTTTCGACGTGCCCATAAAGGCATAGATCAAAGCAGGCAGCCAGCTTGCCATAAGACCAAATTGAACAGGAATTTTGGCAATCTTCGCATAGGAAAGCCCCTGCGGTATGAGTAGTATACCCAGAGTGACACCAGCAATCGTGTCATCCAAAAGCCACCGGGGGCTGTACCGTGGGAGCCACTGGAAGATCGGAACTTTGTCTACAATGTATTGAGCTGATGCTGAAGGCAGAGCGCGGATGCTTCGCTGAGTAAGGCGGCGTGCACGAATGAGAGTCTCGTCATTCTGAACCTCTGACTTAATCTTGTCAATGTACTTCATGATAGCTCCTTTGGTGATCCGAGTAAAAAGTAGAAGAAAAAAACATCAAGAAACTTCAACAGCGAAGAATCGCTTTTGGACTTGGGACGAAATGAAAGAGCTGCAGTATTACTGTATAGTAAATAGCGAGCAAGCAACAGATCAGCAAGCTTTCGGCATCACAGCAAGCCGTAACAATGGACACATCAGAATCTGTCGTGCCATTCTATGCATTATTTTACACCTCTTATGCGTTTGCTGGACGGCTCTTAGAAGACACGCCAAATGCAGCAATAATGCGCTCACTTATTGCATCGACGACAGGACGGAACGCGCTCGTTGGCTGCTGCAGTCGGTCGACTGTTAGATGCCTAGCAAGAGTTTGGTACGCAGTTCTAGAAGTTGACAGGTTGTTACGCGTCCGAAACGCGGAGAATGACAGAGTTTTGAAATGGCGCAAGACTGATTTGCAACCCCGCAAAAAGTCTGTCCATCTTTGTTTCAAGATCTGACATTGTTCCGGTCCCGTGCTAGCAGGCTAGATCCCATCTGGAAACTAAAGCTCGTTTCAAGTTTTCAAAACATGGCGTATACTTTAGGTTGATTAGGGCAGGAGGTAACGCTTGTCAGATGACCGTGAAAGGCGATATTGTGGAAGGCATCGTGTCAATTACCCGTTTGTATCAGATCATTGATTTGATCCGCCAGAGACCGAGCTGGTAACTGCGAATGACTGCCTGTGGGCTTTTGATCGCAGAGCTTGTCCGTACAAACTATGAATATAACTAGTCCCTGGAGATTTTGACGAGGCAGTGCCTGAAGAAGAACGTCTAGCGACCCGGCTCGAGAGAACCTATTAGGCTCGAAAATTCTGCTTAAGGGATTTCGATGCTTGCTTGACCGTTTAGCGCTATGGATTGCCTCAGATTGGATCCCTGTGTTAGAGAAGAGATGTTGAGAGTGATTTATGAGGCTGTAGCGATTCTTTCCATTGTTTTGGGGGCCGTGGGTGGAGGAAGGCAGAATCTGACGTAATGAGGTGGTTTGTTTACCAACGTCTCGTCTCCAGTAAGCTGCACAGCGATTTCAGGCCGTCACCAATCGAGCCCGACACAGTTCCTGGGGGCATCTTTCCTAGTTGCTATGATATGAATGATAAGAAATGGTCGAATGGCTTCATACAAGGTCCTGTGCATGAGATGACAAAATCGCAACATTGTCTTTCCCAATTCAGGAAACAGCAACCGCTCTTGCGTTCGACGCTTTAATTATCATTTGACGTCAGATCTACTCTAGACCGGGCAGTCAGATGGACGCTTTCAGAAGTGAATCATTTCTCCGTCGTGTTTTGTAAGCTTTGATGGGATAAATATTCAGCCTTCCCCGTCGAACACTCTCAAACGCATCAACTATGCACTCGTGTATCTCTCGGTGATGTACGATATGATGATCAACCTCCCTCTGTTGAAGCAATTGCTAATAAGGACGAGACGATCCGGCTAGATGAAATCTGCGGATGCAAATAGAAACTTGCGAAGCGAATCTAGCGATTTTAAGCGTCAATCGAACCTTCCTTCCGTTTGACAAAGTACAATGAGAAGCTGACTTGCTGAATCCCTCCATTTTATTTGCGTTTTCAAATAGAGCAATGTGGTTGCGATGTTTGAAACAAGACAATTGCTTTGTGAGATGGTGGTGGGTTCTTACATATCGTATCAATGTTCGCTGGAGAGAAGTGCCAGAAGCTTTGCCAAAACTTGAACTTCTTGCCAGATATCACAGGAGATAGTTTGAAAGACAGTGAGTTGTGTTGAGGGGTTCCTACCTCACTTCTTTAGGCGCGTCCGAATTTCGCGTCGTGATGACTCCACAAGCTGCACATCCAGCAGCCCACAATATCTCGCTTCCGCCTTCAAAACATCCGTTCCTCTGAACTTATCATTACGTCCTTGCGAACTTGTCATTGAACATGTATTCTTTTCTAGATTTGCCGCAGAAAGTCCGCATGCAGATAATGGCTTACGTTCTTCCACAAAATTTAGCCATCGATCTCGCGGATTCTTTTCGAGTGAAGCATGCACTTTTCGACGTCTCCGAAACAGTGAAAAGTGATGCTCTTGCTGCTTTCGCCAAACTAAACAAGTTCTATCTCTGGGTCTGGGGTTCGGAAATCGACGACGACAATCCTCAACTGAGTCTCCCGAGCCGCTCATTTCTCCCTCACGTCGCTCGAATCCACCTTCTCATACGTGCTCATACCCTTGAAGTTATTTCGCACAAATTTGGTGTCCAAAGATTAGCCGTTGATGGAGCGCGGCTAGCAAGATTCATGGTCGAATTCGAAAGGCTTGAATTGCTAGTGATCGGAATCCCTAAACTTGCACCTCCACTGCATATTGACGAGGAACTGCTGATCCGCCTCTTCGCGCTCGTAAAAACCTCAGCGCTTGTAGTGGTGGATGGGGACATGACCGAGACGGGCAAACGACAACTTCAGAACATGATTTCCTCTGCGGAAAGTCGGTCTCACCATGACTTTACTCTGGAGTCCCCTTAATCATACTGGGCCCAAGCACTACTTATAAGGAAACGATAGTCTTCCCGGATTTGCAGTTGCTACTGTTGGTGGAATTACAAGTGGAGGTCTCTTCGAACGTAGTGCTCGTTCGAGTGAGAACAGTGATCTTTTCCTTTGTCTTGTATTTTCATCATTCAAACAGAATGGAAGGGTCTCGCTCGCGGCCACGCTCTACAGTACGTTCGCGCTGTCCAGTACGTGCGCGCTCGTCCTTTCGTTGTCGCTGACGCAGTGAGGATAAAATCAAGAACCAAGAAGAAAGACAAGAAAGATAAGCAGCTAAAGATGCAAATACCAGCTGAACCAATGGTTGTGTCAAATTTCAACGATCGGCTGGGTATACAGGCTGTAATTCCCTGCTTGGCCTCGGATCTGATAAAATTATTCAAGTCTCTAGTCCAATATGGTAGTTTAAGTCTGTAGCTTGCATTATAGACGACGGCAAGTTGCTTCCGTGAAGTGCCGAATCTACAAATCCGATCTCCCTCTCGCCTTATCCTGGGCAAAGAGCGATTTCCCACGAGCTGGTGCTATTCTGGTTTAGGCATGAAAGGTAATTTCCCACGCAATTGTCCGTAAACTCGGGGAATACACGGCTAGCCAGACCAAGCTTCCCCCAACTCAGCTCTCAGTTCTTGCTATGTATCAATATGGTAGCCGATCTCTTCTTGATTCCAGACGCTCAGCCTAGCGATCACACTTCTTTTGAGGACTACTCAATGTTGATTAAAAATTCCATTTCAGATACGCCACTGATACGCGCATTGTGAGGCTATGAGATGGCGTTACAGAGCGAAAGCAAACAAGAGTCGTGAGCAAGAAGGGGGCAAATGGTATCGGCCAATTCATGATTTGGGATATGGAGGTGAACTTGGACGCAGATAAGACAGCAAGCGATAACATTCGAATCTACGTTACCAACATTTCTGAGACAAATCCAAATTCTATGGGATCCGTTAGGCGATTTTTAAAGTTCTCCTACGAGCGCAAGAATCTCATCTCCAAACTCGGGTTTGGGGCCAGGCTGGCCTGGGTACGTTGTATCCACCATCATATCCAGCGTTCCTGGCTTTGTATCCAAGATCAACTCCTTCAAGAGCCGACTTCGACCAAGAACATCGGCCCAGGCTTCGCTCTCCTCTCGACTCATCGTTTGCAGGCTAGGGTCAACATTTTCGAGCATGCTCTGGGGACTGGTTAACACGGGTACTTTGCATACGATTGAACCCATCTCGGGAGTATATTACCATTGTGCGCCCCACAAAATCCCACATGAAATAGACCTTGTTCTTCGATGCTGCCGGGGTCATGAAGGTCTGGTGGAGATTCGGTTCCATAGCAGGATGATGTGCGAGCTTTCGAACCAGCTCCCGGAGCGTGTTCGCGACATGGGCCCTTTCTTGATTGGCAAACGAAGGTGGGACGAATGAGGTGAGACGGTTGGTATATGTCTCCCGAGTATCTACGTAGGGATCCATGTTCCTTAAAGATGTTCGGTTACAGTGCTGTGGAGTTTACTGATGTGAATGATGGCAACAATCGCCAGACGCGTGCGCTTATGAAGCGTAAACATGAGCTTGGACCATATGTAGAAGATCCATGTATTCAGCTTTGACCATATTGATTAATGTCAGAGGCTTTGGAGGATCAAATTGATCCTACCGATGCGGCAGCTTCAGGGGGATTTGGATCATTTAATTGTCTTGCACGTCGGCGAGCTTGCAAGAAACGTGCTGCCTAAAGGCCATAACCCACCAGAACCACAGCCCAAGAACATTTCATCCTATGTTTCTCTCCGAATTGGGCAAAGTAGACGTGGAGGGAGGTATACTGAGGTGGTTGATACAAGTGGTTGCGTCGTATGTGTCAACGCTTCCAATTTGTTGTGATCCCTGTAGCTCGGTAAACCTGCTGCATTTTTTTGGACCTCACCTGGATTTCAGCGCGTCAACACGCGACAAGCTTGTAGCTTACCCACCTACCCACCTATCCACCATGCACATCCCCGGAACCCTCAGGCCTCAATGATGCTTACGAGCCCTTCTTGATGGCAGTGACTGTACATCATGGCGAAACCAACCCTCTCCTACCTCTATCGGGAAGCTCGTCTCAACCTCGATCCTACCTCTCCTACTGCTACCATTCGATTTGCCCTGCCGAACCTGACTTCCTTTGCTCGTCTAGCATTGCGCCCGGTGCAGAAACAATCTGTGAATCCTGCGCACGAGGACGTGGACCAGGACGAAGAGGCATTCGCGGACAAGCATCTTGCAGACGATGCATCAATATTCTTCCGCCGAGAGAGCAGTTCGCCTCGCTGCATTTTATGGCGTTTATTGCATGCCAGGAAACGTCTTGAGCTACAGGTGGTTGATCTCACACTTAGGAAAGGCCAAGAGCGAAACATCAAGTTCACGCTAGATTTCCAATTTCCCGCTCCTATTCGACCTTTTGGCATCGCCTTCGCGGAGCTCGAAGATCAGGACGCTTTCAACATCTTCGCGCTTACTGCTGAGAAGGAACTGTACACTTTGACAATTCACAAATCTTTCTTCATATCGTACGCCGCGACTGATGGAAAGCTGGGTGATTGGTGCAGGATATATACACATCCCGCTTTTGGATACAGACTCCCCTACCGAATATTCGCCGTTAACTACAATGAGCTTCTGATTTCTTTGCAGGATGGTGGCATTTTACGCCTCGATCAAACACCTGTGGGGAGTGGCTGGACGTGGAAGGATTTTATATACTCTCCTGGCGAGGCTGGTTGGGGCGCCTCTCTACGAGGTCTGATTCCATGGGTCGATCACAATTTAGCACAATTCGAGGATTTGACCTTGCAGCCTGCGGCTTCGGCAGCAATAGCCGTCTCGCCTGAGGGAAATCATCTCTTTACGCTGTGCTTGAACAATGTACTGAGAATTAGAGACCACAAGTCTGGCGGCGTGTGCGCACAGGTGGACTTGACCGCCCCGGAAGATGGAGATACCAAGTCAAGGATCCGACAGCTCATGAACCCTCGACAGCGAAGTCTATTGCAGATTGTGAAGCCCGAGATTATTAGAGATGGTGATCTATATTATGCCACAACATACTCTCCAAAGGATCGTCAATTCAAGTTCTGGGGCGTCAGAGATGCAGACGAAGCGGTCAATGGTATTTACGATACCCATCCAGAACTGAAGCTCGTTCCGCCTGTGGACAGATTATTACATACTTCTGCATGGATTCTGGAGGAGTTTCACCTTAAGCCAACCCCCTTCCTACAGTCTACCGAGCTCTGGATCCGGGCACGGGTCGGTCCACTGAGTCAGGTCTTTGCTCTCAAGTTCAGTCTTTTTGATGACGACGATTTTCTACAGGCACGGTGGCAGAGCGATTGGGTCGCAGTGGACGGTGGTACAACGGATGGGAATGTTCTGAAGTCAAGCCCCGACTTTCCGAGTTTTGAAGCTGTGAAGTCGTTTGCCCAGAGTGGTGATGACATTGCAGGAAACGCTCTTGATTTCATCTTCTACCCCGAAAGGTTTACCCTGTCAACACTGGAGTCGGCTCTCTACAGGTATCGGATTGGTCTCGGACTTCCATCGTCAAGCACGCAGTATGCGCCTGACCCAGCCGAGATTCCACTGAAGCAACGGATCTGCGAGGCCGTTGCAGCAAAAGCCTGCCTTGGGCCAAGGGCAGGAAATGATCACGGTTCTGTTGACTACGGATCATATCAAACTAAAACTGCAGAACAATGGAACAGCTTTACAGGTTTGATTCTTGACCTCCACCGTCGTCGCTATGAGGCCCTCTCTTTGGTCTTTGATCTCAAAATTGGCTTGCCTTGGATTTGTTCCGCCGATTACGTCTCGCCAGTCCGACGGTGCAGCGAGATTGAACTACTGGAACTGAATCAAGACATTCTTTTGCAGAATGGAGATGAGCTGGAGATCGGCCCACTTGCGCGCTCTTTGCAAGATCGAGAATCTGTATCGGTAGGATGCTTATTGAGCATTGCGTCTTCCTTCTACCAAGGGCTGCCTCAGTCAGTCAAAGAAAGACTCAGTAGTCTTGCATCCATCGAGGCTTTCCAGGACCCCTTTGTCTCTTTGGATGAGCGTATACAGACGTTTTACCATCGCTGTGACTTCGCTGAACAGATTACGGAGGAAGACCTGTCTCGTTTGACGGCTGCATTTGACACCATAGGCGGCCTCCCAGAACTGAACAACGATCTATTCCGCCGTACTATGAAAAGACTCGATCCCGACACGGAAGGTACTGAACAGGCTCTTTCACTCTTGACCTACGGAGCAAGATTGCTGGTTCGTGGCGCACAGGAGACCCTCGATATTGGACGCAACTTATTGCTCGAGCTTCTCTTGCTATCTGTCATTATGGCTGTCGATTTTGATGAAAGTGAATTGCCAAACAACTTTGTGCCGGCTCAAATTTACAGCGAGATCATGAACAGACTACGGGAATACGAGCTTCTGAGATATCTTGCATCGACCAATCGGGTAGAACCACAAGCAAAAGAGCAATCCTTGACGGAGAGATCCACGTCCCAGTCAAATGCTCTCCCAAGTCACAAAAGAGGGGAGGATCATTACCATCCAGTCGTGACTCTTCTTTGGTCGATTTTTATTGGTGATTGGAAAAGCATACCAACACCAGAAACTCTTAATCTCCCTGCTCCGTCTCTACTGACCTATTGGATTCGTAGTTGGGCCCTTGGTGCGGATCTTAGTGGGAATTACAATAGCATTGTTTCACATATCATGGCCAACCTCCTTGTCCACCATGAACACGACCTTGCAGCGGATTTCCTCCCTTTCTTGCCAACTACATCTTGGGCATTGTATCTCAAATCTCGTTTGCATCTCGAGAAAGATGAATTGGCCGAAGCAGCTCGTGGCTTCAAGAAAGCTAGCTTCGGATTGAGCCGCCTGTCAAAGATCAAGGCAGCTCCGGGAGCTGAGCAACTGAAAGATGTTCAACACTGGGACGGTAATGGCTTATTGGCCCCTCATGAAGTGCGATACTTCAATGAAGATAACGTTGGTCCGTATTATCAGCATGTTGCAGACCTATTTGAGCGCGTAAGACCACAAGCGTGGACATATGTTGCCGAGTTCTCACGAATGGCCATTTGGCATTTTGAGCAGAAAAGATCCATGAGAAAAGAGGCTGGCATTGATGACTTCAATGTCATACATAAGAAGAAAATTGGAAATAATTACCAACGTGAAAACCAGAGCACGCGGAAAAGCGTTGGTGGAGACAAATACACTCAGCGGAGTCCTTTGGGCTTGCGCAACAGTAGCGCAGGGCATGCTGAGACCAGACAAGACGTTCAGGCCGAACATGAAGGTGATGATAGTTTGGAAAACAGCATGGCACTGATCGATTATTCTATTGCGGAATTGAGTGCAATCAAAGATTACGAAGCAAAACAGGAGAGCCTGGGAAGGCTATTTACCGCACTTGTCAAAACGGCAAGGTGGGAGGAAGCCTACGCAACGCTTGTTCGGTATGAGAAGCCTGACGTGTAGGTGCCCTCTTTGCCCATTGCAAAGCCGCTGATTGAAAGCTAATACAAGATCGCAACAGGCGCCGATGGGCACTCAAATACTTCCTGCAGACTCTCCTCTCTCCCACCAATCTCGCCACCAATTCTGCTGCCCCTTCCATCCTTCTTCGCCTCCCACTCTCCGCTTCTCCACACGCCAATCTCGCACCCCTCGCCGACACCATTCTCCTCGACCTCGCTCGGAACCCACCCTCCTCAGCGTCCTCTTCCTTCTCCGCATACCTCGAGTCCGACACGCTCAGTTCAAACACGCCACGCATCAACAACCCCTCGCGATGGTGGAAGATCCTCTACGCCCACCGCGTTTCGCGCTCTGACTACCGAGGTGCAGCTGAAGCGCTCTGGGAGTGGCTGCATCAACTGCGCGCGTCCTCACGCACTTCAGGCATCGGAAACCGGGATGCGACCGAGATTGAGCGCGTATTCCTACTTCTCATCAATGCTCTGGCAACCGTGGCACCGGAGCAGGCGTGGTTATTGGCAGAGGCGCCTGAGACGAAGATGCAAGGTGGATCATTTGGCGCGGGGTTGGGGATGAGGGGAAAGAAGGAGAGGAAGATTGTAACACTAGAAGATGTGAGAAAAGAGTATTCGGCGTATTTGGACCAGCTAGACGCAGTGGAGCAGGGCCGATTTGCGTTTATGGAGAGGGATGCGGAGGGAGATGTGAGCATGTTGTGATGCTGCTGAATTGGCTGGTGACTCGGTGCTTCATTGGTTCAGCGTGGCGTTGGTCAATGGGACTGAAAAGTGCCATGCTCATAATGTATTTCTAGAGGCTACATGAGCAAACTTTCCCGAGCTTGTTGGGGGTTTGCAAAGGATGCTATGCCATTAGCATCGCATTTTCAAAGCAATGAGGGGAGAGCTTCGATTCTCTACCAACGTGGCCTTGCTCATCGTTAAAGTTCGATGGAACAAACAAATTCATTTACAAACCAGAGTGAGCTCTACTATGGATTAAGATTGTAAATCAATAGTGGAAATGGGTGGCATGTAATTGTATTCTGCAGAAAATACCAGACCAGGCACACCCAGTTACGAGCAAAGCGTCAAAGTTTCTGTAATGATGTTCGATCACATGCCAAGGCAAAATCCTGTGAGCCTCGATTTATATTTCAATACATTCTCGTCGTTGCCACGGTTCTTGGTGGTCCAAGCTTGGGATTGAAGTGAGAGTCTTCACGGTCAGATGTCATCCCACCCTTACCAAGTAGGTATCTACTTACCTTAAATCGAGAGCGTATGGCCCCTCAACTATGTGAAGGTCTAAAGCCTCGAGAACTCTTAGGTATTGAGTGGTGACTTGCTCCAGCTTACACCAAGGCTAATCCCCTCCGTTCTCTTCCTCGCTCTTCCGAAATTACCCAAGTGACAGTCTTTGATGCCCTTTGTCTCCATTGGCGGTCTCCTCGGGATCCAGCCTATTACCTGAGAGCCTTTGTTAATGTGTACAAAGGCCAGAAAGAATTGCCAAATCATGTCATTAAAATTAGTCAAAGACGCTACATCCTCAGCACAAGCTAATGGATCAAGCCTTGGCTTGCAGGTCTCCATCAGCCATGTTGAACAATACAGTGTGGCTTTTTCCGAATCATGACGTGCCAGCTATTCAGGATGGGAGCGCATATTATCTCTCGTGTTTTTGAAATCTACAGGTCCGATTGGTTTCCTAACTGCCGTTTTTTCATCGTAAAACATCACCCTATCGTCCACTCTACTTTTTTTCTCTTGCTAGAACAACTGTACCATTGCTTCGTTTCAACAACACTGTCGCCAGTCACACCGCTCCATATCTTCTTTCCACTTCTCAACAGTGCTATGGATCGTATCAATCGGTTTGCCGACAAGTTGACCAAGCGCTCAACTTTCCAGACAGGGCAACAAGTGACCTCGCAGGAACAGCCCGAGCTACGAAAGGCTAAACCGATTTACATGAGGCGCCCATCTAAAGGCGAGATCAAACTTTTGGAGATCAAAAAGCCAAGCAAGAAATCAACGCGCTTCTCACAGTTTTCTTGATTCAGTGGTGTTCATGACTTCACACTTAAATATTATGCAGGTCGCCAAGAGTTCTCAAGTCACGACATGCGCAGATTGCTGTCACATGTTTTAATTCAATTCTGGTAATCACGGAGCGAATGAAGAGGTACTCTTTGCGACATTGTCTTATGTTATCCGCTCGCAACTCACATAGATTCTTTGTACGTTAATTTACACCAAGTGTCCGCCACAATCTGTAGTTACGCCGTACCTACCGTCAAAACCCAAAAGCTCGCTTACGCTCGGAAAATTGATCTTGCTGGAAATCTACGTTACGACTTTCCTTCCTGAAGCCCGGCATATTCTAAGGATACACCACAGGGTACAGAGGGCTATCGGAGTATTTTTCAGAAAGCGACTAGTGTTGGCCCCCGTCTCTAAAAGCCAATCGATCTAGCTATGGCTAAAACAAATCCGAGCACACATAGTTTTCCAGGAGAAAGCAACAGCAAGAGACAATCAGCGAAAGCCAATTTCCAAGCATTTCTCCTCGAAAGCTCAATTTCAGAAAATCTCGAGCTAAGCGAAGGCTTTGTCACACCAAACGATACAATCGTTCGCATTTTCCGCGATACGTGCATGGCAAGAAGGGCAACGCGAGTTGTCAGAGTCTGGCAAGGCCGCAGCTCCGATGTTTGCGAATCGTGATTCTCATGAGTATTGGCATCTTTGTCTTCGACAGTAGTGTCGTGCTGTTACTAGGTTTTTTTTCCAGTTCTGAACCGTCTTCTCTTTACTTCCGTAAAAGAATTGAAAGATCCAAGTGAGAGTCACCTCTGTGTCTGCAGTGATCACTATTTCCTTTGATATGTCAAAGAATCCTTGATCCTTGATCAGCTCAGAAAGTCACAATTTGTCTACTCTTAAAGGAATTAATGACTTGTGAAGACAGCACAGGGTATATAACATTTATCTACGATGTAGATTCCAGAGTCAGACCCATCATCCTCAAGAAGCAGTCCCTCCTACGAGCAGATTATTCTCATCCAACGACTTCTACGGCGCATATAGCACCGCGGATTTTGCAGTAGTATTCCAACTAAACGGCTCCAACATGACCTACAACAATCCCGCTTTCTCCTGGTCTACTTCTGCCATTGTGGCCATTCAGTGTGCACACCAGGGGACATCTACAAGTCAATCATCGCATGAATTCGCTTCTCAGTGGAAGGGCATCATCACCGAGATGACCCAAAACTCTGGCCCGCAGCTGGATCAGCTAGACGCTACCAGCGAGTCAGATGGTAGCTTGGAGGAGTATGAAGGATTTGGCGGGTCTGAATCTGACGATTGGGACGATGGACAAACCGATTATTTCGAATTTTACGATGATTTTGTTCTCGAAACTCCGATGAGCTCTAGGAAGGCAGCCGCGAAATTTGACACTGATCAGCAGTCGTTCAAGAAAACCATCGACACAAAGATTAAGTCTACATCTCAGTATCCCGATGATATGCACAGGAAGCAGAAGAGGGATACCCGGAAGAATGTCTACCACACGACGATGGAGTTGGCAAAGTGGCGAGGTATCATCTGACTACACATCCTCTGTCATGCATCTATGGCGTCTCCCTTGGCCCCACAGAATACCAGAATAGTACATCGGGTTTGTTAGAGTAACAATGAAATTTTAAGGTGAGTGGATTGATTTGGAACCATGTTTGCAAGTGTCAAACCAGTGTGCTTGAAAACCTTTAATTTGTACACCATCGTGCTCTGAAATACTGGCCCATGCCTCTGAACGTAGGTTGTTAATTACGTATTTGCTCTAATTTTCGTAATAATGTCTGCCCCTCGCTTATAAGATGCATCCCAAAAACGCCTCGCTTATGCTTCAGTCTCCCAGGATGTGTCAGCCAAAAGTTGCTTGTCAGCCACAGGATAAGTAACGAAAGACGCCAGGCTGAAATGCACCGTCGAGAACGAGCAAGCTGCAAATCCAAGGAAGCCCTCAGATATATGGGCTCGGTGAAGCACAGTCCAGTCCCATAGTTCCTCCACAAATTTGACCGCAGGGTATCGCAATGCAAGAAATCACCAGCTCTTTCCCCAACCCACGCACCCTTCTCTTCACGACCCTGACATGGTCCCATATAAGCTCCCCTGCCTACTCCACCCCACACTTCCGCTCCCTCCACTTCCCCCACTTTCACTCGGCGTCATCGGCGTTCCCGGCTCGAGCGCCATCTGCCTCCGCAGCCCCATAATCCACTCGTCACCCAACAACTCTGGCGCCGTTGCCCGCCTCGCTGGATCCCGCTCAAAGCACTTCTTCAAGAAATTAATCCCCTCCGCACTCAGCTGATCGCGGCTCGGCAACTGCGGCGGATTTCCCTGCGCGATATTGTACATGATCGCCCACTCGTTGTCGAGCGACGCCCATGGACGGCGTCCCGTGGCCATCTCGAGCACGACGCAGCCGAGCGACCAGATGTCGACGGCGCCGTGGCGGCCCGCGGTCGTTTCGCCCTTGATGACTTCGGGCGACATGTACATGGGCGTGCCGGTCATGGATTTCTGGCGCCCAGCGGAGGCGCGCGTGTCGCCAGGACCGGCCGCGAGGGTTTTGCCTTGGCGTGCAATGACTTTGGCGGCGCCAAAGTCGACATACTTGATGACACCGTTGTGGTCGAGGAGGATGTCTATGAGCATAGTGATTAGCATGGATTGCTTGCTGGATTGCTCTGATGGGGGAAAAGAGACTTTGGGGACTAGAACGTACTTTCGGGTTTAATGTCCCGATGGACCACGCCAGCCTCATGTAGATACGCCAAGCCTTCGAGCATTTGCAGCGCATATACCATGATCACAGTTTCGTCCTCAATCCGACCGTGCTCTAACAGACCTGCCAAACTTCCACCTGAACAGTATTCCATGAAGATGTATACCTTATCCCTATGGGGTTCTATCCCATGATAGCTGACAATGTTCGGATGATCCAAGACCTGCAGCACGCTCATCTCATCCCGGATTTGCGAGACAATCGTTGGGATCAGTTGTGGATCCTGCAGCCGAATCTCCTTAACCGCCATCAGGTGTCCCGTGTCGAGGTTCAAGCAGGCGTAAACGGAACCAAAGGTGCCGCCGCCAACATACTGACCTTGTTGCCAACGGATAGTGACATTGGTGGCGCTCGAAGAAAGATATGTAAGCGCCCGGTCAGCTTCGTTCGAATCCTCGAGCACGCGGCCAAGGTGCTGTCGTTCGGCTTCGCGTTCTTTACGACGACGGTCAATCTCGGCAAGCTGATCAACCCACTGTTCGCGAACAAGGCGTGCCGACTCTTCGTCATCCTTTAGTCGCGAGATATCAAGCTGTTTGAATTTGCCTTGGACTTGCTCGAGTCGCTGCTTTTCCAGTTGAGCCGCCAGAGTGCTCCGCGCGCCCATGATGTCGAAGTGCGAAATTAGCAAAGACATGCAGCCCGCCACTTTCTCTCGTAACGTATTATACTCTCTATCGCCAATGCTGAGGATGTTCTGTCCACGTGTCATGAGCATTGCAAATTCGAGCGCGATCACTGCCCATCGAAATGTCTTGCGGTCGCTGGCGACACAATCATCGCATATAAAACTGACCCAATCGAGAGCAAGACGAGTTAGTCGCATATTGTTCAGTGCGCGGCGATTGTGGTCCATGTATAGCACTGAACGCTGCCCAAATTCTGTAGCGAAAGCAAAGCAGGTTTGGATGAGCTCTTGACACTCAAGCCCGACGGTTTGCTTCCGGATCAAGTCAACACTATCCATGATTGTATTGGAGAGCTTGTAGGCAGTTTTCTTGATGCGCTGAAGTTCTGCGTTGACGCGTGGGAGGTTGGCACGCTGTTCAATCAGAACTGTAAGGTGCATGTTGATTGACTGATTGAAAGCAAGGTTCGCATTGGAGAGGCGTTGCTGTGATCCGTCGGCAACCAGACGAAGGCGGCCGGTTTTGATATCTAAGGGTGCAAGACGTTTGCCCACATTCACCATTTTCTTTCCGTCCCAAAATATCGGTGCTTCGGGCCGGAACATAAGAACATACGGATTGATAGGATCATCGGGGCTTGCGTCAGTATGAAAGCATGTCCCAAGAAGGGATTGGACATCTTTTGGTCGATTCTCGAGGCTCGGAGATGCAATGACATATATGAGAGAGGTGTCACTGGAGGGGGTTTCAACGAGGATGTGGTTGGTATAGTTGAGCATTTGAATCAGTTCAGAAAGATCTTCCTGGGGCATATTGATGTTATACTCTGTACAATTCTCATAGCGTTGGGTAAGGATACGAGTAAATCGAAAGAGTTTTCGCTGTCGCACACGAACAGAGTCGAGGATTTGCTTGTAGCGCTTGTCCATCTCTGCACCTGCAAGTTCTTCTGGACTTCGCTGGAGTTCCTTTTCGAAATGGCTGGTGAGTCGAAGGAGAGATTTAGATGTCAGAGAGCTGAATTGTTCCGCGACCTCAACGTCCCCCCCCTCCAAATGACTTGCGAGTTCGTTTGCCAAGTACCACTCTTGCTCCATGATTTCAGCCTCTTTGAAAGTATTCTTATTTCCGGACAGCTTCCAATTAAGCATTTTGAAGTAGAACTTGAGAGCGTCGAGCACAACAGAATCAAAGTTATCATCAATACACGGTGGCAAATCCCATCCAGGCTCAGGGTGCGATATAATGAGATAATCCTTCTTGATCCTTGCAGCAAGATTGAGAAGAATTTGAAATTGAGGAATCATCTGCTCTGCCATCATCACGCTTTGTTGGGCAGGATCCTTGATGTTTTTGGCGAGCTCGAGTCTCATCTTAATAATTTCTTGTATGAGACGAGAAGGGAAATTTATAAGAGTGAGAAGCTCATCGAGGTAAGCCGGGAGATGTCTTTCCTCAAATGCTGGAGCATTTCCAATAAGTGTATCTTTGGCTTTTTTAATGACCCGGTCAACGCCAACGAGCAGATTATTGTCTCCTTGTAGCGATTTCAGTCCGTCTTCTTTCAGGATTCGATCTATGAATGACGAATCATCACTTAGATGACCCTCACCGGTCGAAGATCTCCTTGACTTTGCAAAATCCAGCTCTTCATTTCCGACCCACGCTTGAAGTACGCCAAGTTGTTTGTTGATCAAGAACGTGGTGTTGTACCACGCTATAATTGCTTCACAGCTGTCCCTGTAGGCTTGACTTGCTGCCCTGGGCTGCGCCTCCTCGAATGCGAATCGTGTGGGATACAGGCTTTCACACTTTTCAATCTTGTGTACGATGTCTTCCACCTGCTCGAGCGGAGCTTTTCCAACCTCTGCTTCACCCTTGATTTCAAAAATAACAATGGTTTCAATCAAGGATTTCGCGCGTGATCGACCGTCTTCAATCATCCGCCGTTGAGCAGCGATGGTTCGTCCACAAGTCTTCGCTCGAACTCCCATCCAGATTTCTGTCTGCATTGAATTATCTCGATCCTCACCCGTCTTGCCTGTCAATCTTTGCTTTTCTTGCTTGACCACATCACCTGTCAGAACATTTGCCAACATGGAATGCCACTCTAGCCTTTCTCGATTTTCTGGCTTCTTGAGCTCTTCAACCGTCGGTTGCATATCGTCGTTACCATAATATAGCAATGTTTCTTGATCGTAAGCGTCTTCGTTATATTCGGCCGTGAGTGGAGATTCATCGTCCGTCTCCGAGTCTGTAGTATGTCCCAGGCTAGGTGTTCCAGGGTCGAGAGGATAGCCGTTCATATCCGGAGCATCTTGCCGAATGCGTTCCACATACGCCCTTTCTTGTGCACGATAATCTGCTGTTGGATTCCGTCGGAGGCGATTCGTTGAAGATGCGCGGTTGCGCTGAGCAGTATTCAAAGGGAATTGGGACGGTCTTCTAGCATTTTGAGGTGTGTAGGTATTCGATGGTGTGCGTAGAGGACCTCCTGGTCGCTGAGTTTGAGGTGGACGTACATTGTTCAATCCATTCAGAGGGAGTTGCGGAGGAATATCATAGTTGCCATTCATATTGCCGCTTCCATCTCTTGTTCGTGGGCTGGTCGCTGCCCATCCGTACTCTTGAGAATTCATGGCGGTTGGCATCTCATCCAGTGGGCTGATATTCTGGTCGGGTAGATACTGACCGCGCGAGCCATTGGAAGCCTGATCGACAGCGCCTTCATAAGACGTATCAATCGTTTGGCCACCAGCGTCGCTCTCTTCTGAACTGCTCTGTGGTCCCGAACCGGAGCTGTCGCCTTGGGAATCGGAGGGGTTAATGTCTACTAGGGACATTGGAACGGGCATAGTGTCCACAATGAAGGGGTGCCCAATCTTATCAAAGGAGACGAGATCTGAGGAAGAAGCGAGAGCAGGAACGCGCCCTCGATCAAGGGGAGGAGTGGGAGGAATCTCCTGAAGATGAGGTGGTTCTTCGGTCATCATAGGTCACGGTGGCTTTAACGCGGATCGGCCACGTGCGATGACACAGCAGATGTGGCGGTGAGGGCGGGGTCTGTTCTACAAAAGAAACAATGGGACAGGCATGTGTGAAAAAGATATGATGATGTCTGTCTTTGAATGTATGCTATAGAAAGCAGAAGTGCTCTGCTGATGAGCCAGCGGCCGATGCGTCGTCAGCTCCAATCTCATGGTCGCGACTATCGCAATATTTCCAGCCAAAACCTGCTTTGCCCGGGCGCGCGATCTCCTTGTCAAATCAATGCGCCACAGGACAAACAAGGATCGCCTTTGATCGGAGCAAGCATCACCAGTCAGCAACGTGTCATGCTTGACCTTCTGCTACTCCTTTGAGGGAGTTTCTAATAATCTGCCCATTCAGGCAAGTCGAATTTCACAAACGCCGTGTCGCCAGCATGCTTTCTGCTCAATCCCCTACAGTCTTTGTCAACCCGATACTCCGTTGTTCCGAGCTCGTGGATCGTTAAATCAATGTCTTGCAGCGCTCCCTCTGGCAGCCTCCTGATCACCATATTTAGATTCTGGACCACAAAATTGCAACATTGCACGGAACCCGTAAGCCAGAAGTGAACTTCCATATTCGAAATACTGCGTAATTCATTCGTGATGCAGCGGGCAAGCTCGTACGGATTGAATCTGGTCCAGAAATAAAAGAATGCTCTAGTCTTCTGAAACTTTTCAAGATCTTCAATCTTTTCGATATCAAGTCCGATGTTGAGCTTTATCTTGCTGACGACATTTTCATCCGACGATCGGCATTTGTGGTGATCCAAGACCCATTTAAGATATTTTACTACTTGGTGTCGCTGCAACTTTGGATTTCCTATTGTGCAAGCAACATGAAAGTCACGCCCGAGCAAAAGTGTTTCCCGGAACTCATCGTGGGTCTGATGGCAAGAAGTGAGCATCCCTCGGCAGGAAGGGAGGTCAGCAGTCATGAACCGATAGACAAGGTACCTTAGCTCGATAGGTAGAAGTTGAAAAGGAAATAGGTAATTGCTACCATCTAGCTCTGTATGATCAGCTTCAAGGACGGATTTCACACATCCCTCAGGCGATGGGGCTGTGGGAGAAGACTGGAACTCCAGACCGCTCGAAGAAGAAGCTATCGTTGATGTTACTCGAAGACAGAAGTGCTAACGTCCAACAAGAAGGTAAGTTGCTGACCAAAATTTCAAGGAACGAGAGAGTAAAGCGAGGACTCGTTCAACTTATGTACTGCCTACTAGAAAGTTATGATCGGTGTGCTTGATCCCGTCATCTAAACTCACAATGCATGGAACACATGGCACACATTGTTTACCCGTCACGCATTTAAGTTTAAACTGACAATCGAATGTAGAAAAGTTTCATTGATAAGATCCTGTATTATCCCTTTAAATCGTTAGAGCCCTGTCGGTCCATCTGCACTGAGTGGTTAATACACCTTGCATCGCAAGTTTCTTATTTCTCTAGTACCAAAGCTCTGTACACGCTTGAATACCCAATCTAGAAGACAAAATCCATGGCAATCTCCCCTCCTTTCACCCCCTAACATTATCAAAACAGCCTGTGTCAATCCTTTACGCATTGCCGACAGTAGGGAAGGTGAAAACTGGCGTCGAATTTCTTCCTCATTTCCTCAGGCTGCTGTGCCACATACTGGTGAAGCCTTCCCATGAAAACCCCCATCGAAATCATGAAACCGTCAAGATGGAACTGAACATTGATATTGTCTGCACTTTCCAAGGCTTTTGCTATGCGGAGGGCACACTCGTCCATGCGGATTGTCTTGCCAAGCCCCACTTGTGGGTACCAAAACTCAATGCCAACCTTCAAGACTGGCCTCTCGGCTCTTGGGCCATTCTGCTGCGCTTTCGCCTTACGCATGGCGAATACCCATTTCATATATGACACGATGGGGTGAACCCAACCCCAAGTCCCGTTGAGGCCGCGTTGATCATCAAAGTAGTGTGCGCTGAGGCATACGTTGAGGAAATCTTCGTAGATCTCGCGGCTTGAGACAGCGAAAGCCATCCGGGAGCGGTAATCTTGGGCAATGTAGTGGTACACCCTATTACGCAGTTCTGGGAGAAGACGTAGAAGTGGGAATGACTGGGCTTTTTGAGCCATTTTTGTCAATGGTATGCCTAGTGATTCTGTGTCTTTTGGAGTCTGGATGCCTAAGTGTAAGAGATTATGTGCTTTAAAGATAGTAGATAAACGTTGACGGTCAAAATGTTGGTTGCAAGGTAATGTCGCTAAAAGTCAAAGGATTGTTTTTCATAGAGTATTTATACCATGCCTCTGTTCCCATTAGTAACGGGAAAACGGTAAAATGAAAATACGTGATACTATTTAGTGATCATTCTTCATTTTTAGCGTCGAGCCTGGCATGGCTTCTCTGAAGTCACAAGTACGCATCCCTTGCTCACGCTATCATGCCATATCTTACCCTCGGTCTGTAGCTGTACATTTGAATATTCTCTCACTCTATCTGTGACAGATAGGCTTCAGCAAACCGGGTCTGCGATCCATAGAAGCACTTGATAGGGCCACCTCACCAAAGCTGAATCGTACACGTTTTGAGATAGTGAGGAAACGAGGCAATTGATGAGCAATATATTCTATATTATTTAGCGCGTAACAGAAAATATGTACAATGATTGCCTTTGCGGCAAACAGATCAGGCCGTGAAGCTAGGTCAAGCAAAGTGGCATGGTCATGCAATTCAGATAGTGCCGTTACTTTCTCCCCCTTTTGCTCTTTTTCCTCATCCATCCTTCTCTAAGTCCTTGGGACTTGGATCGCCTATTCCATCTTCATTGATCGCAAATAGACAATCGCTCTCGGGCAAGCATGGGCTATCATAGATCTTGCATACCCTCGTTTCCCCTCTGCCCTTGCGCAAGCTCAATCTTGTCGTACTGGCATGCGCAATGATGTTACCCCCAATCGGCTTCTTCGGGTCAGGATTGAACATGGCGCTCGGCCCGCCATCCACTTGTGCAACGACTTGATTGGTGATTACAACCGCGATGCCGAACTCATCCGCCAGCCGCTGTAGAGTCCGCATGAATTTGGCAAGGTTAGACTGTCGTGTCGAGAGTTCGCCCCGGCCCATGAAGTCCGTCCGGAAGAGCGAGGTGGCGCTGTCGACGATGAGAAGCGCAAACCGTGTCTCCGTCATCATCTGTGCGGCTTGATGGAGTAGGTTGAGCTGGTGCTCTGAGTTGTAGGCGCGTGCATAGGCAACGTTGTCGAGGACTTCTTCGCCGGAGAGACCGTAACGAGTGGCGACAGCGAGGAGACGAACCGGGCTATTTTCTTAGTCAGCTAAAGCTTGTATAGGGTCGAGGCTCGCAGTTGAGAAGATGATGTGTTGTCCATGTGTGCAAAAATCAGAACGCACCGAAAGGTTCCCTCGGTATCAATGTACAAACATTTCCCTTCTCCACCCCCCATGTCAAATGGCAATTGACAGGTCACGGCCAATGTATGGCAAATTTGACTCTTTCCTGTTCGAAATTCGCCAAAAATTTCTGTGATACTCCCTGTCTCAATTCCTCCTGCCAATAACGTGTCCAGCTGCTTTGACCCTGTCGTGATGCTAATCAGCTCGCTTCTTCGCTGATGCATCTCTGTTGCGGTTGTGAAGCCCATTGGCACCAATTTCGCAGCCTCTGTAAGGATTTTCGCCGCTTTCTGCTCCGAGATGCCTTTGATTTGCTCTAGGGTCCGCTTCGGCGTGTATGCGACAGACTCGACTGTGTTATAACCTCCATCGATTATGAGCTTTATGTCTCTTGCTGTCAGACCCGCAGTGCCATCAAGAGCGGAGATAGGAGTCGGAGCGCCAGGGCCGCTAAGATTGCTGTCGTCGTAGCCAGATTGGGATTGCGAGTCTTCGGCACTCATTTTCACGAAATTTGGTCTGTAGCACAAATACGCAATCGCATGCAACTACAATCGGGGGAGTATGTGATTAGGCGCGGGATCTGGAGGGTGGTGTGATGGAGATGAAAAGCGTCAGTCGCGACGTTGTTCGTGGCGAGACGCGAAGACGTGTCAACACAGCGCGGTAGGGCGCGAAATCACATGATGACATGCGTTTCTAACGCTAATACCTACCTATCTACCCGAGGTAGGCAAGCCTTATCTTTATCGAGTTACTTGACTATCGCATTAATCTATTGTTTGGTGTTTGGGTTTGATAAGTCATGCAAACGAATGCTGAGTCGATGAATCTTGTACGAAGCATTTTCATCTTGGTCAACAGCCGCTTTAGCGTTAGCAATGGGTAGTGTTGTGAAGTGCAAAAGATACACTCTGGAACATCTAGATTAGAGTGACCCCCAAACCAATGTGGGAAGGTCAACAATTAAAATTATCAATTCGGAAATACCTTTGACGGATGTGTCCTTGATCCTGTTGAGGATCTTTCTCAAGCGTGTGTCGCCACTTATACTTCCCAGGTTCAAATTCCATGGATATGAGCAATGGTTAGAGCTCGGAAGTTCTTTTGAAGTTCAGTCCGTTGCTCTCGATGATTCCCCCAGCGCTGCAGGTCAACCTTGGGAATGTTGAGCAGGAAGACAGAACTTTACGAAATGATACAGCTTTTCTAAAGTTTCTAAACAATAAGGTGAATCAGCTCTCGCTTATCATCGACAACTTAAAACCTCTTTCGCTACTGCCCAACTGATTGACTGCAAAACCTTTCAGCTCCTCTGGAGTTTGAAGAGAACAGAGGGGCCCACCAAAAGCTCAGATACACACTAAAAGCATCAAAAATTTATCGCGGCTTCGGCCATGCCCCCAGTGCAGCAGTAGACCTCTATGTCCTATTGTTGGAGAAGAATATACCTTCTCTAATGACATCTGTAATGTTCGCTGGGTTAGCATCCTCTGATTGGACTCACGCTTTGTTTTGTGCCATCCAGTGCTCTTCATATCTATGACTTGCTCGCAAAATTCGACTGACGCCATGACGTCAACTATTTGTAGTTTTTGAGGTAAGGTACCCTACCTGACCTTTTGAATCGCCCAAATCGAATGAACGGCCCTTGGCCATTTACACAGTATTTCACCATGAGTGTTTACGAGCTCCAACGCCTAGCAAATATAAATCGTAATCAAGCGCTTTTGAAAGATCTCGGGCTCGAGTCCAAAACGCAACCCTCGTCTCACGGTCCGAACCCCCCTAAAAAGCGAAGAATCAATCGCCTAAATGCGACGCAACCCACACGAACTTCTTCCCGAATCGCATCGTTGGGACGTCCTTCATATTCAGGTCCAGATGAGAATCCTCACGCAACGGCCATTCTTGTTCCCGGAAGCAAAAAGACTCTAAAGAAAGTCCTGTCATCTAGCCAGTCTGGCAAGAAAAAGACAAATAAGAGCGAGTCTCCTCGTAGTCCCACACCTGGAGTCGAGGTACTCAGAGCAGGATGGGCAGACTGGAAGCCCATAGCTGAGCATCCAACACGCTATACCAATGGCACATTTCGATTCACTGACCATGAAGACTTCTCACCTAACAAATCACCCGAGGAAATTCTACGTGAAGGCTGCTTCGGCGGATCCTACTTTCGTCCTTTATACTCCAAGCATCTTGGTGTCACCATTTCAGATGATTGGGAAGAAATTCCCTCAGCCTGGATTTCTGGGTTAAATGTCGACCAAATGCTTACAAACCCCATATATAATGCTGAGGTTAATAAATTTGGAGTTTCATGTGGGCAAAGTATTGAAGAATGGGAGGCGAATGGTTGGATCAATCACAAATACGACGTGAGGGGCTGGTTTCAGTGGTACTGTCGTTTCTTTCTCGGACGGAGGTGCGAGGACGACGAGAGACAGATTTCACGATGGAAGAAATGCGTTGGAGACACGGGCAGATGGAGAAGATTACTTTTGAAAAAGTACAAAACAATGGGAGTACGAGAGGTTTTCGATGATGGAGAAGAAGAGGATTCCAGAGAAGTCAGTCCCGTGATGCATCAGACGTGTCACCACTGGGCTTTCGAAGTGAAGCAGGACATTCTCGATGCATTGTGGGCTTCTGATGATTAGGTTTTGACGACGCAAAAAGTCGCAAACCCTCTATTTGAATGGCCCAGGTCTGCCTACAGCCTTGGACGTCTATGTTCATCACTATAATACACGTAGCGCCACCTACGGTGGTCTTTTTGGAAAGGGAGCCTTCTCCCATCGAACGTGACCCTCTTTTCCGTCACCCATGACGAGCATCTGCTCGGTGCCGCAATAGCCACCAAGGCCGGCGGTAGTTTGCACTAATTGCCACGATCCCTCTGGTTCATCGCGGTTGTCTGTTCTATCCACTGTACTATTGGATCGCCAAGCATAATGCCATACAACGTCTCCTGGCTGTTCTGTACGACGATAGTTGTTGTTCCCAGTGATAATATTGGTGAGAATTGCATGAATCCACGCAAATGTTGGCTCAATTCTTCGGACAAGGGGCAACCAGCGGAATGTCGCCTCGTCGTACGATACGCGAACGTAAGGGTTAATGTATATACCGGTCTCTTCTGGTGATAGCACGGGTGGCAATGTTTGTAATTGTGCGTGGATTAGGCAGCATTCCGACGATTCCCAGTAAAGTTCGTGGTCGTAGGTAAAGCGAAGTGGCTCCGCCTTTGCAAAACTTGATGTGGTCGGCAGACTAGTCATTGTTGGCAATGGTTGCTGGAACCATTTGGCATCGAATGCCACGATACCTCCCCAACAACTGCGCACCCTTACCGCATCTTTTTGACTCAGGACATCACTTCTGCTACCCGCATGACCATGGTCACTGAACCAGGGATAGAAAGGCAGGCCTGGGGGGTGTCCCTCAAGGTCCCTAGTTGCAAAGGTATCATAAAACTTGAATGGATTAATAAAGTCTACTCCGCATGCAGCTCGGTAGTTGGCGTGCCCAGTGGCGTTGGCATTAGTAGAGAAAAGAAGTTGCGCAGCATCAATAGGATCGAAGATCACGTCATTAAGGAATAAAAGTTTATCGAAGCGAATTTGGCTTGCTGGACAGTCTTTGTCGTCCAAGGGACGTAGAGCCCGGTTGCGGACTTCGGCGAGAAATGGAATTCTTCTTATTCGTTCCTCGCCTGATGGAAGAGTAACCTTGGGAAGCTGCTGAATGTCAACCTGCTCAGCTGTAATAGAAGAGTTGCCTAGTCGTATAAGGTGAGCTTAGCTAAAGGTCCAGCAGAAAAATAAAAGTGACATACATTGGACATTGCGCCGCAAAGCATCCAAGGAAGCCCCAGCTAACGGTGTTGGATTGTTTTCATATATGCTGAGGAATACGTTATCCGGACCGAGAAGGTCAATTAAATCCAACACCAATTCACCCCATATACCGCCAGCTAATGCGCCTGTGGGATCATATATGCTCGATGCAATGAATATTTTTTCATGTAATGGATTCGCTCGGCCGGGAATGGAAGAATTGGAGGCTCGCTCTGCAAGATCTCGGTAACGTTCCGGAACCAGGGTGTATGAGGGGAAAAACAGGGCGCAAAGGACTAGGATCCCGAATAGGAGGTGCGGTACAACAGTCAACAGCAAACATAGTCGTCGGAGAAATCGTCTCAATTTATTGGTAGCTGGCACATTTCGATAGTGGACTCGATAGTCTGTCAATTTGACCTTTTGTTGTCGTATCCATGATGGACGTCGAGCAAGCCACGAGAGGTTGCGGGGAATGGAGGTCAGTCGATGCAGGGCGTATCTTACTCCTTCCTGCAGGTGATACCAGGAGGCCCTTGATTGCAACGAGGGTGTTGGCTCCAACGGCTCATATCCACTCCATTGGGAAAACATGAAGAGTAAAGAAGAGAAATCGTAGGTCCATCAAGATAGTAACTACCGGAGATAAGAGGGTGACAGGGCAAGAGTTGCATATATGTGAATTCAGAGCACCTTGTGCGCCATGGTCCTTCTCGGACAGGGGTTCGCGATAGGTTACGAATCCGGAGCTTGTGTGTGTTAGGGGTGACCGGAACAATGCAGTTAGAGACGCGAAGTGTTAGTCAGAATGCAATCTAGAATAGAACTTTGCAATTCTGACATCCTCAGCTGAACAAGATATTGCACCAGCTTGCTTTTAACTGTCAGACAAACCAGGCTGCGCAAGTGATGAAGGTGAAATTACCGTCTCGAAAAACTGTCACTAAATGCTGTGATGGGTAAGGCGCAATGTACGGAAGAAGAAACGGTCGCGACCACTCGAGACCGCGGATCCAAAAATTCCATTCTGATTGGTTCCCGACATTGGTAGCAACGTGGCTCTGAGGCGTGGCTCTGAGGCGCAGCTCCAGTGATCCGTGGATACCACACGTGCGTAAACGAAAGGCGTGCTACACACGTACCCAAGGTAATTTGCTTCATGAGAACGACTAGTCTGTTGTCATCAACTGACCCCCATGGGAGAGTGATGAAGAGTCGCAAAATTCAACGGTGGGAATTTTGACTTGCGAACTCAAAAACTAAATTAATGATCTAATTGCTTCGAATTCGTAATCGGATGCGGTCGTGTGTCCACGCTCCCAAAAATTTTGTGGAAATTATTTTTGGCCACTGCTATTGCTTTTTTGGTTTGCTTTCTTTTCTGTGAGCCCTGCCCCCCCTCCCACCCCTTTTTTTGAACGCGTGATCAGCACTTTCCTGCGTCTGCATGACAGGCAGATTTTTCCAAAAGACGTTTTTTCAAGTCGCCGCCGGCTGGTCCTGCAAACTAGCAATGGGGTCCGTTGCAGCTGGGTCGAGGGATCTTGCGAAAAAACCAATGACGTGCCCACCAGCTGCACGCTTACGTGTGTCCATTCTTTTTTTGCTGATATCTGCTGTTGGAGTACACCTTACTCTGGCAAAGAGTCGGCAAATGGTGCAGCCAAAAGTATCTAGCCACCGCAACGCCTCCCCGTGTGCAAATGCAGCTAAAACATAGTCTGAATCATAGCGTTGCACCTTTCTTCTGTCGATTACCTCACGTTCTTCGCTCTCTTCATTAGTCTTCCAAGGGATCAAAGATGAAAAGCGTAATGAGAGCCCAAGTGCGAAAAGAGCATCCCCAATGGCTTGCGACGGTATCCTCGATCATGTATAGATTTGAAAGTGACCGTTTGTGTCTTCACCGTGCTTGGGACATTTTTGCTGTCTCACAGTCGAAAATTGTTGATCCTTTGGAGTTGTCAAAGCACAGGCTCGATGCCAACCAACTACACGAGGGTAGAAGCAAAGCAAGCAATGTTACCTTGATCACAACTCTGATTAAACTTTCAAAATAAATCGCAATCTGCCAGCGGAAGGGTATCGATCCAGTACAGCGCTCCGATTAGCCAACACAGAAAAAGCCAAGATTGATGACAGCACAAACAGTTTTCTCAAGCTCGTCCATCCATACCAAGCGCGCGCTTCATCTTCGACATTAGCGCATGTTTTCCATCTATCCTTGTGCAGGTCCATTGTAAGTTGTACCCAGTCCTTCTTTTGTAATCACTACCATCATCCTGATGCATTCCCAACGTCCGTAAATCAAGCAACCTCACATCAACCTCCCATTTAGTTCCGGTTTCATCAGAAATTTCTTTCCACAGCTTCTCCATACCTTCCTTGCTTCCCAGCCAAAAGCCTTTGGCTTGGCTGTGAAGCCCTCCGTTTGGCAAAGGAACTTCGTAGTCGACTACGTACCCATTTTGCGAACCTACAAACATGGTACCAGGTCCGGGCTTCAATAGCTTGATGAGGCGTATGGCCACTGCAATCTGCGTGCTCCGATTGAAGAGATGCATGAACTTTGCACACCAAATAATGTCAATTTGGCCCTCGAGATCCTTGAGCGGTGATTGAGATTTGAAGACGTCAGCCTCCAGGAGTTTGCCCTGAAAGGTAGAGCGGTCGTTATAAAAGTCAAAACTAATATCAAAGAATCTCGGCTCAAGATCGAACCCGTACATTTTGTTGGTAGGAGCTCCTTCGTATGCGAGCTGGCGTAGATCGGGAGCAATCATGCATCCGCAATCAATGATAGAAGCGCCCGCTTTTAGACGCGATAGGACGCGATCGTGGGAGGGATGTAGCAGAATATATGGATTCAGCCATGTCAGCTGTCCCACGGAAGGATAGGGTGAAACCGCCCAAGCCCGAGTTTGCTGAGGTAACGTCAGTTGACAAGTTTTGAGACCACGAGGATGATTGGCAACACGCACGATAGCTTTTATGTGGCTCTCGACTTTGTCCGGGGGTACCTTGGCATATTCCTCTATAAACTTGCGCGCTTGGGGTCGCAAAAATGCGGCTAAGCTTGTCGTGTACCAAGCAACAACTTGGTCATTATCGGTGGTCATTGCGGGAGTAGGCGAAAGGGTTTCCGATGCCATTTCACCGTAACCATGCGCCTGTCCCTGCTCCATCTTCACGTGAACTGAAGAGTCGAGGTCGTTGACCAACTATTAAACTTGCGACGCTCACTAGTGCTTACTAAAGGGTTTGAAACGGTCGAGTTTTCAGCTTTTTAAAAGGAACCCACACTGTGCCACTTTAAAACAAGTCATTCCAAGGCCACCGCAGTATTCACCTATTACCGTTCAGGTTAAAGCACAGTCAATATTGATATGTGCATGCAAGTGTATAGGCGGCAGGCCAAATGCCAAGCCATCAGTGGATATAGCCAGCAAGCATTCTTCCCATCTTTCAATCTGTTGATCGTCTGTTTTGTTCCTATTAAAGGGAGGGAAAAAAGAAAATACTCGTGGCGTAAAAATCTCGTTTATCTAATCTATAGAAGAAGCACGATGATGAGATCTCGGGGAGTTTGAAAGCGGACTTGATAGGCGAGCGACCTGCCTTCTTCTGGTAAACGCAGACGAGACGAGCCGAGGTGTCTCGACGTCTTTGCTAACCGTGCTGCGTCACAATACCGCTTGCCCGGAAGTCGCGCAATCACCAAAGCCCTTGAGCCCAGGGTTGCCCCGCATGTTTGTTCACTAAATCGTATCACTATGAGATGAATTTCATGCTTGATAAACATCGTTGCTGTATGTTTACTCCTCTCGAGCCGTGGCCACTTCTCTCACCCTGCTCAACTCCTGGATAGAGACTCTCAAGAGCATCGCTAATACATCATGCCAATTAGATCCAGATGGACCACAGAAGTTCCCCAATTGTCCCTCCCTTCCTATCTTTTTGATGGCTCTCATAGCCCTCTGCCAAATGAACGGCCTTGCTTATTGGATGCTGAACGTCCCGAGAAACTCTTTCTAACCCTCCATACCTTTCGATTATGGGCCAAGAGGTTAGCTGTCGGGCTACGTGCGGCAGGTTTGGAAGATGGTGATCGAGTCCTACTCTTCTCCGGTAACACCATCTTCTTCCCAGTTGTGGTGCTTGGCGTTATAATGGCAGGAGGCATCTTTACCGGTGCAAATCCCACGTATGTGGCAAGGGAATTGGCACACCAATTACAAGACTCTGATGCTAGATTCCTGATCGCTGCCGAGGGCAGTCTCGAAACGGCACTCGAGGCTGCCCAAACTATTGGAATGCAAGATTCCCGAATCTTTCTTTTTGACGATGGAGCCGCAACTTTTGACGGCATCTATCTTGGACGCAAAAGTGTTCGACACTGGGGCCATCTCCTTGCAACCGCCAAAGAGGGCTCCGCGTTCACTTGGGAGAATGTAGCGAGCAACACTGATCTCAACAGCACCATTTGCCTCAATTATTCGTCTGGGACAACGGGGGTTCCGAAGGGTGTAGAAATCTCACATTACAACTATGTCTCCAACGCTGCTCAAGTTGCATTCACTGCCAAGCTATCAGCTGAGTACGAAAACAAGACCAAACGTATGCGGTTACTCTGTTTTCTCCCCATGTATCATGCCATGGCGCAGACGCAATACACTGTCAATGCACCAAAGCGGGGTGTACCAGTCTATATCATGCAAAAATACGACTTTATAAAAATGCTCGGGAATATTCAGAGATACAAGATTACTGATTTGTCTTGCGTTCCTCCTGTTGTGGTCCGACTTGCCAAAGACCCAATTGTCAAGAACTATGACCTAAGCTCCATTGAGAGCGTAGGCTCAGGGGCAGCACCGCTTGGGAAGGAGATATGTGCGGAATTGGAGCATTCTTGGCCGGTTAGGCAAGGATGGGGGATGACAGAGTGAGTTGTCCTTTGCCCTTTTGGGTTTTCAGTCTCTCGTTTCTTAATGTCTTTCACTCCCTTCCGGCAATGCCCAAGTGTTCAAGTTGCTACGACAACAAGCGTTGCAGATTCATAGAGAAACACCATAAAGCAGAGCTATTAGTCAAACTTGGGTTGTCACTAACGAATGGTAGGGCTACGTGCTCAGTAACAGGTTTCGATCCTAATGAGAAACCAACACCTTCTTCCGTGGGGGAGTTGCTGGCCAATTGTGAAGCCCGTATCATGTCTGATGATGAAACACATGAGGTTCCAATGGGTCAAAGAGGGGAACTCTGGATTCGCTCGCCCAACGTTACAAAGGGTTATTGGAAAAGACCTGAAGCAACGCGCGCCACTAAGACGCTAGATGGATGGCTCAAGACAGGCGATATAGCCTACATTGAGGATGGCAAGTTCTTTATAGTTGATCGGAAGAAAGAGCTTATCAAGGTCCGAGGCAACCAAGTTGCACCTGCAGAACTGGAAGCATTGTTACTGGGCCATCCAGCCATTGCAGATGCTGCCGTGATTGGCGTTCAGATCAATGGAGACGAGTGGCCTAGAGCCTACGTCGTACGGCAGCCCGGTTCTTCTGTTACAGGATACGACATACAAAAATTTATGCAAGAGAGAACGTCGCGGCACAAATGGCTGACTGGAGGTGTTCAGTTTCTGGACCTGATACCTAAGAATCCTTCTGGAAAAATTCTGAGAAAGATTTTGAGAGAACAAGCAAAGACGGAAGTGAGTGAGCGCGCACGGCTGTGACGGGATCAACGTGAAAATTGTAATGCCGCGATACCCACGCTATAGTCGTACGGCAACTGTCTTAACATTTACATCGTAGCTCGTAGTGTTTTCGTATTCTAATGTGCATCTAGCGGATATTAAAGAGCAAAAGTTCGATCCTCGCCAGCGTTGATCTTGGCAAAATCGCACAATTAGGTGTTGGCCTGTAGCTATAATCAAAGGACGGCGAAAACAGCCACCCTCCAACCCCCTTCCCTCCAAAACAAAACACATACAAGCAGACTGAAAGAGAGACAGTCGAAAGAGAGAAGGGATAGGTGCGGGCCGTTTCGTGCCTCCGCGTCCAAACATTAGCGATCAATTGGATACGCCCACATGGCCGTGAATCCTGTTTATCGTACTGATATTTTTTCCGAGTGCAATATCAATCTCTTGTGCTAGCTACAATTGTAACGCCACAACTACATGAGAGATGGGTTTCAAATACGTTTACCGGTTCTACCAATGGAGGGAACACATACCGTACAGTGTATACGGCAGAGGGAGTACTCAGGTAGGTACTCTGCACGGAGTACAAATGCATCATTCTCACTTCTGCAGTGGAAAGTAAAAATCTGTGTCCCAAAACATACTAGCGCAATGTCTGGCAATCATTACATCTTAACCACCGTGCACCATTTTGCCCGCATCCCGTCACCCCGTCACCCCGTCACCCCGTCATCTCGGAGGAGACACATTTCATCGCTAACACCAAACATGATTCTGCTATTGCCAAGCCGGAGCCGATGACTTGATATATCCGAATCAAGTAAAATCATGATTGTGACAACTCTTACATAGCTCACCTGCAGGACCGAAGACGATATCAAACGCCGGGCGCCGGAAATCGTTTCCAAACTCTCCACACTTCATGTGGGACACAAACTTTCCCTTTACGACTATTACAATGATTCGCGTAGGTATGTTTCCAGTCACTAGCTTTCAATGAAACAGCAATAAGAAAACAGGCACATTTCTCAGCGACTGTAGAGCATGAAGACGGTTATGATGTTTCCAATTCTTGATTCTTTCTCATATACTGTGAGATATCAGTACTCTTTACTTTCCAACTAATCATCGAAAGGACGGTCAGCTATACCTCGGCCGCTTCTGACCCAGTTTCTCTGGCGGCTTCAAACACGTTTCAGGTAATCTTCTCTGCGCCAAACGTGTTTATGCCATGCAGATCCAAGAAACACGCTTCCTCATATGAAGCTTTGCTTGGCTGACACGATGTCCCGAACGTGGGACGTCTTGACAGATGATTGACGCCGTACAAATCTCGTTCAGTGAACCATATCTTCCAGAAAGTTGAGACAGTGATGGCTACCTCGGCGCATTACCGTGCTTTCATGCGTAGTCCGGAGTATTTGCAATCCGTTCTTCGCCTTGATCCCAGCGCATTTGTGTGTCCTGTATCCTTGAAGCATTTCATATCCAACGGAATCCATCTTGTAAATGCGTCGCGCCATGAAGTTACTCTATAAAGCCAGCCTTGCCCTCCCACAAGTTCCAGCAAGCTCAGGTAGCGCAATATTTAATATCAGTCACCCATCCCCTTTAGCCATCTGGATTACTCTCGCTTTCTCTCTGGGCGTTCTATCTTTTTTGATTCCCCTTTCTTTTATTCTAATTGTCAGTACCTGCCGGTTCAGGATGTACCTTCAACCAGCTCTTGCTTTCATTGCGCTTTTCGCTGCAGGCCAGCTCTCCTCTGCCAAGGTAGACAATTCCATGTGTCTGGCTTCCAACGATTTGAATACTTATGGAATTGCATAGCCAGTGGATTTCAATGAAGTCGAGCTGATCCGTCGGGCCCTCACCGACTGCGAGAATGATTCTCCAAACTGCGGCCTTCAGGATATTTCGGCTCCTCTCGCGCGTTCTGTTGTTGACCTCGATCGACGTCAGTCAAGCAACACCGGCAGTTCAGATTCCAATAACAATGGCAATCTTAACCAAGGTTCCAACTCGAATAACAATAACAACAACGGCAATTCCAACCAGGGCTCAAACAACAATCTCAATTGCAACAATAATGGAAACTCGAACAGCAATTCAAATTCAGGTCTGTGAGGCACCAATAATTGAGCATGAAGCCCAGCTAAAATTTTGCTCAATTAGGTTCGGTAAGCGCCTCCTCAAATTCGAACGGCCGTGGTCAAGCATCCAGCAATGCAAATAGCAATGGACGAGGCGGTTCAAGCGTAAACACCAATTCAAATGGGAACAGTAATGCGAACGCAAAGTACGCATTTTGCACTGCACCTTCCATTTGGTATGATAATGAAAGCTAAAAGTTATGTAGCGCAAACTCGAACAACAACCGTTGCAACAACAATAACAACAATAACAGCAATAACAACAATGGCAACAACAACAATAACGGTAATGGCAACAATGGTCTTGGTGGCAGTGGCAGCAACTCGGGTACGAATACTGGCAGTAACTCTGGGACAAATGGCAGCAATTCTGGTACCAACTCTGGAAATACCAATACGGGCAGCAACACGGGCAGCAACACGGGCAGCAATAGCGGCAGTAATGACGGTGCTACCGAGGGCGGCAATTCTAGTAATAATTCCCAAGGTGGCGCTCAAGGCAGCACTGGAACCAACGACAGCGGAAGCGCCTCTCGATCGTCCTCGTCCACATCTCCGTTAGGCCCATCGTCGACGACATCCATCTCCTCATCATCAACAACTGCATCGTCTTTGCCTAATTCTTCATCCAGCTCAGTCGCTCCGGCAGGCAACGCCACTCCAGCAGCTCCATCTGCGCCAACAAAGGCAAAGAGCAGTGCCGGCTTTACCTACTAGTGGGATTTGCGAAGAGGATGAAGTCAAAGTCGTTACAGCGCAAAATGGAGCGTTTATGCGGTTTCGTTTGTCCCTGTGGTTTCTCAAACGCATCCAAAACCAAAACAACGGATGCACGACTTATTCGTTTCAATGAATGATTCATGTAAGAAGCTTAGTATTCACAAACAATTACACATAATAGTGTGTGTCGCTTGCAAGGCGTCAATGCGTCTATCACCTACCTCAAACATTCTTTTAGTTTCTATTCATGAATCTCGGTCGCAGCTTCTTCTCAAGACCTTCTGGCGTACAGTGTAACAGAACCCTAATTCGGGCACTGTACAAGGACATCATTCTTCGTTGCGTCTGACCACGACCTCTTCACTTGCCCTGAATCATATAAGCCTGGTGAAGACATTGATATGCTATCAAATTATTCGGCACTACATTGTTGATCACTCCGTCCTGTCAATCTCGTTGCATTGGTGACACTGTTCAGGCATCGGCATCGTCAAAGTTTGGCGTGACCCGGAAGGTGATCCTATTAAATAAGTGCATTATAGTTATGTTCTTCTTTGCTAACTTATCATGCTTTGATAATAAAATGCGTCGTAGTAGCGGCCCCCAGGTGTATGCATTATGCAAAATACTTAATATTGCCTTCTTCATGGAAATTGGCTTTCCTGGCTAAAATAGAGTGTCTATGTATTTTGATGAAGAGTACTAGAAACCGAGATTTGCTGCCTAGGTTGAGAAATGCTTCCTCGCTTCACAAGAACTTTATTAGGAAAGGAGCGCTGATAGCCATGTGACCATCGGGGGAGCTAGCACTTTACCTTCACTTTTTCACTTAGCTAGCTCTTACTAGATACAACAATGCAATACACTAATGAACACACAGAATCCTGATCCATCCAGAGATACAACCTGACAATCTTGACGTTGTTACCGAATCACGCAGCCACCGATAGGGATGTCAGGGAAGGTCTTCATTTGAGCGGATGCCCTTCCGGGAGTGCAATTTGCAAATCGTAGATGAGACGAGAATGTGGAAGCCAGCTTCATTGGATTTTGAAAGTGCTTATGGTTTGTAACTTTCTGCATTCTCTCGTTCTCGAGCTCTAATCGGAGAAAGAGGGCTCGTGGGGCCTTCAAAAGAACGACAATGCTGCATGTGGATGAAGTGCCGTCGCAATGATGCTAATGCCAAGTCATTCGCTGTTGACAAGACAAAGACGGTTAAAAAATTGGTTCTCGTTAATCACTTCGGAACGGAAACGACAGAGCGAGGGAAAGCCGATTTCGGTAGGCATTCACTGCTGCTGGTTCCAAGGCGGGACACCATCGATCTAGATGAGCAGGGCGTAGCACTGAATAGGTACAATGTTCTATATATGTCAGATGGGAGCATAGTAGAACCAAATGAGAAGGCTTAGAAGCATGCAAGCCAAACAGTGGCTTATGCGTCTTCGTTGCGGCTAAACGGCTTGCCAGGGACTAGTGCGTACATGATCCGAAATGAAGACAAACTAGGTACTTCACCGTCATATTCGCGATTAGGTGCAAAGTGAGAAGTGGAGTCCAAAGGTGCCGACTAAGATTAATAGCAGAAGCACGGTTTAAAGGATACCAAAAGATGCTGAGCGCGAAAGCAGAAATCCGTATCAAGTGTGCCTTGATTGAAGCGACTGCAAATCCAGTTCATCAAGCTTAGTATACTCCGAGGCGCAGACGGTGGAGGTTAAACAAACCAGGACGAAGGCCAAATGACATCATGAGTCCGATTTAGATCTTGGAACGCGAGACGAATACGGCGTGCGATAGACTAAGATGTTTCCTGCTCTCACCTAATGTACCATTCTAGCAGTCCGAGAGAATTCCTAATGCGCTGCCGGCCGAGCGGCTCCAAGGCATGCAAGGTGACGCGCAAAACAACGTTTTTGAATGCTGCGGCTAAAGCACGCACAACTCGCGTGACTGTGGTTCAGCTTGGGCCAGGACACGAATCGGAATAGACAGTTACGTGACGAGGAAAAGTGGCAAAAGCAGCTCGCTGCTCATGGCATGGTAATTAAAGGGAACGCAATGTACTCTATATTGTTCATCGAATAAGACTGTCGACGCTGTCTTACCTAGCAAGCTAACCTTAGCTTGGTAAGCTTGTGTCAACGAGAGTAATGGCACGATCCAAGAGCAAAACCAAGATCAAGATGAAGATGAATAAGTGAGGAGAGCGCGCGCTTCTTTGGAGAGATGCACATCATCACGTCCCAATGGGTTCAAACCAATTGCACAAGGCAAGCCTGGTGTGATGGTGATGGTCAATTTACTAAGCGCTTTAGGGTTCATGCTGGTGGTGAAACAGGCAAAGCTTCCCAATACATAAAGTGACAGGGGCATCGCCTATGAAGCTCGTATCCCATAAGATTCGAGAAGGCAAGGCGACAAGGGAGCAACGCAACGACGGCTCTCCCACGATGCCGATGGCAATAAGCAGATGACAGTTGGTTCAAGGTAGGTGGGAAAAGGCAATGTCACAGTGACGAGAAATGGAGTTGGAGACGAGCCGGGCACCAGTCATCAGTGTTTCAGACCAGCGGGAATTGCTTTTCTAGTGCGCGCTAAGAGCGTGGTGAGTGCGAATTGTGCACTAGCACGCACAAGCACGCACAAGCGTCCAGCTTGTTGACGCTTGTGGACGCTTGTGGATGGGACCTGCAGCAGCAGCTTGCGAGCCCCTGCGGGCATTCCGTCATTCCGGGGCACCATACCAAAAACAAAGCCAACCCGGAGATTGGCCGGGGTAGATCTGGCCCCTGCTGTGCTTCAAACGGGCAGAGATCGTCAACCGACTGGGTCGCCTGGCTTCTCCTTTGTGCCGCGACGACGTGCGTTGGAGAGTTCAGAGTTGGATACCTCAGGTGTCGTCGTATCACCGCCCCGCCGCGAGAAGCTGGGCAAGCTGTCTTGTGTATGCTGCCGGCTGCGCGTGAAGAGAATGGACGGGAAGGCGACTTGCGCGGACGGCCGATCAGAGTCGATATTGCGCACAGTTATCATTTGTGCCGCTGAGCACCATCGGCCGGGGGGTGCCAAAAATGAAGCATTAAACCGAGTTGGGCGAGGTCGCCAACAGGGTGTGCCACCTTGCCATGCCGTTCCCTCTCCACTGCAGCGACGGCCCGTAGAATCCTCACCACCGCGCTCCCACGCGCTTCACAGTGTCCATCTCTCCTCCCAGCTTCCGTTGCTGCTTTTCCCGTCCATCGTGCTGCTCGCGTGCGCACCTGGCACCTGCTTAGCACCTGCTTAGCACCTGCTCTGCACTTGCGCCGCCTTGGCACTCCGCTCGGCCGCCCTTTGCTGCTCCCCCCTTCATTCTCTTCCCGTCTTGTCTGTGGTGACTGCCTGCCTGTTTCAGGTTGCGGCATTCCACCACCACATCACTGCCCGACACCTATCTCTGGTCCTCATCGACACCAGTCATTCATTGCATCTTTTGTGTCTTTGCCAACTCAATCGCACGAGCACGAGCACGTCTTCTTTCATCTCTTCACTAACCCAGCAAAAGCTTGCTAATGCTGAAACAACTCACGACACTACGATACCACGATATTTAGACGACGTTTGCTCACGTTACGAAAGTCTCTTCATCATCGAATCTGCTCTTGGTCACCAAAGTTCGCCGCGTCGACACGCTCACGACAGCTCTTGCGCCCACATCTAAATCTCAACGGCCGGCTCTTCACTCTATCCTTTTGTTTGATACACCATGTTCGCAAGCAAAGTGAAGCTATTTCATCTATAAAATCGACCGACAACTCCATCGCATGTGCCGAATTGCTTCCACTGCTTGCATCAATTGCATGGTTGGTCAATCGATAGGTCTGCTGTACCAATCCCCATGACGACTCCTCAACCTCCTGTCGTGCTACAAGGCCATTGTTCGGTCATCGACAGCGAAACCCTCTACACCTACCAACCAAATGCACTTCAGTCTCTGCCCCTGAAAGAGGGCGCATCATGGACAAAACTACCAATGGGCGTAGCGGTGGACGGTGGAGTCTGTGTGAGAGCTGTTTCTAATGGAGACGAGACCCAGGCTGCCTTGTACATTGTTGGGGGTACTGCAACCGATGGCAGCTATCCTGGCCTTCAAAGATATACCTTTTCTAACCAGACATGGGACACCGTTGCTCCAGTCACCGAGGTCACTAAGAATCGGCAATGGCATGGCGCTGCCTATCTAAACTCTACTTCGTCAATTCTAGTGTACGGTGGAACTCAAGAACAAAGTGGAGTAATGTCATCTTCCCAAACGTTCGTTATTGAAACTGAACCTCCCTATAATGTCTTGGCTTTCGAATCCCAAGCACCCCCAGTTCAATCTCCAATTGTGCTTCCCTGGAACAATTCTCATACTGTCATGATGGGTGGAGCTCCAACAAACACTCAAGTCTGGTTGTTCTCACAAGAAGGAGGCTGGTCAGAGCTCGAAACTGGTTTGGCTCAAGGCATACAAGCTGGCGAAGTCGCTACCATTGTCTCAGGAAGCGATGGCTCCAAGGTCCTGGAAATTTATGACACCACAGTCTCTCCAAACAATGTATCCGAACTCGTACTGCTGAATGCGGGAGGCAATCCAGCATCGACAGGCGAGATCCCAGGAAAGTCACGAAAACGAAAGAGAGCGGCTTCGCTAGCCAACTGGCCTACGTATAACGATACACTGGCTCCGACAATCAAAAGGACTGCCTCATCTATTGCGCAAGATTCAAACGGTCTTGCTGTCATCTCAGGCGGGAACGATCAAGAACCAGTCTCTCTCTTCAATCAACAAGAAAATTCATGGCTAAATGCTACTCAATTTTTTGGTGCGTCAGACGCGTCGACGCAGTCGACGTCTAATCCTTCTGGAACCCCATCCGTCGTTCTTCCATCCAGTTCCCCAGCTCCCTCTCTGCCTCCTTCGAGCGTGGATTCCAGTCAACCAAAAAACAACACTCTCACTGTGCTTGGTGCAACTCTTGGCGCAATCTTCGGCATAGCAGCAGTGCTTTTGTTCATTCTTCTCCTCTTCAGGTGGCACAAGGTTAAGCGCAAACAGGCTGAACCTGGATCACCAAAGGATGAAAAAGACCGATTAAGCTTCATCGATCGTGGCGCATCTTTCATGAAAGAAGCCGGCGGGTCAATGGCCAACTTGAGTGACACGCTAAAAGCCTCATATATCAAAAAGGGTAATTCAAATTCTGCTACATCACTCACATCCTTGGCCATCATCGCTGGCAAGCTCAACCCTTCACATCAAAGTGGCCACAAACGTGGACTTGACCGCGACGGCAGTGTGAACAGCAGAACGGAGCTTGTTCAGAAGCGGCTCCATCCTCTGGCCAATGCCGAAGCCATGGAAATGGATCGCTTGGACGAGAAAAATGACGCCTCCACAACAGCAATTGATGGAACAGGACGAGATGGCACTGCTAACGCAATCATTCCCGTTCCGGCACCCCCAAGACTGGCGGCCCAGCAGCGTACATACGAGACACCGGCGCCAGCACAGAAACAACGAAGTTCGGGCTGGAGTCGGTATTTTAATGGGAATGAAGCCATGAACTTGGCCCAAATGCACGGTCATGATCGTTCGACGTATGCGTCCGCATCGGATTCCCGCAGTTCGGCCGCAAGTCGAAGTAACTATACCGAATCTCGGCATCATCCCAATTCAGTGGATATGGTGGCACCGTTGGAATTACCGGATACTGGGGCGCATTTTGATGGGAACCGCATAAGTAGCGTCGTTACGGGATCTACAAGTCTCAACCAGTCTCGCGATGATCTACCACAAGCTCAACGTGCACAGATTGGAATGAGCAGACCTGAATCGGAGGCCAGCGAAGCTTCCGAAAGCATACTTTCTTCTCGGCCCAGATCTCCGCTTGGTGAGGAACCAATTGCTTGGGCTCCCAGTGGTCTTGCCTCAAAAGATGATCGAGGTGCCAGCAGCATCTATACAAATTCCATGCGTGGTTCCGCTATTCCTGGTGGCGCTGTAACGGTTGCTAACATCGGCCGGTCTCGCGGCAATACCACCACCTCATCCATCTACCCCATCAGTAGCTCCGGCCGTCATGACACCATGGACCATGACTTTCCTCGTCCACCATCCAATACGGGAAACGGTAGCCCAGCAAACTGGAACCGAGCACATCCCGTCGTTGGTCTCCCATCAAACAATCAGTCTTCTGTTGTCCCCGAAGCCGTGCGCTTCGGCCAAGACAGCGGGCCCCGTTCTAAACCGACGGAAGCAAGGTATCCTCCAGCACCTGTATACCCGCAAGCACAGTCCGGTCGCGGCGTGGGCGCTCCCTGGATATATGGCGGTGGGGGAGTTGGCGGAAGAGGAGCAGGATTCAAATCTCCAAACAGTATTGACGGTGCGGGTCTCAGCGCACGGAGACTGTATGACGGTTCGGGATGGGGTGGTTCTGGTGGTACCAGCCCTGTACCCAGTGTCCACAGAGACAGTGATGGGAGTGCAGTCAGTCACCATGTGCATAATGGCATGGATCATCTGAGACCATCAACAGCTGGTGTTGCAATCACAAGACGTGGAGTCGGAGACCAGTGGAGTGGAGATCACGAGGGAGCTCCAATGGTAGTTCCTGGAAGGAATAGGAGTTCGAGTGAGACTGTATGGCCCACCGCACCAAGTGGAGCCGGGAGGCAGCAAAGCCGGGTAGATGATATGAGCTGGCTGAACCTAAATGGAGAGAATGGGAATGGTGCTGGAAGATGACGAACGAAGCAGGTGATGTTCGTGCTCTTGTGACGAACAAAACACCTCCTTGGATACAACACAGGTTGTGTCACCAAAGGGAGTCGACTATTCCATTCATCATCTACACTTCTTGACATGAGTGTCGCTTGGCGAGCTTTCTTTTCGTTTTTGAATTTTTCAACATTGCGTTTTCCAGATTCCGTAACGGAAGTCGTCATTTGCGATTTTGGTTTACAAGAGTCTACTGCATCTGCATCCTTTGGCGCACCTGGGCATTGGGCGCCGTCCGTTCACTACCTGGCCTTCTTCTCCTTCGCTCTAGTAGCGCGCAAATGCCGGGGTAATGTCTGTTATATGTTTCGTGGGGAAAATGAAAAGTTTCTGTCAACTATTCCAAATGTGAGGGGAGATTCAGTCAGGGGTATGGAGCAATGAGTCTCGATCAGAGCTCCGTCTGAATACGGAAAATGCTCAAATCAATTGTAACTTGTGGATAAGTGATGAGGGGGTGATTCTGTTCGCTTGACTTGGTGCGGACAGGCTTGTATATTAAATGTACATATTAATTTGATATCCTATCAACTGTCTAAAGCGAATTTATGAATCATCTTTAGCCACTATCAGTCGTTATTTTCTTGCTCGTTGGTCGGCCAAAGCTGGACTTGGAGTAGCCATACTTCAGAGGCTACTGAAGCACTGAATTTCTAGACAAACGTCGCAGAAGCTATACCTCCCGAATCATGCAGTTCCTTGATCCTTCTTCCATTGTCTGGCCATCGTTAAAAGTTTGCTCATCTTTGCGTCACTTTCATCATCTGCCGGGAATACATAATCAATGTATTCTTCAAATGCATCCTCACCAACCAGTTTTCTCCTCTTCTTGACCCTACGTGGCATCTGTTTCTCAACTTTTTCAACATCCGCATCATCCCCATGGTCATTTTCGAAGCTCTTCCACGCATTGAGCAGTGATACCCGTTCTTCCTTGAGCCCTTTCTCGCGATATGTTGTATGAGCACGTTCGAAAATACTTCTTGCTCTTGTCTTGGCATCTTCCGAGATTGGCTTTTCTTCTTCATCCTCTCCCGCGGATATCTCTTCATCTGCAGAAGAGGCATTGACTTCGAAATGAGCATACGAAGTCCAGACCTTGACATGCTGAGTCTTTTGCAACAAACGCTCGTACAGCGCTCGGGTTCTTTCATACTCTTGCTCGTCTTCTTCAAAGTCGATGTATGCCTTCCACAAAAGTTCTGGCATATCCAAAGTTTGTTGCTCGACTGCCAGCTCAAAAATCGCTCGCACCCGGTCCAAATCATACAGACCACGCTCCAGCTCAGCAAATTTGATCCAAGCTTGGGTATTCGAGGGATTCCACTCAATCCATTTCTGATAAAGAATCCGACAACGGTCGAAATCAAAGAGTTTGAGCTCAAGTTCTATGTAGCCTCGGAATAGCTTGTCTTTTGGACACATCCCAATGGCCTGACCCAGGGTTTTGCGTGCAGTAGTCAATTGCATATGACGAATTTCAAACTGAGCTTTCAAAAGCCAAATTTTGGCAAAAGTAAAGGTTTTGTGAGGAATGAGTTTAATACATCCATTGTAAATGTCTCGGGCGCTGTCGTTATCTTGTGCATCCAGTTCTTCGAAAAGCGCGTAAAATATCCAGAGGTATATGTACCTTCGCCAATGACGCTTTTCTTGCGTTGGCGGTATTTGTGCCAGGGCTCGCTGATAAACTTCACGTACTCGGGATTGATCGCCAGATGTTTCCTCCAGGCGAGCATAATCGATCCATGCATCGTAATCCTTCGGACGTTCTTTGACGGCCTCTTCGTATTGCACTCGTCGTTTCGAGAGTATAACATGCTCGATGCCATCGCGCTCGCCAAATTGCTTCTCAAACTGCGTATACTGTCTGTGTAGGGCGGCTGATTTTGATCGTGGCATGCGGTCCAAGGCATATTTGTATATAGCCCGGGCACGCTCGTATTCTTTGAGTTTGGATTCGAATTTGGCGTATGCGATGAACAGCTTTTCGTCCATAAAATCATCGCCAAGTGTTTCAACGGCCATGCCAAAAACTTCCCGAACCAGGTCAGATGTACCATTTTCCTCTTCGAAACGCGCCCACTTGATCCAATTTTTGGACTCTGGATGAACGATAGTAAAGCGTTGGTAAATGTCACGAGCTCTTTGGAATTCTCCATATCGTTTTTCAAGTTTGATATAGGCGCTCCACGCAGCTTCGTCAGGCTCCCAGCTCATCCATCTCTCAAAAACCTGTCTCGTTCCTGGAACATTACCCAATGTCTCTTCCATCCATACATATTTGAACCATAACTTGTCAATCTGCACTAAATCAGCAAGCAAAAGACAAGCACAAAGGAAATCATCAAGACATACCCGTGGAAGAATTGTGACTGCGCGGTCCAGCAAGTTTCTCGCATGATTGATGTTACGATTTTTTATCTCGCTGTCCACATAGCGTAACCAGAGCGTCACCTCGGTAGGCAAGACATCCAGTGCTCTCTCAAACACTGATCGCGCTCTTCTAAACTCCTTTTGCTCCAATTCCCAAGAGGCATACCGAGTCCAGTTGTCGAGTCGCACCCGATTTCGACGCACATAATCCTCAAACTCCTTTCGTTTCCTGCCTTGATATTCATGTAACTCTTCGAGGTCGGCAAAGCGCGTAGTCGGCGCTTTGAGCCCTGGTTCTTGACGATCGACGGCTTCACGGAGGAGCTGCTCTGCTGATATTTGAACCGGCGCTGGGGCCTTGTTACGAACGCGCGGAGGGCCGCGGGAGGATTCCATCTTATTCGTGATCGAGCTTTTGCCAAAGTGGTGGCAATCGGAGCGTTGTCTGAAAGCGCTTCATAAGATTTCGGTTGGAGGGTTGGATACGGTAAAGACCGGCAGAATTTACCTACCTTACCTTGGGTAGTACCAATCTAGCCACGCGAACTTGCTGCCATTATCACCGAGTTTACGACCACCTTGACGAGCAACTCGCGCTGCTAATTATCACGCAGCCGTTACTTCCGAAGAAGGGCTTTGCAAACAATGGCCACGCTTGCGGACGAGTTACTGAATGACTTTGAGGAAGATGATGGTCCTGAAGAAGAAGAGCAGAAAGATGATATTCTGGAAGGTGACGGCGTCAACTCAATATCAGTCGCGAACAGATCTAGAGCGAATGGGAGCGCTCGCGAGGACGCTGGGATGGAGCTTGATGACGATGAGGAAGCAGTGGAGGATGATGAGGAATTGATGAACGGCAGCTCTATCAACAAGGCAATTGAAGATGCAGAAGATGCAGACGACGCCAAACAAAGAGTAGAGAAAATGCAGCTTGGCGGCGTCGATGATGTACGGAGCGTTGCAGTTCTAATGAAGTCATTGGAGCCGGTCTTGGAGGTAAGCAATGCCCTAATTATCTTTTTCGTCGATTACACAATTCACGTTAAATATTAAATGGCAGCCCTGACGTCTTCCGTCGTCCTGTAGAAAATTGCATACTACCAGCATCTTCCTCCCGAAAAGCAATCCAAGAATATTGGCTCAATCGAAGACAACCCAGAGTATAAGCTCTTGACGCAATCCAATACCATGTCGACACAGATCGACAGCGAAATCATTCTGGTGCATAAATTTATCCGGGATCACTATTCTGTCCGCTTTCCTGAGCTTGAGACGCTCATCAGCAATCCGTTAGATTATGCCAAAACTGTCGCAATCATTGGCAATGGGCCCATGCAAAAGGTCAAGAGCATAGCAGAATCATCAGACAACATGGTCAGCCAGTCTTTACGATCAGTCCTCGACGGCCCTAGCCTTATGGTGGTCACCGTCGAATCGTCAACAACTCGAGGCCGCGAATTGAGCGATTCGGAATTGAAGACGGTCCGGCGCGCTTGCGAAATGACCCTTCAGCTTGATCGAGCAAAGCACACTCTCACCTCCTATGTGCAATCCCGCATGAACTTGTTCGCGCCAAATCTCACAGCCTTGATCGGCTCTCTTACCGCTGCCCAACTTCTCAATTATGCAGGTGGACTTACCGGCCTTGCCAAAACGCCTGCCTGCAACATTGCTCCGCTCGGCTCCAAGAAACAATCCGGAATGGGTTTTGCTTCCAATGTGGGTATTCGTCACCAAGGGTTCCTTTATCACTCAGAGTTAATCCGTAACATTCCCACCGATCTCAAAAAACAGGCTCTGCGTATCGTGGCGAGTAAAGTCATCCTTGCAGCTCGTGTCGATCACGTTCACAGTGCTCCTAATGGCTCGACCGGGGAGGAGCTCAAGAGTCAATGTCTCGAGCGGTTAGAGAAACTGACAGAGCCACCGCCCAACAAAGGCGTCCGTGCACTTCCAGCTCCTGATGATAAGCCCAGCCGAAAACGTGGTGGTCGACGAGCACGCAAGGCAAAGGAAGCTACTGCAATGACAGACCTCCGCAAGTCACAGAATCGAATGGCATTTGGGAAAGAGGAAGCCGAGGTGGGCTATGGTACCGGAGATAGTACAAAAGGTCTTGGCATGATTGGGCAAGAAGATCATGGAAAGGTCCGTCGAGAGGCGATTGATCAACGCACACGAGCAAAACTATCCAAGAAGAATCCCGGTTGGGGTGGGGGCACTACGTCTGGTGTAGGTGGATTCTCTTCCAGTCTGAAGACCAGCAGTGCTGGGAACGCTACAACGCTACGTGCACATGGGCTCCGAACAGCGGGAGTCGGAGGTACAGCAACTGCCGGGACTGCAAGTAGCATCGCCTTCACCCCTGCTCAGGGTCTTGAATTGGTGGATCCCAAGGTGAGGGAAGAGATGAGCCGAAAAGAGCAAGCCGAGAAGGATAGATGGTTCAAAGGAGGCACATTTACACAAGTTGGTGGAGGCCAGTCGAGTACAGTTGGAGGCGGAGCCGATGGAGGAGGCTTCAAAGTTCCTGCATTGCCCCAGAAAAGAAAACTTGGAACTGACTGAAGACTCCATGCTAATGCATCACATGCTTGGGTTCAGGCGATGGCTCTTTTTATAAATCACATCGAAATCGATGTGTGTGGATTACATCGCATGGCAGAAACCATTCGGGGTGTCTGGAGAAATGTGGATCACAGCGACACCGGACTCTGGGTCTTCTAAGCGAATGATACGAGCATTAGACATAGGTAATCTCGTTTTGGCATTGTGAAAGCCGGGTTTCCGATTCTTAAACCAACACAATCGTTAATGAAAGGTCACTCTGTGAATAGTGCTGACTCAGCCTCCGAGCTCCAGTCCAAGTCATCAAGCAGTCGTGGAAAAATCCGTTGCATTACTAACTGGTACGAAAGGTTTTGGAGATACGTAGAAGATCTGTTACTGTTTGATGGCATTTCTTTCGTCGAGGCCTACCACCTATACCCAATTAGGCATTTGGCGAGTGAGGCAAGCTTTGAACTGGTGTTGTTTCCATCGCAATCTCTAATCAAAGTAACCACGATGAATAGCATCACCACCGTTGCCGTACATCCACTCCGTCGGCAATCTGACGAAATCTGCGTAAAGAGACCGGGATTGTGATTCGGAGTAGGTCCGTTCTCGGTAGGCCGTGTACGGTGATGTAAGGCCACCATCAGCGCACCACCTTATTATCCAGCTCAAACTTCCTGTTGGAAGCAAATTCTTCACCCACCGCCTCGCCCTTCTACCACCTATCTATCTTGCCAGCACCTTCCCTTCTCCATCCTTTCTCCTTCCCAATCTCGCTTGTATACCAATCAGTCACAATGAGTGCTCCAGCATCCAAGTTCAAAGTCGCCGATATCAGTCTTGCAGCCTTTGGCCGCAGGGAAATCGAGTTGGCTGAGAATGAGATGCCGGGTTTGATGGCAACAAGACAAAAATATGCCAGCGAGCGGCCGTTAAAGGGTGCACGCATCGCAGGATGTCTTCATATGAGTAATGAGCCTTGAATGCTACCCATCTGCCAATCTAATGCATGTTTAGCCATTCAAACTGCCGTCCTCATTGAGACGCTCTCTGCTCTCGGTGCAGAATTGACCTGGACAAGTTGCAATATTTTCTCCACACAAGATCATGCTGCTGCAGCGATTGCTGCTGGAGGCACTCCCGTGTATGTCAAGCACCCTTAATCTCGATCTTGTCCACATCTCTGACCAATTGATAGCTTTGCCTGGAAAGGCGAGACAGATGACGAATACAACTGGTGTCTCGAGCAGCAACTCACAGCATTCAAGGATGGCAAGAAACTAAATCTAATTCTTGACGACGGTGGCGATCTTACAGCACTCGTACATAGCAAATACCCCGAGATGCTCAAGGATTGTTACGGCGTTTCCGAAGAGACGACAACGGGTGTTCATCACCTGTACCGGATGTTGAAGAACAAGGGCAAGGAACATGGTCTCCTTGTCCCTGCCATCAACGTGAATGACTCGGTGACCAAATCAAAGTTTGACAACTTGTACGGATGTCGGGAGTCACTCGTCGACGGTATCAAGCGTGCTACAGATGTCATGATTGCAGGGAAAGTCGCTGTCGTTGCGGGCTTTGGCGATGTGGGCAAAGGTTGCGCACAAGCGTTACATTCCATGGGAGCCAGAGTGATTGTCACCGAAGTCGATCCCATCAATGCTCTTCAAGCTGCCGTTTCGGGCTATCAAGTCACCACAATGGAGGATGCTGCACCACTGGGGCAAATCTTTGTCACCACTACTGGATGCCGAGATATCCTGACTGGGCAACACTTTGAGGCCATGAAGAATGACGCAATTGTCTGCAGTAAGTTTGGCGTTTCCCCCACATCAGTCTCATGCTTGGCTGCCTCCGAATCAAGACACTCACGTCATAACAGACATTGGCCATTTCGATATTGAGATTGATGTCGCCTGGCTCAAAGCCAATGCCAAGTCGGTGCAGAACATTAAACCACAGGTTGATCGGTTCTTGATGCCAAGCGGTCGTCACATTATCCTCCTGGCCGAAGGCCGTCTCGTCAATCTGGGCTGTGCCACAGGCCACTCATCCTTCGTCATGTCCTGCTCCTTCACCAACCAAGTGCTTGCACAAATCATGCTCTACAAGGCAGATGACGAGGCATTTGGCAACAAGTACATTGAGTTTGGCAAGACGGGCAAGTTGGATGTTGGCGTATATGTGCTGCCAAAGATTCTGGACGAGCAAGTGGCATTACTGCATTTGGAGCACGTCAATGCCAAGCTCAGCAAGCTAAGTCCCAAGCAAGCCGAATACATGGGCCTGCCGATCGAGGGACCATTCAAGAGCGAAATGTACAGATACTAAACCATGGAGGCGGGAACGCAACAGGGGGCGGCAGCCGGGCCGCAAGCAACTGTTGGCTGCGGCGGCTAGTTGAGGCCGTCGCCATGGGGGTGCTGGAGATTTTCATGCCTTTGCATCATATGCTTCAACAGGCTTCATGATGTTTATGATACCACAAGCAAGCATTGGGTTGTCGGGTCGTCTTCAACAGCATTGGACAGGGGTTTGGTCTGCGAAATCAACTCGTACAGGGCCCAGGCGTTCAGGCGTGCGCTGAGCATGAGAAGATTTTGCGTCATGTCAACCATGATCTTCCATAGATAGGCAATAGCCTGTATAATGCTATTCACGTCCGCCAATTCTTTGAGCGGTACTTTAGATAAACTTACCACCCCCTGGTCCTTGACAACACCTCATGCGGATAAGCTGCCATGGGTGTTGATTGGCACGTAACGCGGGGAGCTGGTGGAACGCCCTCAACGTCAAGGCCGACGCTCCCCTCCCAGCCCTACTCATCAGCGCGACGTTTGCATTGTACGCACCACCGCAGCGAGACTGCGCCGCTCTGGCGGGTCTCCAGACCGAATGTCGCAATGGAATGCCTCCGACTTTTGGACCTCCCCCACCACGACGCTGCCCGAGTCCACGACGGCGCAGGTTTGGGCCAAGCAAGACTACGACGAGCAAGAACGTGTCGGTCGTGTCGGTCGTGCTGGTCGTGTCGATCCTCCAGACCACGCGTTGGCCCAACATCAGCAGAATGAAGTGTTGCAGTGGCACCCGCAAATGGATGTCTTGTCCGACCGCGACATGTATGCCCACAATGCCCCCTTTACCCAAACGGCCCAGGGCGAGCCGCACCCTAAGGCGTCCAAGATTCTGGGCAACATGTACAGTTATCCCTATAGCCAGCCCGCCGTGCCACCGCAGCAGTCTGCCCCCAGCACAACTCTCTCCGGCCTTGATGCATATGCCCCGCTTACCCGGGAATACCAAAACTTCTTGACCGGTCCCAATGCTGTGTCACTGCCTGGCTATGGTAACACCTCTCATACTGTTGCTGGACAGCAGGATGATTACCCTCTGGCGCAATGGCCCGAGAACCAGCAGATCGCAAACCAGCAGCTGGCTCCCGTTCCTATCACTCAGACCCAATTCCCACCGGTTGATACATCAGGTCGGGAAACATTCGATCCAATCAATGCTCCCTTGGCCAGCGGCTTCAACTTCCAATTCAATGAACACCCCTTGTCAGATCTGCACGACACTGGAACACTGGGACCACCGTCTCTTCAATTTCATGCGCCTGAAATGACCGGCGCCAGCATGGCTGACTATGGCACTTCTCATCTGTCAGGACACTTTGCCATGCCCAGTACGGAAGGTTATCACGGCTACAACTATGATCCGAATACACTCTCAGTGGGCAACGAGAACATCGGACTTGCAATTGCTGGGCCACCTCCAGGTCTCTTGCCCCAGGAAAGCTACTCTTTGGCATCGACCATGCCGGCACAATCTGACGCTGTGAGCTCTTTTGGAAAATCACTATCACCAAGGACGACTGATGGCGTCTCTCATCGAGGACGCATTCCGTCGGATGCCAAAGCCGTACTGGAGCAGCATTTTGAACAAAACGCTTATCCAACAAAAGAAGAGGTGGAACTGCTTGCCAATCAATTGAAATTGAAACCCAAGACGGTCAAGAACTGGTTTGGAAACACACGACAGCGCAGACCGTGTAGTGGCAAGTCTTCCATGTTCATTTAATGTTCCACTTGAATGCAACAAGCTAACGCTTTAATCAACTCTACAGAGCCGACCGAGGAACCTGCAGTTGGCCCGGTTGTTCATGACGGTCAAGGGAAACCCATCCCGACACAACTTACTCAGCAAAGCCTGGACCGTGTTTCTCTCTCATCTGGCGCGTCGAGCATCGAACGGTTTGAGAAAGAATCCATCGAGGATGGGCCAGTGTCTTTGGAGGCTATTGAAAATGCTGCGCCGACCTACAAAACATTCCTAGCTTTGAACAATCCCGAAGAATTGGCACAATCGTATACTCAGAGGCCATCCGCTCCTCGGTCTGTTGCTAGCTCTACAGGCGAAAGCACAGGTGCATCAAGCACATCTGGGGCGTCTGGTCTCAGTTCCAGTTCCGCGAAAAGTGCGACATCGCTCGGGCGTGCTCCACGCCGAGGAAGGAGAAGATACCGACATAACCCGTACGGGACAAGACCAGGAAAAGATGATGGAAAGAGCGATCCACTACAAGAAACGCCGGGCGGAAAAACCACAAAATATCATTGCACATGGTGCTTTGCGCGATTTGCCAGACCTTATGAATGGAAGCGACACCAAGAAACACTCCACGTTCCTCGTCAAGTCTGGGTATGTACACCAGGCGCAAAGAAGGATGATTTGCAGCCGCCTCAGGTCTGTCCGTATTGTATGAAGTTGTACCCTGATGAACAGCATTTGCAAGAACATAATTACTACACTTGCGCCAAGAAATCGACTTCGAAGCGTACCTTTGCCCGAAAAGATCATCTCTTTCAACACATCCGTCAAGTCCACTTGAAACATGCAGATGACGAGCAGTTGAATCAATTTTCCGAGTGGAAGGGGGAGGCAGAGCAGTTACCTCCGGAGAGTCGAGCTTTGTGGTGTGGGTTTTGTCGTCGATATCATTCGAGCTGGGAAAAACGTATCAAGGATGTTGCACGCCATTTTGGAGAGGGTGAAGAGCTGTCTACATGGTGGGATCCCGATGTCGGATGGCTCCGACCCACGCTTTACAAACCCACGAATTTGCCATTGACAGTAACATGTCGGTGCTGTAAGCAGCCCAAAACGTTTGATAATCAGCAAGATGCTCGGTAAGTACCTTCAAGCCTCGAGTGGTAACTGCGTGGGCACTAATTCGATTGCGTTCCAGGCGCCATTACGAAAGCACTGGTGAGCCGTGGCAGCTCGAACTGGACCTCACTCGTATGCGTTTCCATACTCGGGAAGAAGTCGATAAATATCGTAACTACATGTCTCTTCGTACGCCGCCAAAGATATTCTGGTCTTGCTACCAAGTTCAGGACCTGAGTGGTTGTATTACTCCTGCCGGAACCAGTTTCCAGTCCCCCCGTGCGTCTCCTGCTTCACCATCGGCTTCTGTGGCGCTCGATACTTGCAATTTCTGTGGAGAGCCATTTCCGCCGAATTCCGACTATGGTTTGCGCCTTGACCATCTTGAGAGTAAGCATGGCTTACGCATGTGCAAGCAAACCAAATTCTACGACATTGAAGGGTTCCGGAGTCACCTGAAGCATCGTCATAAAGGCGTACATGGTGAGCACGCCAAGGTTTTGGAGAAAGCAGCGAGGAGGGAAGAAAAAGATCCACCGGTACGACTTGAGAGGAGTCCAAGTGTAATGGAGGCTGCCATCGAAATGCAGGGTCTAAAGAGTTGGAGCACGGGAAGCGAAGGAGAAGGTAAGCGGCCAAAACTTTTCAATGCACTCAGCGGAGTGACCAAAAAATTCTCGAATTTTCGGAAAGGGGCAGGCTAATCTGATGAGCCAATGACGAATTATTATCACGACTTGGTGGCACTGCGTGCGTCTTTGACACTCTACTTCTGTTGTGTTCGCGATTATGGTGTCTTTGCTACATACCCTTTGTAGCGTTTCTGATTCGATTTTGTACAATGTGTGCAGAAACAATTGAGCTACCGGGGCACATAATCCAGCGCTCATCAAGACAGTGAATTAGTGGCACAATTGATTTAGGTTTATAATTGGCTGAATCAAATCATTGCTACCAAAGACTGACATGGAATCAGCAGCCGGAGAAAGAAACATCATAGACTCAGGACATCTACTTGGCCAAGCTTACTACTAATTCCAGATCGTACTGTTTTTAGAAAGCTGCAGCTCGAAAGTAGTCGAATTTTTGGACAGGTCGATACCAGGTTGAGGGTGTCTCTGATATATTTTAGGGCATACCAAATACATTGCGACCTATCATATGTGTCATTGTGAGTCCTAGTAGTATCTTTTTCTAGAATGCGTGTGCATGAATCTTGCCCCGGTCAAGCTTGCGCTATGACCCGAGCCATTCCTCGCGTTGCCGGTGCTGTAATTTTTAGATTCCCACTGGCGCTTATCTCTTGAGTCAGGCTGACAAAAGGATTGCTTTCATCATCTTTAGTCATTCCGTCTAAAGTGTATATATCCAGGCCATGATACTGCACTTCTTCGCATGAAAGTCCATCAAGTCCGTCATATACTAATAAGAGTGACATAACAAGTTGATTGGTTCATTCGGTTTCATGGTTTCATCTAAATAGCTATGCGTATGATGAATCTAAGTCCAAAAAAAGGATAAGCTGAAGGTATCGAAAATTTATCTCACGCATCGCTCAACCTTTCCAAAAATCCATGGCTTGGGTGGGCATTATGATAATTCCGGTTCCTACAGCGTGCGATTGTAGCTTTCAAAACGAAGGCTGCGGGTTCAAGCCTCAATGTGCAAAGGAGGGAGCTTGGGACGAATGTGTACTTTCCAACCGGAAAAAGATTGGTCAAAATATGGGCAGTCATGGACAATTGCCCAATGGAGTAGAGGCGCCCGAGGCTGATAAGATCGGTAAGTACCTGAAGGCGATCTGTGACAGATTGCTACTAGTTTGAACGTTGAGGTCGATCAATAAGGAATATTAAGAAATAAGCTACATTTACGATGCATCAAACGCATGATGTTGGGGCGGCGCAATTTTTGCCTGTCAACACCCTTGAGCACATCTTTCATTGTCCCATGCAGTAATGAAAGTCTGGTTGTGGAGACGCTCAACAGAGACTTTGGCTCGATTTGGGAGCGCGTGCCATGGCCAATCTCTCCTCGAAGATCCAGTGCTTCAAACCTAATCTTGTTGTTTTCCGCACTCTGGCCACGGAAGGGCAAGATAGTTCAAACTCAAACGATTGCTTCGTCTACAGTTTGCTCCATCAATGCTTTCAATATGGCAATGTAGTTTGTGAGGCGCAACGGTTCGTTAACAGATGGACGAATCGGCACCATTGCAGCCGATGCACCGCTCGAATGTGAAGCTGCTCTGGGTGGATAGAGCAAGAGAGCAGGTGATGCGGCACGCCAAAGTTCCTGGAACGAGGCTGATACGCTGACGATTAGATGGCTCGGGACGCAAGCAGCCGCCCAGCCTGTTGGCTCCCAGAGTGAGATGAGGATACCAAATTGCCCGAATCAGCTAGCAGCCGAGGGAGGAAGAGTGTGAGGCTAATGTGTCTCTATAGATGGAGGCAAATGGCGCACTCCGCCCATCTTCTGGAAGCAGCATTCGAAGGAGTCGAAGGACATGGGACGCGACAGGTTTTCCTTGGGCCGCCCCCTGCAGCGCCGCGGAGCTGATTAGTTTGGGAGCTGAGTGAGCTGGGGACGAGGCAAAGAATTGGGCGGGCAGGCCCATGTCCCCCATGTTGCCCCTGCGCCCGGTCCTAAAGGTCGCCAACCTTTTCCTCCTCCCGTTCGCGTATTCAAGCGAGCGAGAACCCCGTCTGAATCCATCCTGCGCGTTGCCAACGGCCCGGCCGTCCAGGGCGTCATACTCCATCCACATCCAAATAACATCTCAACGCTGCGCGGTGCTTGTCTTCGTCCGTGGCCCGACGACCAATTCCTGTCTTGAATTTGCTGCTCCTCGCACTCGCCCACATTTACACCACCCGTCACCATATCTGCATCTACATCTGTACCTGCTGGCGGCCAATCCCCGGTTCCATCATCTCGTTTCCTGCCTCCGCCGCGCTTGATGCTGGACCGGCCTGGTCGTAATGGCCGAGCATTCTGGTGCGACAAATAGTCATATTGTTCACCAGCAGCGCCCTTCGTACTCCGAGCCCCCTTCATATCCCTCACCCTCGCTCCAGAATTCCTACACCTATCCACCCCAAGGCCAACAGCCCGGCGGCCAGTCTGCGGACTATCGCACCCCATCCACGACAAGTATGTCGCAACATCCTGTCAATCTCCCGCCCATCCGCTCTTTTGATGGTCAGAACCAGCCCTCGGCGCAACAGCCATCATCGACCTATCCTGCACCTTCGACGCTGCCGCAAGCCGGACCTCCCATGAACGCCTATTACGCACATCCATACCTTCCACCACCACCGGGACCCCAACCTTCGAGTCTGGCGGCGCAGGCGGCGCAGATGGGGATGCGATATCCCATGCCACCACATCTGGATCAGCGCACCATGTCGGGCGGTCGGCACAAGAAAGAGATTAAGCGACGCACCAAGACTGGATGTTTGACGTGCCGAAAACGAAGAATAAAGGTAAGTAAGGCGATGATAAAGTACTTGTGAGGTATTCGCATTTTGTAGACGAGGTTGGAGATGGTTCCGCTGGCTGCAGTTCGTCGGCTCGCTTCAGAGCTCGCGACCAGCGCGCAAGCGAGAAGCGCTCCACCTTGACCGCAATTATTGGATAGCCGCCATGCTTCTCACCTCCACCACACTGACCCGCTGCTAACGTCACTCCCACTTCTAGTGTGACGAAGCGCATCCTACTTGTCGCAACTGTCAAAAATCAAAACGCGAGTGCATGGGCTACGATCCAATATTCAAGCAACAACCGGGCCCTCCTGCACTGCAACCTGCACCCAGCGCTGCATCTCCACCAGCATCAGAAACAACTACCGCCACCGCGCCACTTTCATCCTACTCAAACGTCCCGCAAGGCTACGTGCCTGCATCCAGCGTTAATTTCTCCTCCAGCTTTCCTTCTACTAGCCCACCTAATCCATCGTCCGACTCGACATACGACTACGGTGCTGCCATCGATCCCGCCTTGGCAACTGGGGAAGGAAACGCAGCAATGGCAAACAGTCAAATTACACAAAATAACTCTGAGGCTTACCGGTCGGCGATTGAAATACCGTACCCTAGCAAAGGTGAGTTCTATTCTATTATTCTTCGTGCGGAACACACTCGGCAGACCAGGTTGCCAGTGGAAGACTTGACTGATACTTTTCTTAGTGAATCGGCTCAAGATTGACGACCTGTTTGCACTCCATGGCATCACACCTTCCGGCCCACCACCTCGTACCGAGCCTCTCGCTCCCGAACTGTTTGAAGAAGTCAAGAACATGTACGCACGTGAATATGCACCAGGTCTTGACCGTCTGCTGGAAACAACTTGGTACACAACTACTGGACTCGTGCGCATTACACATTATACTCATCTATGCGAGGAACTCGACTACGTTCTCTCAGAAATGCGTCGTGTCCAATCTGATGATCATGAGGGACAACGTCGCATTGAATCTGCTGAAGCGAAATTAATCTGGGACCTAGCCTGCATGTGTCGTCTGGCTCCGCCTGCTGGCTTTTCACCCACTCCACGCGATCCAGAAGATCAGACCAAATTGGCCGAGGTCCAGCTTCGTCTGGGAATTATTGAAGGCCTGCTATGCTCTACTAACCCTACTGGCCGCGCTGCGAACGGCACCATTGATTTTCGGAAGCCAACTGCATATCCAGAGCCAAAGACAAACCAAATCGTCTATTTCTCACGCGAATTCTGGAGGTGTCTTGGTCTTTATGTATCTTTGCCACCCGAAGATCCGAACCCTTTGACTCTGCGTAACGCCGATCAAGCCCTCCTTACTCTTCGCGGGATTCTTCAAATGTTGGAGAATCGGGACGTGCTATATAGTATAGCAGTCGCGCGACATTTTGGATCGAGATTGCCTGAATTCCCCGATCAAGGCCCACATGCATGGAACAATGACGACGGTGACGTCAAAACAAAGGTGGCCATTGCAAAACGATTTTGTGAAGATGAAGCGGGCGGTAAAGGAACAACTCAGGTGGTGCAAAGAATCTGCGGGATGGCGGTCAGGAGCTGGAATCTCTGGAAGAAAGATTCACATTCGATATCCTGAAAATTGCGCGCTTCTTAAAAGGACTTGCAAATATCCCATCACCCTGTTCATTCTACGGAGCAGTTTTTCTTTCTTTTTCAGCCCCTTTCTCCACTTCTGCCCGCACGCGATTTTATGTACCTAGATACGGTATCCTCGGATTTGATATGACCTGATCGGCGAATCAGGCTACGGCATGGCACGCAAGCGTCTTTTCATTGGCTTGAAGTTTCCAAAGGAACTGGGAGGTGTGCTTTTGAAGTTTAAATTTTCCCTCCACAAGGAGTACGTTGTTATCTTTCGTATATTTATCTCCGGATCCGGTTAGCTGTCCGCTGCTCAATTTCTTCTAGCAAACAGCATGCTGTGCATGCCCTGGACATGCGATATTCGAGGTATGCCTTTTAGAAATGTGGACACTGTAACCATTTAGAAATGGAAAATGTACAATTACAAGTCCAGGCTTTGATTTCTTTTGCTACTGAGTGCATGGTTCCCAAGAAAATCCAACATGAATCCCCTTGTGAAATCGCTCCGGCATCGATGGTTGCTGAAATTAACAAGGCAATCTAGCATCACAGCCGAGTACTTTTCGCATATGTACATATGTCCTTGAACAATTTTGCGTGAATAAACTATGTATGAGAATAGGCAAGATCGCAAAGCACTCAAGACCTCTAGACTGGGTCACTTTCGCTACTTGAGATTGCACGGGCTGCTCTTGCAAATCAAGCTACTATCGTATCAGTCATAATTATCCTAGTATGATTTGCTTCCAACCGTTTTCTGGGTGTGGAGTACGCCAATGCGATGCACGTCAAGCCACCCGCAGCCAAGAGTTTCTATTTTCGGAGATCGTATCTTTGGGTGGGTAGGTGGTGAGTCTAATTTAACTAATCCTGGACATCATGGTGACACCAACAACTGGAAAATCTCTTTTGCCTGCGATTTTTAAAACTTTGGGTCTATGACGTTCGGATCCTTTGCGTCTTGATATATCCTTCAACGATTTCATGGAGGAAGCTCAAGGCGAAGTGTCTGGCCCTGTCATGATCGGCCTGAACGCCTCGTGTACTATCTTAACCTTTTGAGAAACTCCCTTATGGTTTTTATCGACGATCGCCAAGGTTTTATGGAGGTTTTTGATGGCATATCAATGTCTCGGGAGCCCTCCAATGAAGCATTCGCTTGCGCATATGATAGCTTCGACAAAAGACAAGATTCAAAAGAGGCATCCAGCAGATATTCACATATCAATAGCATAGCAAAGCAAAGCTTGTTACATTTATTTGCGAAAGAATGCAATAATGTTCTCAAAAGTCGCAAGAGAGGATGAGAGAATGAGAGGCGGACCAAGCATTCAAATACCCAGGTGTGAGAATCGGGGGGAGATCGGATGGAGCCTCGGTCGTATGAGATTAGCTACATGATGCTATACGCTTCGAGTCAACGAATATATTGCCATAAAGCTTGCCAATGAATACAGATTACTATAAGATTATTTTTCCTCATTTCCGACCATTCCTTTCGTAGAGCGCCTGCCCACCTCCTATTGACTATTAGAGTGCCCTCGCTACCCACTATTCATCATTTAATGTAGTCATTTATGCTCAGCACGTCAGTCGGTAGGTATTTGGCTGCTTTAGTCTTGCTCACAGGCGCTGCAATGACATAATTGTTTATGAGAATCGAGCTGTGGGCTCGGAGTAACTAATTTAATACAAGGGAATCAAATGATGAGAAGCTGATAAATCTGCGTCAGTGATGAATAAATCTGAGTGCCCAAAGAGGTTGGAGATTAGCATGAGCAAGGTAAGACAGTATACGGAAAGCGATCTTTTGATTCGAGAAAATTTGAAGCAAGAAAAGATCCATTTTTGATGAAAGATGCAGGTATAGTAGACATGCGACGATGGTAGTAGGCTTCTGACAACTGATCATCACGACAATACTAGAATAAGAAAATCAGTTTTCACGACGCTGAAAATTACTAGAAGCGCTTCAGACCCGGGGATTGCGTATCGTATAGAGGCCTGGAACTGCCATTTCGATTCCGAGCTATTTGCAGAGCCAAGCAAGTCGATCAGCATCTTGATGATACCACTGAAATGTAGCGAGGTTTGAAATGAGTATCAGATCCTTCATCCTAGTCTGTATCTCACGACTTGACTCTGGTCTGGGAATGGTTGGGTTTGGGTTCGCTGAGTAAGAAATTTGGAACATTGGATTTGTTGGGAGCAGCTTCAGAACCGTTCATAAAGCAATGACCGATTTAGGCCTCCAGACGCACGTAGTGATGAGGGTTCATAAGCCCAAGAAAGGTTTTACTTGGCCTTGCAATAAGAAATATAACCCTCCTTCTGTTATTGTTGAGGGTATCAATCGGAGCTACAGATATTCCAACTGTACGACCACTCAATAGTATCTTATTTGAACACAGAGACTTGGAGCAGCTTAACAACTTGACTTGGCCACGAAAGCAGGACGCTTCCGTTAGGTTCCATAACTACAACTGTTACCGGATCGATCAACACAAAGAGTGATAAAGGGAAAAATAATGCGTAGTTCTTAGAGTCGCTTCGTTAAACTTAAAGTATATGCTATCAGCTATAAATCTGATTCACTCGCATAGATCTATCTATGCTAGTCCTTCTATTTGTAGTCCTGTCGGAAATATTGAAGATATCTATTGCATACCCTTTTGCTCGGGTACGGGGCTGTTCAGCTTTCCTGTTTCTAGAGCAGAACGAACATTTCCAATGCACCACTTTTCCATTTCTGTCTGGGTTTCTACAGTCCAGGTGCCCATGTGAGGGACAAGAAGGACGTGAGGGTTTGCAACTAGGCCCGGATGTATCTTCGGCTCCTCCTCATAGACGTCAAGTCCGCAGCTCCATACTTTGCCGCTGTCGAGGGCTTTAACCAGCGCATCTTCATCCATCACAGCACCGCGAGCAGTATTGACAATGACAATGCCCTTCTTCATCTTGTCGAATTCTTTCGTTGAAATAATGTGCCGGGTGTTTTTCTGTAGCCATGTAAGCATGATAGATGTAGCTGGAGTTGGCGCTGGCTCACATTTAGGGGGAGATTCAAGCTGAGAACATCGCTTGTTGCGAGTAATTCATCGAACGAGACATACTTGGCACCTCCAGATAGCTCTTCATCCAATTGACTTCGGTTAAAGTATTGTACATTCATCCTGAAGGCCTCAGCTTTTTTCTTCAAATTCCTTCCGATCCCACCCATTCCTAAGATACCAAGAGTTTTGCCTTCAGGGTCATGACCAAGGGGTGGAGCAGGATTGCCCCTCCATTCACCTCGTCGTAGGGCAAGCATTGACGTGTTAAAGCCACGGAGCGCCCCAATGATGAGGAACATGTTAACATCCGCCGTTGCGTCATCCACGGCAGTAGGTACATTCGAGACCAAAATGGGAGGATCTCGCGCCGAACATGCATGCACATCGACTTGGTCGTAACCGGCACCTGCAAAGAGATGTATGGGTCAGAAAGTTCCATCAAACTTAAATGAGTTGAAAAAAATTCTTGAGGCTGGAAATCTCGGCGTCGTCGAAGTATTTACTTTTATTTTCATACAATAGCAGATATCCTTCCGAATGAGACTGGGTGAATGAAGCAGTCAAATACTCGTGCAGTAGGAATAAGAGTCATGGATCATAATCTCCCGACCCAGGATTGTTAAGGAAAGAGACAAGTACCATTGTGAGCCAAGAACCTGAGGCTCTTGGGTAGTAGGTGGATGAGTTCTTGATCAAATAATCCGGTGATTTCTACGCTTCCAAAAGTTCTGTACGCAGCGACCACACCATCGAATTTTCCGCTCTGACATTCCTCGAGAAACTCGCTCCGATTGCTGGATTTGGGGTAGACTAGATCCGCAATGTCCGAAAGCGATTGCCATGTTTGTTTTGCACTAGCAAATTGTCAGAAAACAAGGGAGCGAGGGAACAAGCAGAAGGTGGGTGATGTGAGAAGGCTGTATTCTGAAATCTGATGGTGAACAGAGAAGTGTTGAAAGACTAGCAGTAGCGATCTCACTTACTGGTCGATATCTCCCAAGAGAAGCGCTTTCGGCTTGCTCATCTTCGTCAGCAAAAGCCGCTTGGAGATTAGAAGAATCTTTGCTTGACGGGTGCCTGAAAATAAGCTATATCAAGGCTGTTGACAACGAATAGTTTTGCTGCCCCACTTGTATACCTGGCCTGCGATACTAATTTTGCACCTTTGGACCGGTTTTGCTAGCCGAATCCACACAGCGATTGCGTGATGTGAAAGGATATCCCAAACTATAACCAGTGTCGGCTAAGCGTGTTTGAAGACTCCTGAGATATATGATTGATCGCTCGAAGTTCTAAAAAAAAGACGGTGTACATATTGCTCACATGCCCGCCAACGATAAGATAAGACGCTTGGAGTAAGTCGGCTCGTGGTGTCATTTTTCCCTTGTGGAACAGCAACATTGCCTATCCTGATTTGGCTCGAAAAGGTTAAAATTCCCACTGCCAATGACGACGCGCCTTTCCTGTATACAGCCACCAGGTCTTATCTGAACAGGGACGAAAATGAACCGATTTAAGTTTCTGTGATGTAAGACCGGAGGCGCCTGGGACCTGCAGCAACGCGCTTTAAGCGCTTTTGCCTTCGCTAATTTATGCATGCATCAGCGTGTAGATTGAGCATGCTGCGGCGAGCACGCTAGCTACCTTGGGTCTTGTGGAGAATGCATCCGCTTTGACTCAAACTGGATGACAACCGGTGACTCTTTGAGATTCCCAATCTCAGTTACAAATGTGAGTTGTTCACTTCCATTCTCTATCGAGTCCACAGTGGCGATTGAAATCATGACTTCGGCTTATTCAATTGAACAGATTGACCATTACCTTGACCATATTTCTCTACCGTCAAGATTCCACCGCAATGCCAATCCTCCGCTGGACCTCGAATTCTTGTCTACTCTGCATACGTACCAATTGGCAGCAGTGCCCTATGAAAATCTGTCTATACACTACAATTCGGAGCATAAGAATACTCTAGATCCACAAGAATTGTACGAGAAATTCACTCACAATGGACGTGGAGGATACTGCATGGAAAACAGCATTTTTTTCAGCCATCTTTTGAGAGGCCTTGGGTTCGATTCTTACACTACTGCAGCCAGGATCCGGTTGAGGGTCAATGGTATCCCTCAGGGCGATTACATTGGCTGGTATGAACTGCTACTCGACCGCTTTCGAGTTTCATTTTCGACAGTAAGAAGCATGGCTGACGTGATCGTAGGATGCATATTGTCAATATTGTCACTCTTTCCGATGGTTCAAAATATATGGTCGATGTTTCCTTTGGCGGTGATGGCGCGATTCGGCCGCTTCCTTTGATATCAGGTCAAATCACGCCGAACATTGGAACACAAGAACTACGTCTCGTCTATGACAATATCCCTGGACAGACAACCGCACCGTCAAACTCGCAGAAGCTGTGGCTTTATCAATATCGCAATTCATCAGAGAAGCCTTGGAATTCGTTCTATTGCTTTCCCGAGATGGAATTTCTTCATCAAGACTTTGTTGCTTTGAATTACTACACAAGCACAAATCCCGCAAGTTTTCAGACATTCCAAATGCTTGTCGTGAAATTCTTGAGACAAGAAGATGAAATCTACGGCAAGCTGATGCTCGTAGATGCTGTAATAAAACGAAACACTGGTGGTAAAACGGAAATAGTGAAGGAGATGGTGAATGAGGATGAAAGGGTCGAGGCTCTACGTGAGTGGTTTGGCATTGTATTGACTGAAGAGCAAAGACAGGGCATCAGAGGATGGAATACAGAGCTAAAGACAAAATCATGAATTGAGCTTGTCGAATGACTACAGAACTGATTACACAATCACACCTCTTCCTCGTCGCTAGGCTCGATGTGCGCACCAAGATAACCATCGATTGCTCCGGCCAAATCACCGCTGAATCGCCCCCGCCAAGCCCTTGTCATCAGTAGAGAAGGCGCATGCGTCATTTCCACGAATATTTTAGCCAATGCCTTTGATGATCGTCGCATCTCATTCGCCGTAAACACCTTGTTTAGATGATTCATTTATTCTGCGATGTTTTTTCAAATTAATTTTTTTGATATTCTCAAAATATGATATGTATGATATCTGCAAAGCGGTTGCTCAGCTAACCCCCAGGCCAACAACGCTCCAAAAGGAACCAAGACAACAAGCCGTTTCTACCTCTTCTTTGGTTAGCTTATATGGCTCTCTCACGAATCGTATTCACGCCGTCAATCAACGAGCCATTCTACATCGTTTTATTGACGATGCTGCTGATTTTCACATCCATTCGATATTGTGTTCGAATCTGGGTATTATGGCGTGCCAGCTTTGACCAGACGTTCCATGAGCAATACTGCGCCGATATTGGCAAAAGGATTACACTCTGCAAGGATTGTCGGAGGAAGCTGGTCGTAGTCTCCAATCAAGAGCATCTTGCGAAAGGGCTCTCCCAAGAATGTCGGGAGGGATTGTGTGATTCTTTAGTCTTGGTCTAAGTCACGAACAAGTAAACGTGAGATGGAAAAAGCCCGGAAGAATCTTTGTCGTTCAACTACTGAAACGTTGAACGTTTTTATTGTTGAGGATTTAGCAGTCTTCTTACTCTAAGCTTCTCCGACTCCTGTGGGACGCAGGAAGAGTGAAAAGCTGTGTACATTTTCAGGAGAACCCCAAAGCCTTTTCGAGAGACTAGCTAAATTGAACCATTCACTGAGACATGGGGGAAGAAGTTACCAAAGTCTACACAGCCAAGCAGTGTGGCAGCTTCTGCGCGCAGAGCGAACAATGGTCTGCAATCTTGATGTCGGGAAAGAATACGCGGCAACCTATGCGAAAGCGGAAAATGTCAAAAGCCGTTTCTAGAGGACCTGGCTTTTCGTTTCGGCCTGCATCTAAAAATCTCAGGAACAATAAAGGAACTCAACATCGAAGTGACGCCTCTACGTCAAGCCACAAATCTCATGGTATCCTTAGAACCAACTTTTGCATAAATAGGCTTGTTTTAGGACCTGAGCTATGCAACTGCTCGTTTTGGAGACAAATCTTCTTTAAATTCTGCCCAACGTTAATTTCTCAATCCAGCTTTGGGTCGTCGATATGACTACAAAGAAGCTGCAGTGGACGCAGCGTGTTGCCCTGATCCGACAGAACCTCCATTCTGCAAGCCGTACTGGCGATTTCACTTTCTTCAAGACACTCCAGGCTCAAGCTTTTCTCGAAGGAACAGATTATGTGGCAACCTTAACCGCTGCCTCAGGTGATGACGCCGACCTGGTCATCTCGACTATGGACAATTTGAATGCCGGCATTGCATACTGTCACCAAGATGCGTTCAAGAACGTATACGACAGAGCCAAGGATATCGTCGCCAGCGAAGAAGACTTTCAAGGAAAGCGGGCCAGCATCCGTGTAGATGTCTCTCAACAGAAGCAAGTAACAGAGTTTGCAATTGACAAAATGGCAAACTCGGCCATCTCGATCATCGAACAGCAAGCTCCTGCCTCTCGTGATGCTGTTGCTCATGTCTGGATAACGGGAACCACCATCATTGCGGATGCCATTGAGGTTTGCCTTATGAAAATCAACGACGTCGAGTATTGCATGGACGACTTAATCAGTCTTGAAGATTCATACAATACGGTCAAGAACGCTGTCGGATCTGGCATTAGTGCGTTGAAGGGTATTTTTAGCCTCATGGCAACGGATCCGCAGACTCCTAATGAGGAGCGTATCCCCCCAGCAACTGCTTCTTCATACGCCAAGGGAGTGTTCCGGCGCTTCTCCAACGCGGTTTCAATTGGTCCAAACCAAGTAATGCCTCATCATGCAACCCCACCAACTTCGCCTACAAGGGCCGTATGCTCCCCGTCAGCTCTCCGAGCGTCAATGTCGCTGTCTAATCCTACCACAATGCCTTCAACGCCTGCAGCTGCCCGTATTGCCCCTCACCTTACTCTGAATGTCATCCCTGGCAGTCCCACAGTTGATGAGTATTTGAGCTGTCCATTTGCCCCCGATTCCCAGTATGTATATTCTGTCAGCTATTGTGGATTGGTTCGCTGACGAGGAATAGGTTCAAAAAGAATCCCTTCGAACCCAATAACCCTCCTTCGCCCGACAATCCGGAAAAGAGCGAGAGCACGGGCGTTATACGTAGGCTCTCCGCAGCCATATGGCCAAGCGACAGTCGTACTGGTAAGCATCAAAAATCACAAATTAACGATGAGACTCCACTTTCGCCTTCCAGACTTCCCAGCTTCTCAAGCTTCCAGGACGAGCATCTCGGGCCACTGGACCGAAGCTGCAAGGAGAGCGGAGTCCATATCGATAGATCTTTGCTGATCGGCCATCAACCCACGGTAGCCGTTTAAGTTAAGAACCTTTGGCTCACCGAATGATGTTTCATTGAATTCAATGTTCACGCGTATAGCGTGTTGGTACATAATCTTTCGGTCTATCATTCTTTGGCACACCCTCGAATTTTGTAAATGATATTTGGCTTCTTGGATATTGTTAGAATGTCTCACAGAAATAGCAACGTATATAGTGAATCAAGTCAATACGTACCTGGAGTAAATCACCATTCGAAAGGGAGAAGCTTGTTCAGGAAATCTATTCGGGCGCGTGTTTAATCACCCGGATGGCAAAGGGAATTCGAGCGAAGTTTGAGATTAGTAGCCTCAGAGTACCTTTAATCAGTCCTTGCTTTAGTGTTTCTAGGATTGCTCTCTCTTGCTAGCCCAGATACAGCATCCGTGACTAAGTTCCTTAACTCTCTTTGGCCGGCTTCACTCTGAAAGTCTTGCCGTGCAGCAAGCTCTTCAATACGTCTTTTGAATTGTGGGTCTGGCTCGCCGGTCTCTTCTACATCTTCCGCCATGGCTCCCAGATTGATTCTAATGGCATCAGGTAAAGGAGGCGGAGCTTGTACGTTGTTCGTGATTTTAGGAGACATAATTTCGTTGGTAGTGGCTCCCCGACTCTGTTGCTCTTGTTTGAATGTTGTTGAACGCTGCCCTGACCGATTTTCCCTCATCCGTTTCAAATAGGCGACTACTTCAGGAAAATCCCCATCTTCTTCAATCTTCTCTTCGGCCGTTTTCTTTTCCTCGTCATTCAACCAATCCATGCTAGTCCCCAGCTCTTCGACGGCGCATTTAGCAGCCTCTACATCTTCGGCAGTGTATAGACAGGTCTCGCCGTCATTGTCAACAATATTGGGATTGACACCATATATCCGTACAAGCGCACGGGCAAGATCAAGTTCCGAATAGGATATCGCGGCATGCAAGAGCGAGTAGCCTGCACGATCCTTCTGATCTGCAAGGCTTGGATACTGCGAGATGGAGGCAAGAACAGCACGGGCATTCTCGGGAACAAGGTTAAGGAGGAGGTCGATGGAAGGAGCTGCCTGAATGGTTGCCATTGACCCTACGCTGAACGTTTCTAGTCAATCAAAGGTAGCTCTGAGAAGTCATATCCTAGAGAATTGCTGTGTGTGTCGAGTAGACAAAATGTGGGTGGGGAGTGAGAGAGACAGAGTAGCTGCGAAGCGGAGGTTTGTGTGCGCCAAGAATAGAAAGTGAGAAAAACTCTCCCAAAGAGTCATATGCACCTACCTTTACTGCCTTGTGTGACTCAACATTGCTCCTTCTTCTGCCTCCATGTATTCCTCAGTTCGCAAAAACAACAAACAAACCTCTTCCTGTACCATCCTGAGTGCTCGCAGTAACAGGAAGAAACTCCTCCAACACGCTGAGAATTCATCATGGATGATCAACAGCGAGTTCCATATCGCGCGCAAGACCCACACGAGACAGCGGAGATGCTACGTGGCCTCGAGGCACACCAGAAGAAAGGTGGGAAAGGTGGATTCACAGCCAAAAGGACCACTTTCGAGCTTCCGAACGGCCAAGAGGTAGATTCGTGGCGTATTCAGGACTGGGACTACAAGAAGCTAAACCTTCCTACCTACGCTCGTGGACTGTTTACGAGCCGAACACGGAAGGGTGCTTCTGAAATCGTGGCAAGAGGATATGACAAGTTTTTCAACCATGGGGAGGTGAAGAAGACGGAGTGGAAGAATATTGAGCAGAATACACAAGGCCCTTACGAGCTCAGTGTGAAAGAGAATGGTTGCATCATCTTCATATCAGGGCTTGAGGATGGATCATTGCTCGTATGTAGCAAGCATTCGACTGGCGCAAGAGGCGATCAAGACGTCAGTCACGCGCAAGCTGGCGAGAAATGGGTGGATAAGCATTTACAAAGTGTTGGCAGGACGCGAGAGCAACTGTCCCGGACACTACGAGACATGAACGCCACCGCCGTTGCAGAGCTTTGCGATGATGGCTTTGAGGAACACGTTCTTGCCTACAACCCGGAGACAGCTGGGCTCTATCTCCATGGCATCAATCTCAATCTCCCAGAATTCGTTACATACCCTGCACATCTCGTCAACCAATTCGCAGACAACTGGGGCATGAAGAAGACAATGTACATTGTAGAAGAGGACATCACAAAGGTCAAAGGTTTCCTCGATGGAGTCGCCGAGACAGGATCCTATGCTGGCCGCGAGACCGAAGGATTTGTGATTCGCTGTCGTGCGAGAGAAACTAGAGACAGCCCCTGGCACGACTGGTTCTTCAAATACAAGTTTGAAGAACCGTACCTCATGTATCGGCAGTGGCGCGAATGTACAAAAGCCGTCATCGCGGGAAAACCTCCCAAATTCAACAAACACAAGAAAATTACTGAAGATTATCTTTTGTTCGCACGGCGCCAGCTTGCAAAGAACCCAGGCCTTGGCAAATTGTACAGCCAGAATCATGGGATCATCAAAATGCGTGACGACTTCCTTCGTGAGCGCGGCCTTAAAGGTTCTGACATCATTCGGCAAGAGCTTGAAGGAGGAGAAGTGGTTGGCAATCAGCAAGTGACGAACAACATCGTTCTGGTTCCAATAGCCACCATAGGCTGTGGTAAGACTACAGTTGCTCTTGCACTAGTAAACCTCTTTGGATGGGGTCATATCCAAAATGACAATCTTCAAGGCAAGCAAAAGATGCTCCAATTCTCCCAAGGAATCTGCAAACTCTTGGCCAAGCACTCCGTCGTCATTGCTGACAAGAACAACCACCAACGTCGGGAACGAAAGGATTTATTTGATGGCGTCTCCAAAATAATACCAGATGCACATTATGTCGCCCTTCATTGGACACATGAGCCTTGTAACCTTGACCAGATTCGAATCAGTACGAGAGAACGTGTTTTGAATCGTGGCGACAATCACCAAACCATTCAAGCAGGGTCAAAGGGCCAAAATGAAATCATCAGTATCATGGAAGGCTTTCTACACCGTTTTGAGCCTTGTGACAGGGAAAAAGAACCCGACAGTACATTTGACTTTGTCATCGATCTTGATGTCACTTCCAGCTCGCGCGAAAACCTCGAAACCATTGTCTCTCTACTGAATGCTGAGTTTCCAAGGCTTTTTGGTGAGATGCCAGCTGGAGAAGATCTGGACAAAGCCATTGAGTACGCCTTGACCGAGTACTCGCCTGATGTGAAACATGAGATTAGAGGCGGCTCAAACAAGGGCAGAGGCAAACTAGCTCGCATTCCGCAACCCGTGAAAGCCCGCGATATGGCCAGTGATAGTCCCGCCAAGAAACCTCCAAAGCTGGAATACTTCTCGGTGCGTGTCTCGCATGCAGACATAGTCCGCATCTTGGATGCCATCTTTCGCGATAAACCACCGGAGACTGCTCGATTCTATAGACAACTTCAGAACACTCGTCGTGTACAGCCAGAGTTCCACGTTACTCTCATCCATCGTGCAAGCGCTTCTCAAGAGCCAACGTATTGGGACGAACTGTCCAGTCTTTATGAATCCGCTTTCCAACGTGAGAACCCTAAGAAGGAAAACGACTTTCAAGAATTGTTGCTAGAGCCCGACCTCGGCACTTGCGAGGTGCAGCTTGAGCGAGTCGTGTTTGACAGGCGCGTCATGTGCTTTGTTGTGCGGCTCATCAACAAAACTCCTCGTGTTCCCTCATCGAATGACGATGTCAATGAAGTGATCTCCATTCAAGAGAGAGGTTTTAAGACGGTGAATCCGGTTGCACACATCACGATTGGAACTGCGGACCAGAGCATCAAACCAAGGGAGAGTAATGACTTGTTGAAGAAATGGTTACAGCAAGGTACCTCCCCGACTAATGGCCTGGATGAGATTGCCGTTCCAGGGAATGTTGTGTTAAAGGGTATAGTCAAAGGGGTTCTTCAAAAACATTGAGGCGGTTGCTGGATCCTTCATCGAGGCACACGATGCATATATTCTTCGAGGATGCTCATGGAACTTTCTTGGTTCGTTTCATTACCTTGACAAATTTTCCAATCCACTTATGGCAAGCAGTTACTACTCATGACCACGATTTTACGCCTTTCTTACAAGCTTCGTAATATGCTTTAAGCGGCATTGCAAGGCGTTTGATAACTCCAAACATCCCCAGACTTTACTCGATACCGTCCACTCACCTATACGCCTTTGTATGTACATATTTGACCCTGTTCTCAGAAACACCGCTGCGCCAAGGAATTCGGAGCATGGCATAAGCATTTACAGTAGCTTTAGAAGAAAAGAGCGGAGGCCATTACCTTGTACAAGTCAACCGGCAGGTCAATATCTAGTTCAAGTAAGCCTTATAACCAATTCAATGTTTCCGTGTCCCTTGATCGACCTAACTCTGCCCAACATCGCGGAAATCGTGTATCTCAACGCAAGGGGTGTGTTGACTGCGTTGCACCCACCCTTCTTATAGTTTGCATTATAGAATTACTTAACTGTCCCTTGTCATTGTCTTCAAGTCTGCGAAATCATTTCTCGTTATGTCAAGCATGGCAGTATCTTTAATGAGACGCGCAGTTTCACTCATCTTGCTTGCAGTATTTACGTTTTCTGGAGCATTTTACTACTTGTGCTGGTCTAGGTAATTACCGCCCCTTACGCTGCTTAGCTTATTTGATCTTACAGATATCAAGACATGCATTCGGTCTCTCCCGGTTGACTCATAAATTTGCTTTTATCCAACATGCAGCGTTTCCAGTGGCCTCAACACCAACAGCGTCGGCCTTTCCCACCAACGCTAACTTTGATCTTCCTGATCTGACCTTGTATCCCGAGCCTCTGAGAAAGCAGATCTGCTTGATTGATGTAGACTCCAGGCCCTATGACATGGAAGGGGGGATGATGAACATATCAAGCCTGGAATGGAAGAATGTTCAACGAACCTCGGCCGGCCGACTTGGACATTATCTATATGGTAAATCCCGATTCCCCATATCCGCAAATCACAAGCATCGTTAACCAAGCGTTCCAGCTACCATGCATGGCTACGATTACAAATTCGTCCAAACATCCCCCTTTACCGACCGCTACAACACCTGGCTAAAGGTCAAAGAGCTTTACACGGTCCTTGATTCCCAATACCGCTTCGTCATCCTCACCGACGGCGATATCGTCTTCAACCGCCCCGAGATACCGCTTGAATATCTGCTCTCTTACTGGAACATCTCGTCCAGCATCTCCCTCGCACTTGCTTCTGACCCTGACGAGGGCCACAACTACGACACCCACGGCGTGTTAAACCAGAATTGTGGTTTCATCATTGCGCAGAACAATCCAAAGACTCGTGAGATCGTGCGCAATTGGGTGCAATGCCCCGATGGCGGGCGCTATGAGGGCTGTGATCGTTGGATGAATGACTTCTATCATGCACAGTCGGCATTTGCAAACTTTATTAGAGTTGATTACAAGAACTGGATTAGGACCTTGCCGTGCGATGAGGCGAATGGAGCACCTGAAGGAGGTAGAGGTTGTTCGGGCAAATTCATCAGACATTACTAGATGAACAAGGACTCCATTAAGGGTGCAGTCGAGGAGACGGTTATGCGAAGTATTTTTGGAAAGCTGCATCGCCAGTTCATGGATAATATCAATGAGACGTTCTGGAACCATTCGAGTCACATGGCAGTAGAGGGAGACGGGCAGGCCTGATGAAGTAAGATTGATGTGGTAATCCGTGGAAGGTGGTTAAGATCCTCTCCCTAGTGGCACTACTGTCTAATGAGCATAAAATTTAAGCCACCAAATCGTCCAATACGAAGATCGCAAGTACTCAAGCTGTTTTCTTTTCTCTCCTTTTCCTTTTCTAAACAATCCAGAATAAAGCAATCAAATCAACAAGATTTCCGTTACTGATAACGCGGATGCTTACCATGTCGAGAGCGTGCGCGTGACATTCAATTATCAATTGTGGCAGCAAGCTCGTAAACCTTCTCAGCACTATCGATAATATTTACAAAGTTAATCAGCAAAAGTGCTATGCGATATGCTTGACTATTCTATAAATTATGATACAACGAGACTTTCAAACAAAACAACCACATAAAAAATCGAATACAATGTAAAAAATTACCAAACAAATATCATCTGGCTATTTTTGGTACCAAGTAGGGATAGTAGAGCATCATAATTGCAGTCTCAAATCCGGTACGGTAGCTGTAAGTAGTTATTCGTTAACGTTTATTAGGAGCTTTGGATAGGTCATGGTTAAACGGAAAGGGAAAAAGGCTCAATCATCTTGGGTTCAAGAAGGTTAATTCGACATAGAATTCCTTTGTCAGTAAATGATCGGGAAGGCATTGTTCAAATAATTGCGGACATCGTATGACATTCTATATATCCATTGTATCACATCAAATAGCTTACTATTGGCCCTGTTCTTAACAATTCTTCGCTATTGTTGACGTAATTGATCCTGTCGGCGTTGCTGATGGAGTGGAACGTTCGTGATTGCAGAGCACGCAGAATCCGCCACGCACCAACTTGTCTTGAAACGGTAAATCATCAAAATGGAACTACAAGAACCAGCGGCGGAAGAGATATAGTTTTGTAGCCATCGGCACTGGGTTGTGTCGAATTTTGCACTGATTGGTATGCACGGCCAGACAATACTGTGGTCGTGAAATTAGGACCTATGGAATGACAGAAGACGAAAAGGCCTCACGGCAAGGGCAACCCTCGATTTGCAATTGTGTAGTGCATTGCAAGTGAACTCGGACACGAGATGAATCCAAGTTGTACAGAGCTGTAGGAACTGTTGCATACGGACTCGTTGGACCGCTGGAAACATTCACCAGTGCCTCACAATGCACAAATGTCCCTCTTCTCTCAGTTTCCCCACCACCGCTTGAACTCTTGCCCTCTTCAGACCTTCTCGCACGCTTATCTCTTCCAGTGCCCACTTGCCGTTGAAATACTTCACGAATCTTGGCCACAGTCTTCTCATTTCATCGTCATCCTTGGCCAAGTCTTCACCTAAGAGCGTGAGAGCGGCGTCGAAAAATTGTTTCGTAGCTGCATTGTGCGTATCATAAGCAACAAGCGGTACGAGATCCGACATGGAGGGAACTGGCCATAAAGATAGATAGTGTTGCGGATCTGTAGATAGGTATGGTGATATCGACGGAGATGGCGCAAAGGAAGGAGATCGAGTAGATAACAATGGAGAACGTGAAGCTTGGATGGCGGAAAGTGACTCTGCATTGGCAGGATTGTGGACTGCAGTGCGGATACTACTAATGCTACCTGTTGCGGAGGCGGGTCGTGATGGTGGGCGGAGGGCAGATAATATTGGAGAAAGTAGATCTGGTTCAGGCGCTGATTCAGGCGCCGACCCGGGCACAGCTGAGATTGGTGTCTGAATCGGAGAGCGATGGTCTTGCGGTGTACTTGGCAATGGTGTTGATCGTGGGGAAGGTTCACTATAGCTAATCGCATCTATCGGTCTTTGGCTGCTACCGCTAGATCCTCGTGTCCTGACACGAGAGACTGAATGCTCTGAGCTGCTTTGCTGATGCTGATCTGATCTGGTCTTTGAAATGTCTTCTTCAGCTTCTCTAGCAACAGCAGCGGCTCGCTCAGCCTGGGCTCTTAGTATTTTTAGATAGGCTTTATGCTGTATTTCAGGAGTGAGGCGGACCCATGCAAACGTTCGCAATTGTGTTACCCAGCCGCCTCTCATGAGCCAAGCCAAGATATCCACATATGCTGGCCGATGATCCTTGCTTGGCATAAGCATGCCATACGTTTTTGGCACTCCAGACAACATGGCCAGCATTTTCGGCAGGGAAGGAAAAGTTGGGAAGCGTTGGGCAAAAGCTTCAGTGGCAGCGCTCAGCTGACGCATATCGGCATTTGGGGAGACAATATATGTGTCGCGGGGATGTAAGGGCGGCACTGCTCTTGCCCGCCTTCCCGATATTAAATGGTCGGAGAGATACTGGAGTTCCTGTAATGATAGCTTCATAATTTTTGACAATTTTAAAAGGGATTTGATAGGTATGAGATTACGGACGAAGTAGATTAGGGCGGCAGACAGCTCCTGTTCTTCTCTTGCCAGGTCCTTGAGGATAGTGTCAGCATCTTGTAGGAGTAAGATACCCATGTATGGACTAATCATGCCGTGCGAGTCAGATTCTATGACATTGGTGGTAGTCAACCATAGACCGGGAAGCTGCGGGTTGATAGGAGTGGACGCCTGGAAAGTTGATGATGGCTGCGGAATCTGAAGCGGAATCTCAACAGGCGAGGAGAGCTTCAAGTGTGCTATCTTGGAATTTGACACAGCATTGTAAACATCTGCAATGCAATCTGCCAGCGATGACTGACGCCTGATCTCGTTCCATAATGCGCTGATCGGAATCCCTAAAACAAAATTAGCATCGTATGTTGGCTTTATTTCGTAATGCGGGAGGCTGACCTTCGTCCATGCCTCTCTGCTTCAGCCCAAGAATTGCTTTGGATTGAGACCAGATGTACAACGACTGTGCTTGTTCAACCTTCAATATCTTTGCGAATTCCCTGGCAACGTTTCGATACATGTCATCCAGGCGAATACGATACTCCAGCGCGGGAGGGTTCATCACGAAAACGACATGGAACATGGTCAATTTGGATTCTTTACTCGATTTCACTGTAACCTCGGAGTTCAGCCTTGCAGCTGCAGCTGTTGGGGATCATTGAAAGCGCTTACTGTAGATCCTTTTTTCAGCGTCATTCTCTTGGCCGGAAACCTTTGCCTCGTGTTGTACGTCCCCTTCGATACCAGGTTGAACATTGTTAGAACCTCTGCTATCGAACTGCTCCAAATGTCTTTCAGGTCTTTTGTGCCTTCTCCAAAGCCCATCCTCTCTCACAAACATTGGGCAGCCAAGGAAGACGAGCCCGTCTAAGCAGACCTCGAAGCGCTTTTTGTGAAATGTTCTTGGCGGGCATAATAGTTTCTGCAGGCCGTCTGTACTGTAACCGAAGACCTTCTCCCATTCTGCCGTCCCTCTATGATGTGCCTTGCTATCTTCTCTTCCGACTTTGTTCTGAATTCCGTCGCCATTACTACTGTCACTGGAATGCTCGTCTTCCTCGTCAACTATACTTCCCCGTGTTCCTTTAGATCTCCTTCCGGTTGTCGATCCGCCAGTTGCGACATCATACCTCTTGCCTCCACTGATCCGACTAATGACTCCAGCATGATCATCTCCATTAGTGTCCGAATTCGAAGCTGAGTCATCGGAACTGCTAGATTCGGAATCGTCGCTTGGGGTGGTATTGGTGCCGTGGGCGGTATATTGTGAAGATTGACGCTTTGCACTGTCTTGGTAGATTGACGGTCTCGCAGGGTAATGGAATACGAAACGAGGGCCCGTACGCGATTGAATGACGAGAAAGATAGCGCGCAGGTGGGGATTTGGGGGAAGTGGAGTGGACTGCATCGGAAGAGTGCGGAGGTGAAGAACGAAGGATCACAACTAACCAAAGTATTTCAAAATTCATCCGATAGCAAGGAGAAGATCAAGAACAAAGATTGTTTTATTCCCTTCCTATTTACAAGCTAGATGACTCTATGTAACATTCCATGCTGACTTCCCGCACAAAATAGATATCATCGCAGATACAAGCGTATAACAAGGCGCTGGATATCTTGTACATATCAGGTCAGACCTTCTCTAATTCCGAACGCAGCGCCCAGGGAGGGCGATTTTATGAATCGGGAAGTTATTCTCCTCGGACACTACGGAAAAAGTCCATTACCCCTGTGAAAACAACAAGAAGAATACCACCACCAGGACCTAACCGAAGGACCTTTGGCAAGAAACCTTTGTAAAGGGCACCAAAGCCTTCCTCACGATAGACTGTTACCAGTGACGGCCATGCCCAATTGTATTTTCGTACTTGACCGGCAACTTTGGGCGAATTTTGGATACGGGACTTGACGACATCCATTGGTGTGTTCAGCATTGTACCTACGGTGCCGCCGACTGTTCCAGACACGACATCATTTCTCATTTGCGTGGCTTTGTCCGTTGCTTTGGGCATTTGCGAGCGCACCTGAAATATGCAGCCAAAGTATCCGGCATTCCATAAAACGTGTCGCCAAATGGTGCTCTCCAGACCTTGGTACATTGCGGCAACACCTTCTTGCGCAACAATCTTGGTAACGCAGTCAATCATTCCAGTGTATTTATGGGCTTGTGCTTTGTCCTGTAATCGGATCTTGACTAATTCAAACGGCACAACAACAAAGGCTTCGGTAGCTCCAGCACTGGCGCCGGTAAGAATGGAGAGCGATTGGTTCATTTTGTCGATTCCAAAGGCCTTTCGATATACTTTCCCCCATTCGTCATTCGCAGCAAACTTAACGGCCCTAAAAGTCGTGTCAATGATCAAGATCAGATACCCATCATTCGTGCTTACCTCTTGGGTGCCTCCATTAAGATAGGGGCCTCAATCCCTCGATATAGCCGAGAAAATCTTTCCAAAGTTTCAGCATACATCGATTGCCAGAACCGCTGCACTTACCCTTCCCGTGCTATAATTTTTCGAAAGCAATCTAGCATGCCATTGTAGGCGTCAGCACCTGTACCAGCCCCCGTTTGTAATTGTCTGTTACTGCCTCAGTTTCATCCATAGGCGTTAGGTGGCCGTGTCGCTTTTATGACGTACACTCGAGTTTTGACAACGTCAAGCGGGTACCTAAGCCGGAGTTAATGAAGGCCATTCTCGGGAAACGGACCAAGTTCAAATACATGACAAGAATCTACTAAACGCCAACGGTTAGTGAGGGCGATAGGCCTGTAAGAAAGTGGGATATGACTGACTTCAGAAACACCAGCAACAGCACCTAGACATGCGGTTAGCGAGTGTCTCTTGACATCCAGACACGGAAAACCTGCCGGCAGCAAACTGGTATATGAACGGGAGAGGCTTCTCTTGAGACATATTGGCCAGATAATGAAGCTTGGAACAATGGCAGTGCGCTATGGAAAGGGCACACACGAACTTGCGATGAGCACTCGGGGACTTGATGCGACAGTCGTCAAATGGGTCAAGCCTCAGATGATCGAATCCCGATAGATAGTAAGTAGGTAATAGTGGCTGATTACAGAGTGGCTGGAGCTGGCCGAGGTACCTCACCTTAGGTACCCAATGTAGATAGGTAGCGCGTAATAGATCACGTGGTCTCGGAACAGCCCCCCACCGATGAGAGAAACAAGGATCGCGTCTTCCGCGACGCGTGGGGCTTGACCATATCATTATCGTCCATGCTTCCATGTCTACACGGCAGAGATCATTCTTCGAACCGCAGGCCCGTCCCTCTCGAAAATATGCGCAACCAACCCGACCTCATAACCTTTCCAAATCGCACGCCGAGAACCAGACACCAATAATGCCATCTGTCGAAAGCAGATCAAAACTAAAGGCCTTTCAATTTATTGAAGGAAGACCCCCAGTGCCAGAGATGTCTGAAATCGAGAAAGAAAATGCGTTCCAGAACAGCGGCTACCAAACAACCACTGGACAGGATACACGAGCTCATGAGAGTGCTGGTGCTAGTGTAGAAATCACAGCAGAGCTAGGACGCCCGCCTGCGACCCCAGCCACAAGACTGCCGCTCGTCGACCTCATTGGCAACGTTGATGAGTCTACAAGACGACAAGTTCCGCAAGACGTCTCTCCCGAAGACCAGCTCCACTGGCTACCGAACAGTTCCGGCAGCACCACCAAAACTCCGGTTAGTAGGTCAAGGAAACGTGCCGCAAGCTCTTCTCCTGCTTCTTCGCAGCATGATCCATCAGCACAGTTTGGTAGAGAAGGACAAAGCATTCCCTTCGAACACATCAAGCAAATACGCCGAACCCCACAAGCAGATCCAATAGCAGACTTGTGGAATCGTTATGCACCTGGCGCATCAAGCAGAGAGCCCGTCGATGTCTTACCGCAGCCTACATTAAACCGGCTCATGAATGAAGCTTCTCCCAGATCACCCGGTATCCGTGCCTCTGGCGGCAAAAAAGCTCTGAGGAGATGGGCAAGTGAGGGAAACCAATTGTCAAACAATCAGAAGAAAAGGAGGAAAACTACAGCCGCTGTGTATAGAGAACGTATTGAAGATGCTGTCGCTGATCGTGAGTTTCAGGTTTTCAATGTTGCTGCAGACGGTTCGAAGACGTCTAGAGTTGGCTTCCTCGTAGAGTGCATGCAGGAGACGCTCTTGAAGCAGCCTATCGTGCCGCATACAAATGATGACCCACCAAGCTCATCGCCGTTGCCTGAACGCAGTATCCTCGACAATAACCCTTCTCAACTGACTTCTCCTCTTCGAAAGCTAGCACCGATTTCAGAGGGGTTGTTCAGTGAAAAAGTTGATAACAAAAGCGCTTTGCGCTCGTTAGCACCCAGCTTTAAAATACACGAGGAAGGTGGTCGAGTGTGCCAGCCAATGTCCTCCGACTTTGCCAACGAGAGTCCGATACATGCAGCGTCCCGGACAGAAGCAGCCAGAAAACTGTGCGTGAATGAAGTTGCATCTCCAAATGGCAATGTCACTCAGCCGCCAAAGCGCCAGGCCTCACCCTTGCTAGATAACGCTGAAAAGTCAAAGGGCTTCTTTGATGATATTGACGATGATGAAGACTTGTTTGCCGTAGACATGGAGAATGTTGCATCCCTGTACGACTCAAGGCCACAAACTACTCGCGACCAAACAGAGACAAGGGATTCCATGGGCCTACAGGAGAATGCTGGAGCTTCGACAGTCACGGAAAACATTGTTGAGTATTCCCCTCGAATAAAAAACAATGGCCAAACAATCTTGATCGACGATGATGAAGATGACTTTGGTGGAGGCGAAATTGACGATGAAGCATTTACAACGGCAGAGGTGATGGTGACCCAAAGTCACAGGCCATCTTTCACAGCTCGTCCACCTGTAAGCGAAACTTTCCCCAATACCCCTCCACCTACCCGCTGATGCGCTGGAGAGTGAGAAGCCCCCAGGGACAATCCAACGGTACCGTGTTATGGACGTTGCAGAAGGCGATTACACTGATCAAAATGGCATCAAGCAAACAGAGAAGGTACACAACCCTGGAACTGACCCCCTTATCTTCCGAACCTAATTTGACCTAGGTCGTCCTTGTGAGACAAGAGCAGTCCAAGATTAATAAAGCCATCACCCTTCGCCAATCATGGTATGAGACGCCATGTAGGATCAATGCCTTTGTACACGTCATTGGCGACTTCTCCCGTGATGGCCAATGCACGATTGATGATGCGAACAACATGATCATTCTGTATCCTGACCACCTCATTTCTGCAACAGTTGTTGCAGATTCTTTCGAATGTGCTCGACGTGCTGTTCTCCAAGATCGAATCAAAGCAACGAACAGTCCCAGCGAGTCACAAGTTTACGGTCATATCTTGCACGAGCTTTTCCAGACAGCCATGACTGCCAATCGGTGGCATACCGACTGGCTTATACGGGCAATTGAGGACATCGCGTCTCGACATCTTGAAAGTATCTATGAATTGAACTTGACCGTGCCGTTGATCGTTGGTGCTCTACGGGCCAAGCTTCCAGAATTACAAGCATGGGCTAGGTTATTCGTCAGGGAAAAATCCAGTGTAAGTGTTCCATTGAGAAGACCCTTTTGCTGTATTCTGACTCCGAACAATCTAGCCTGGAGCTACAGTTAAAGATAGATCCGGAAAGCATGTTTACATGACCGTCAGTAAATTACTGGATGTGGAAGAACATATATGGTCTCCAAGGTACGGTTTGAAGGGTAATATTGACGCAACGATGGAGGTATCGATGCATGACGAACATGGTCAAAGAAAACTCACGGTGCCGTTCGAGCTCAAAACCGGCAGCGACAAGGCTGGTGCAGCTCATCGAGCCCAGACTGCTCTGTACACTTTACTTTTGTCTGACAGATACGATATTAATGTATCCTACGGAATACTCTATTACATGGAAAAATCAGATATCTCGCGAGTACCTGCCGTTCGACACGAGCTTCGGCATATGATCATGAAGCGAAATGAACTTGCATGCTACGCTCGCGATAAACTTGAACTACCACCGATGCTCAAGAACTCGCACAAATGCAAGAATTGTTACGCCAGAACACCTTGTTTCATTTACCACAAGCTTGCCGAAGATGGTGATGGTGTGCAAAGCGGCGCAAAGCAGCACTTTGATGAGCTCGTGGCAGGACTGACGCCTGTTCACGGGGCCTTTTTCAAAAAATGGGATCGATTGCTCACCAAAGAAGAAACCGAGATGTTCAAGCTCAGACGAGAACTCTGGACAATGCTCAGTACCGAACGCGAAAAGCTAGGACGATGTTTTTCCAAAGTAGTGCTTGAGCCTGACTCAATCCAGGAGCAAGCCAATTCCTCAAGGATCAACCGCTTCAAATACACCTTTGTAAAACAGAGGACACGCCCAGGCTTCTCTTTCACCGAATCGCAGCTTACTGTGGGGGAGCCAATTGTCATCTCGGATGAGCAAGGACACTTTGCACTGGCAAATGGATATGTAACCAGTATTGGAAGAAGTCGTATCTCTGTTGCTGTTGACCGCAGGCTACATAACGCGAGGGTTAAGCAGGCCGGCTTCGATGATGAGACGAATCAAGTCTTTGCTGGGATCATGGAACTTGGTCAAAGTACAGAAGATGTCAAATCTCGATGGCGTGATCGAGAAGGAGCAATATATCGTCTTGATAAAGACGAGTTTAGCAACGGCATGGCAACCGTCCGGAACAATCTGATTCAAATAATGACACACGATTATCACGCACAGGAATTACGGGCTTTGATTGTTGAAAACAAACCGCCACAGTTCAATGCCGATCCATTCACACAAGCATTTTCCAACTCGCCAAGTCAAGTAGGACTTAATCCAGATCAAAAGGCGGCTATCAAAAAGGTCATGGAAGCCAAAGACTATGCACTGGTACTAGGAATGCCTGGCACTGGCAAAACGACAACCATTGCGTACATCATTCGTGCTCTCGCTGCAAAAGGGAAGAGCGTGCTTCTTACTTCGTACACTCACACCGCGGTAGATAACATTCTGCTCAAGCTTCATCAGGACGGTGACATCAACGTCCTTCGCCTAGGAGCCATCGCCAAGATCCATCCAGAGGTACAGAAGTTTGCTCGGCTATCGGCAGTTCCTAGAAAGACTGTCGAAGAACTGCGCGACATCTATACCAGTCCACAGGTTGTCGCAACGACATGTCTGGGTACTAATCATCACATTTTCGAACAGCGAACCTTTGACTACTGTATCGTAGATGAAGCATCGCAGATTACACTACCTGTATGTCTGGGGCCCATACGGATGGCCAAGACATTTGTTCTTGTTGGCGATCATTACCAACTTCCGCCTCTTGTACAGAACAGTAAGGCGCAAGAAGGTGGATTAGACATCAGTTTGTTCAAGCTCTTGTCTGATAGACATCCGGAGTCAGTGGTATCTCTAGAGCACCAATATCGGATGTGTCAGGACATCATGTTATTATCTAACACACTCATCTACGATGGTCGGCTAAAGTGTGGGAATAATGCAGTTGCTTCGCGTTGTCTCTCAATACCAAATGTAGATGGCCTGCAGCGCTTGCACGGAACACAGGCAGCTTTGTCGAATCAGTCCTCAGCCCCTAGTATTTGTCAGGATTCTTGCTGGATTGCTCGCCTCCTTGATCCCGAGCACCGTGTCACTTTTGCTAACACCGATGAACTACTGCCAGGGTCTCAGGAAGAAGCCAGGGGCTCCCGAATAATTAACGAGCTCGAAGCGCGTCTCACGACTCAGCTTATCGAATGCCTCGTAGCAATGGGCATCTCCGCTTCCGAAGTTGGCGTCATAACTTTCTATCGTTCCCAGCTAGCGCGGCTCAAACAGGTTCTAAAGCATCATCCTGGAGTTGAAATGCATACTGCGGATCGTTTCCAAGGAAGGGATAAAGAAGTTATAGTACTGAGCTGCGTGCGGAGCAACGAAGCAGCGAATGTTGGGGAATTGCTGCGGGATTGGCGTCGAGTCAATGTGGCATTTACAAGAGCAAGAAGTAAACTAGTGATTCTCGGTAGTCGGCAGACGCTGTGTGGAAACGAACTATTGCGGCGGTTCGTGGATTTGGTAGAGGTGAAAGGATGGCGGTTTGATTTGCCCAAAGGTGCTGCAGAAATGCACGAAGAGTGGATTCTGAATTCCTCAATCGCGCAGTCGAGTCCTACGAGAGGCAGTCCGTCTACACTGAGCCCGAAGAGGATGCGGTCAAATATGAATCAACTGCCAGCGAAGTACAGGAGTGGCAGTTCTCAGGGTGTGAATACGAGCCGAAGCCCATCCAAAAAGGCCAAGAGCTCTAAGAAGGAATTCGGAGTAACGAAGCAGGCAAGTAAGATGGGCAAGGTTGGGAAGAACAGCATTGTGGGAAAGAGAGGGGTGCTAAGAGATATCGTGAATGATGTGCTCTCTTAAGCCAGAGCGTTCTTGCAATGAATTTGGGGTGTTTTCTGAACATTGGTACAGCAGTGCTTTGGGCATGTCCCTTACCATTTTAGCTATCTTGAACGAATGGAAGCTGTGGAAAGTGAACAAATGCTCGAGAGACTAAATAGCGTTTCTGCCAAGCATTCAGCCGGTCCCAGCCCAGGTCTCAATATTTGGGCAAAATAAGGTGGGCGTAAAGGCGAGGTTGGGAGGTGCGGAGCATGCAGCATCCCAAGCAAACAAATTCCCTTCACCTCAGTTGCACTTCACCCATGTCCGGTTAATTTTTAGATACACCCAGTCTTGAGTTCCACAGCAAAGAGCACTTTCTTATTCTCATTTCAACATGCCGGCTCCCCGCGCGCGCACCCCTCTTCCACCGACCACCTTTCCCTCCATCTTCCCCAAACAAAAAGCCATCCTCTACAGCGAACATCCTCCGAATTCGTCCCGCTCAGGCACATCTCGCTCCGTCTCGCCAACAGTCTCCTGGTCCCCGCTCGGCAACCTCATCGCGACTGCGTCTGAACGTACCGTTCGCGTGTGGAACCCTGAGCGGCCTGTAGCAAAGAACAGTACGGAGCTGCGTGGTCATGGTGGTCATGTCGAGTGTGTCGCATTCCACCCACGACGGGAAGCCGAATTGGCGAGTTGTGGGACCGATGGCATGGTAAGATTATGGGATGTACGGGCAAAGAAGGCGACGGGAGAGGTGAAAGTAGGTGGATCGGGACAAGGGGCGTACAGGATTGCATGGAGGCCAGACGGTAGTGAGATGGTGGTTGGGAGGACGGAGAAAAGGAAGGTGAGAATGAATTCACTCTTAGCATTTACACAGGAATTACCAGAGTGAGAAGCTATCAAAGAGATATTGGCTACTGACGAGTTCAATTTACAAGCAAATAGGGAAGCAAAGAACGCGAAGACACCTTAATTCCCATCTCTCTATCGATGCTTTCAGAGTTGGCACAGTACCCACAACGAATTGAGACCCCTTCGTTTGCCTTCTCCAACTCCGGTCTCGAACTCTTTACTGCAACGAACCTCGGCACCGTCTCTATTCTCGATTACCCCTCCTTTGATCCCCTCCACACTATTCGGGGCCACACGTCTGTCTGCCGTTGCGTCGCCATGTCGCCTACAGGAGCCTATCTTGCGACAGGCGGGAGCGATTCGCTGGTTGTGATCTGGGATACGCAGGATTGGGTGCCCAAATATTCGATAACCGAGTTTACGGGAACCATTCGGAGCGTCAGCTTTAGTTTTGATGGGAGCTATGTGGTGGCAGGGAGCGATGAAGGGAGTGGGTTGACTGTTACGCATGTTGAGTCGAATGAGACAACGTGTAGCATCAGCACGGCAGGCGAAAAGGGAGCTCAATGTGTAGGATGGCATCCCAGTCGGTATGCATTAGCGTACACAGGAGATCCAAATGGGTTGAGAATCATTGGAGGTATTGCAGGGAGTTGAAGCGATTTGACAAATGAAGATGCCAGGAATGAGAGAATACATTGCAAAAAGCCATCAACGACTACTCAATCACCCGCGACGAGGTGATTCAATACATCATTGCTGCCGACTCAAAGAGAGGTGGAGTGGCGTTGCAGGGACGGTGTTGAATCAAATGTCGGGAGATTTAGTGCTTGGGACTCAGAAGCTAAATACCTCATGCACATCAGAGATCACTCACGATTACCATCGGAGATCAATATTAGAGAAAGAGCCTCATCTACTTGACCCGATCACATCTCGATGCGAGGAACCAGAGCGGCAAACGTACCGGTCATCTCTCTTGAGTCAACCCATGTCCTTTCACAGCCAATTTCTTGCGCCACTTTGTCCATCTTTCGACCACAGCCCCAGATTCGGACAGATGGGGCGGGATAAATTTCCGGGCGCCACTTTACCTAACCTAAAGCGCTCTGGCGAAGAGTTCTAGCCACAGGCGACGATCGCAACGTAATGGTTCACACTGTTTCCTGGGTCCATCTTACATGCAGCAAATACAAGCTGATTTAACGGCCCGCTCAGGAACATCCGGTTAATCTTGCTCTGGACGCCTTTGCTCAGCGGCGATCTTTCTGTATGCAGAGTGGACGATGAGATTAGTGCATCAAGATCAGGTGAGCGCGATTCAGCGCCAGGGGTCTCTGCGCAAAAACGAGGCCACGGACGGGATGTGCATCTTCAATATGCCCCAAAAAGTAGGGTCAAAGACAATTGGGACGATCAGTTCTCCATGCTGTAAAGTCTCACTTCCGAGCAGATATTGGATGTTGGGCAAATGAGTATGTCAAGAGAGCCTATCACTTCCTCCGTTCCTGTACCACTGATGACAGATGATGGATTCCATCTGATGACGTCAAAATCGGTATTTCAAGGAATGGGCTACATCGGAAGGTCTAGTAGCTACGCGTTGGGTATTGGATGCGGAAGCGCAAGAAGTAAAAAACTTGGTCGAGAGAGGTGTGTGGGAATGAGCCCACGATTCATGGTCTTGGAGATAATGCTCCTGTCTCGAGCGTATTAGGCTGGTGACGGACCAGATGGATTCATGCAATTTCATTTCAGTATTGTGCTCGGACCGGCTGCCTACTTGGACTTCCCTAATACATCTCAAGTTCCACCCAGCCTTGCTACACGAGCAAGGCAACTGAGGTGTTCTTGGTATCATTCGTGCCAGATTGATTGCCTGGACTGATCGCCGCCAACCGCAGGAGATCGCCGTCGAGGATGCATTTGTTATAGGACGAAGATGGCAGGTTGAGAAGCGCATGCCAGCATGCCTGTCTGCAACTCTTGTTCCTTGCCGCGTGCCGCTGCCGACTCGGGGGTCCTGGGTCTGGAGGCCTGAGAGGGTTTACAGACTATAACAGTTCGGGACGGTTGACGCGGCTGCAAAGCTGTGGCTCCTATAAAAGACGGGCCGTGATTGGAGCGCATTAGAAAGACGATCGCTGGTGGCCGCCAAAGGAGATGAAGTTAAGACGGGATAGTATAGGTAAGGCTGGCCAGACGCAGGGTTGTCCCAAGCGGCTGGCTTCAACGGTCAATCGCGTGCGCTGTTTTAGGACGAAGCTCGTGCTCGACTCCATCGGCTATCCCTGCCCAAACAGCCCCCGCGACGTCACTTCTTACCGCTTCCTCTCCCACGTCTCTTGGTCCATTGAACGACTAATTGTGCGACCGTTTTTGAGCCATTCCCAGCTACACGGACATGACCGTTTTCTCTCTAGCTGCTATAGCGCTCAGCCACCACTGACATGGTTCTCGTTATAGAGCCCGTCGGCAGGAATTGCTCCTGGTATGCAAGACTGACTCTGTCATCACCTTGCTAAGCCCCTTTTTCGAAGGCGACCATGGGCTGATACGCTGACATACGCCTCATCCGCTGCTCTCTTAGTCTTGCCTATCTTTCTCGGTGCCTTTTTTTTTTATTCGAGGATGTCAGAATACTTTTTCTCCGAATTGCGTCACCCAGCCACTTGGAGCTACACAGCGCGTCCACAATCATCACGCGCTAGTGCACGAGCGCGGCAGTGTTTGATATTCCCTGATCGAGTCTACACGTGAATAGCCCCTATTGGCCTTACTCTGACCAAGTATCTATCAACAATTCCACAAGCAACTCCCTTGTGCCTACGAGTCCCCCTGCAAAGATGATCTGCTCGACTCCCCCGGCAATTGTTCATCTCCTGAGCTTCGTCCGCCCGGTCCCACGCTTCAGATCGGCACGAACAGAAAGTTTGTCGGGTGTATTTATCGAACTGCCAATAGACATCTATATCAGCCCTCCATCTTCCTGTTCCACCGCTTGACCGCCTAATTTAGGGTCTACGCTCAGCTTTGCATGGTCCGTGATTCTCCAATTTCACAAGCCAGATGCTAGGCGTTATGGGCCTCAGTGGCAAATGTCGTGGTGATCGGCATGGCATTAGCTGGGTTACATGCCGGATTCTAGTCGAAATCTCAAGAAATCTTGTTTCTGAGAGTCATGTAAGGGTACTTGATGACGAGTGCCCTCAAGTCAATGTCATGTCACGATATGGCTTGGTTGTCTATATAAGAGCCCCATAATCTCCTCGGAACGATTGAGTTTGATCCACAGTCAAAAGCTCATCAACCAAGACGAATCCATCATTCTTTGGACTCCAAACCATCTTGTCCCTTATCTAGATTTCATTTGAAAATCAAACTCGATCTTTTATATACTATAATCAAAATGCAATTCCTCACCTCCCTCGCGCTCTTTAGCTGCGCTCTTGGCGTCTTCTCTGCTCCCACTGTGGAGAAGCGCCAGACCTCTGCTGCTGCCGGCGTCCTCGACTCCCTTTTCACTCAAATCACTACCTATACCGGCAGTATCAACAGTACCGCCGCCAGCATCAACTCTGATTCCACTGCTGCCGACAACAGCACTGCGCAATCCACTTTCGCTTCTGATATTAGCTCCATTACCGATGCGATCAACTCTGCTATTCCCAGCATTCAAGCCTTGCCCTCCGAGCAAGGAAGCACTGCCGACACTGACGCAGTCGCGGGTGCTTTCACTCAAATCTTTGAAGAAATCAATGGCGCATTGAATAACATTGATGCCACAGGACTTGGTAAGTGATCTCCAAACTCATATGTGGCATCCGGAAATACTCATGGACCAAACAGAGAGTCTTTTGACCAAGCGTCAAACCATTGTCATCACACCTCTTACTACCTCCCTCAGCGCCCTAATCACTGCGCTGCAGGCCGTTGTTGACAACTTGCTTGCTGTTGTTGAGGAGTTGGTCAATGGCATCTTGACTGGCATCAACAATGCTTTGCTCGGCATCACTTTGTAAAACAGTTTTGAGGCCTATGGGGAATTGAGAGTGTTCGGTTTGATCAGCACATTAGACTTAACAAAAGTTGGCTCAGACGGAGCCAGGACGAGCAGGCACAAGACAATGGCTTCTTAGCATCCAATGTAATATTCATGGACACGCATGTGCACAGAATCCGAGTTTCTTTTCCTTGGCTACCTAGAATTTGAGAAATTTTATCCTCTGAAGATATTGACAGTCCAGAAATGCTTCGCCAAAATATATTAGAGACGTGCCAGAGTGTCAAGGCAGACAAGCTCGACCATCCCCGTTTTGCTTGTCGTAACATACCCAAGCTATAACTTGCGTTTCTTGACCGAGAATGCAGCAATTGATGTGACGCTTCTCTGGTAGCCTCGCTTTTAGCGCATCATTGGCAGCTGGCTTTGAGCCAGTTGTGCCAAGCGCCATGTTGAGCGGTACACTATGAAAAGATTTACTGGGCCCGGTTCTGCCTGGTATACTTTGAAGAAGTACCCATAACAACGAATCTTCATTGGTTTGTTGCTGAGTTCGGGATTGATCGGTAAGAGGTCAAAGCAATGTCGTAATCTGGAAAGCGGGATTAGACTTTACACGAGCTGAAAAGCGTACCAACCGTTCATATACGCTGTATCCCAGAACACATTCTTCATACCATTGCAGGCCATACAACCGTCATTCACGTCGTGGTAAGCAATAATCGGTCTGCTGCCCCTTGCGGCCTTGACCTTAAACCCCGATACATGACTCCATGAATGGATGAGAGATCTCTCAAGCCCCACAGTCCTTTCAAACAGTCCGCAGAAATGCGTAGTACTAGGCAGGGTACTCCTCACCTTCACTTATTTAGTAGTGTCCTTAACTAATTTCCAGCTACCTAGGCAAGCGAAACGAACCCTACTTATTCCTATTTACTACCGAAACACATCATGTCATATGTTTCACTCTTGGACTTTTTGGTTCACCTGGGCTTTTCAGTATAGTCACCGCTTGATGTGTGAATGCGGAATAGTAAGGGAGGTTGTTTATGTATTCAAAGAGGTTTTCTTCGTGAGCTCGTTCTCAGACCAAAACTCATCCAAAGACTAGCATGATAAGCAGAGTATTGATTTCGTAAAAGAAATGACACTATGCATGTGTCAAGAGAACAAACGGCAGACGAAGCCGCGACGCTACCAAGTCAGATTCCGGAACTTTGCTACAACGAGATCAAAATCGTTCGCGCATCAATGTCAAGGGCCGTTTTGATAATCACGGCACTGTAGTAAAGTATATTGGAACAAACGATTTTCGAACACTAACTGCGCTTATATAGAGAATATTGATCCAATGGGCTTAGCCATATCTCTCAAAAGTCAATTCATCCATCTTTCTACGTTGTCTATTGCCGCTGATTTATATTCGAAGAGGACTCTTCGAGATCCAAATCAAGATTTAGATAACCATAGAACAACTCTCTATAAGCTCAGAAGCGCCGCAGCCTACCTTTGGTCAAAAACAGTATCAGTTCTCTTTCATTTGGATTTAATCTTTTTCCTTGTCGCTCTTGGTGGAAAGTGACCATTCCTTCCCTTGAGCATTCGTCGTTACAAGCTGAAAGTAAATTTTTCGATCACGTGGAAAAATGACTGCATCACACTCTGCCATCGAAACGGAGCAGATGCTGGGGAGTTGGCATTGATCAAGTGTCCTACCTACACTCCAGATAGACATTCTTCCATCTATCTATGATAAATGGCTTACCTCCTGAGTACATTGCAGGAGATTCCGAAGCAGCGCTAATGAAGAAAAAGCTCACGGGACACCAAATTCACTACATGGGGCAAGCTATTCAACTGGTCTTATTCTGCCAAGTGCTATCTGGAGCCCAATAGTGAGATTATACTATGCATCAGTTATGGAAGCCCCTCATTGCTTCTGCAACCTGATTGAAAATCGTACGCCTCTTCTCCAGCACTTCGTGGTATGTGTCGGCTGGACCAACGGCACCTACGGCTACTTGGTCTGAACCGGACGTAAGTCCCTTGTACGCCTCGTCGGTGAATTTATCTAGTGGCATCCCCATTGAGCGCCCTCTCTCTTCGCCCAGGTAGTCATGTAGCTCGGCTTCAACAAATTAGTAAGACCTCCAATTTAACATCAAGATGATGTTACATACTCTGGACAAGAGGGGGTAAGATTTCTATGATGCGAACATTCGAATTCTGGACCTTGAGCTGGTCACGTAGGCAAAGAATGTACGAGCTAAGCGCAGCCTTGGATGCGGAGTATGCAGCCAGAGGGGCCGCAGGAATTATGGCGAGGTGCGTGCCTGTGCTGTCGTTGCCATTAGGACGTTGCTAGTTGGATCGTAGGATGTGACAGGGTCAAACGTACAAAATGATACTAGTCGGGGCAGCTTTGGCCATAAGAAACGGGAGAAACTTCATGGATATATCGACGAAGGAATTGAAATTGATATTGATCTCATCATGAAAACGGTCCAAGTCAACTTGTCCTGGTTGTCCAAGAGGATATCTACTTTGAGTCCCAGCATTCAGGAAGACGCAATCCAAGTCAGGATACTGTTCAGTAATGCTGGAGGGTGGTCATCATAGAGTATTCATCAAAACCAAAAAGACGTAGGACTGACTCTTTGACGAACTTATCAATGGCGGACCGGTTGCCAATGTCGAATACCGCACTGCTGGCTTTGTCTCTTCCATGCTTACTAACGAAGGCGTCCAACCTATCCTGTCGACGTCCAACTGCAATGACTTTGGATCCATCCTCAATGATACGGTCGGCCATGGCTGCTCCAATGCCCGATGTTGCACCAATGAAAAGCACATTTTTGTAAGGAAAAGGCATTTTGCTGATCGTTAAAAGATAGCCCTCTGTTTTGGTTGGTGTCAAACAATGAAAGGGACGATTCGAGCGCAAGAAATTCAATGATGCGATTGTGGATAGTAACCAGAGAGACTCGACTGACGTATTTATATTGGTTTCGCATCTGAAATGCTTATGCAACATCTGCTTAAAATACTCTACATTGCGTGTGGAAACAGAATCAGCAAGGGTGTTGAGATTCACGAAACTAAGTAGCCTATGATGGTGGATAGACTGTGAAAAAGCACAGACTACGTCATTAGCTCAATGTCTTGAATCCACTTTTTACTCCTTGCATACCGTAAATAGAATAGCGTACTTGTTTTAGCGTCATATTGTACTCTCGGGGATTAAGTCGGCCCTGACACTACGCCTCGGATTTGATCAAAGTCCGTAGTTATGGCCATAGGACCAGAAGTATAACCAAGAGGTCTCGATCTACTGAGAGTCCAGATCTATTGTAATGGTGTATCGTGGGAGACCATCCCGATCTTGCCTGCCATGCAGACAGAAAAAATTGAAAGTGTGTCTATCCTCGAATATTCAAATCTCATCATTGACTATCCAGGCAGTGCGATCTCGCCCAAGACGCCTGTGGTCAATGTGTCCGAGCACACCGCACATGTACAGGCTACCGAGATGTCACGCAGCTACGGATACAAGAATATGAGAGTCAGGCCATCGAACACAAAGCAATGGCCAGGAAAGTTGACGTTCTTCCCAATAACTTGGAGCTATCTGTGGATGATAGGGCAAGGAACATCTTCTTTTGCCACTATGTCTCAGGATTCTCCAAAACATACAATGTTTTAGAGTGGCTCTATAGCCCTACTGAGGGCCACCTTACTGCCAGCGTCGATGCCGTCAGCTTTGCCTTCCTGGCTTTTCAACTTCATGATCTCAAGGCCGTTCAAATTGCACGGCATAGATATGCACATGCCTTACCGTTGTTGAATAGAGCTCTACAGTCACATGAAACTGCCAAGGCCGACTCTACCTTGCTCTCTGTTCTCTTTCTTGACCTTTTCGAAAAGCTTACAAGCAAATATACGAAGGTTTCGACATCATGGATGAGCCATATAAAAGGCGCGCTTGCCCTGGTGAAGCTTCGGGGCAGCAGCCAACTCTCTACATATACTGGTACACAATTATCAATCAGAATGGTGATAAATCTTGTCATCAGCTGTTCTTCAGCTGGTCAAGAGATACCCCAAGAGCTGATTGACCTTTGCTGCAATCTGAAACCCTTTGTAAATTGGTATGATCCGAAATGGCGAATCACGGGCCTAGTTATCTATTATGCGAACCTGAGAGCTGCAATACAGCAAAACGCTCTCAGTGATGCCGATATCGTCACGGAGGCAATGCGGATTGATCATGAATACAAGTCTCTTGCAAAGAGCATGCCTCTAGACTGGCAATTCCAAAGGCAGTACTTTGAAAAACCTTCCGAAGAAGTTTTTGAGCAGTATTTCGACATCTACCCGGACCATTTCATTTGTCAGGCATGGAATGTTCTACGAAATACGCGAATCATGCTTAATTCCTACATTTACAAGTACTCTACTCGAGGTATTTCCAGACGCCCTCCGGAATTCGGCGATAACGATGAAGCTGACGCTGCCGTTGCAACCATTGACGCCTTGGCCCGCGACATCTGTGCATCAGTACCGCAGTTTGCCCGATTTGAATTTACTGATGCCACAGATGGACCTTCAATACAGCGCCTTCGATGCTATACATTGCTGTTCCCTCTCTACGTTGCTGCATCATTCTCTAGTCCAGTCACGGGAATAAGAGAATGGGCAGTTCATCAATTAGACTATCTCTCCGTCCATGCCGGCATTCATGACGCGTTGCTGGTTGCACAGATTCTCAGGACTGCACCTGAGACATCGCCATGGATCATTTATAATCTCCTCGGCGGTTACGCTTTTGCGGCCTAGCGCATCTTGCCTAAGACTACGATGGCGATATTGTTGTTTGAGGACATTTCCTGGCAGTAAATCCTTTGGATACGTTCTTTGGTAGTCCGGATTAAGGCACTAAAGACATTCTCCCACTGTCTCTGGCCTGCGCCACTGATCCTGCACATGCTCATAGGGATTGTGATCATGTTTCGCATCAATGCTCTCGGTTTATCCCTGAACCAGGTTCTAAAATTCACAGGTCAGACGTTGAGTCCGAGAGAATTCTGGCGAAAGCAAGTGCCTCCCCCGTATCCATACCCCATAATGCACATGCCATGCAGGCGGTTAGGCATCAAGTACAAGCAGTATGCATACACATATCTGTTAAAGAGGTTCCTTGGGTAGAAATGGTGAGGCTCCGAGAAATGGCATTGGATGATAAGCGCCTAATAATTCCTCGATGAATGGCCATGCAGCCCTTGTGTTTAGGGCTGTGAGTTTTATAAGTCATCTCCGATCTAAAAAGGTGATCTAGGCACCATTACTTGTTCGTCATCATAAACCTTAACAGATGCTGTCCACCCCTCTCGAGGTGAGGAGAGGAGAGCGAAGACTTCACTAAGTCTTTGAGTGTTTGTTAGAGGGAAATGTATGGTTTCAACGGATCGATGCAAAGTTGCTGGACTCTGAAGCAAGAATCGCTTCTGACGGCTCACCTTGGAGCGATAGAGCAAGCTTGCCTTTCCGAATTCAGATATATCCAAGGCTACGATACACGCAATCTCGCAAACAACTCCACTCGTATTGTTAGATAGCCAGTTCTCCGTACATGAAAACCTGTCCAGATCATTATACAACGAAAGCAGCCATAATGTTTTCCGTTTCCAAGGTCCATTAGACTTGGAAAAGTATTGTCGCAAGGTTGTTGATAATGCAAAGGACACCGTCCCCAAGACTAAGGCTGCCAGGGGCCGTACCTGGTAAGGCACCTAAGCATAAGGTACTTCCCAAAGTGTGGCTTGATGACGGCAACAAACCATGACTTCATGTCCATTTTCTTGCAAGACCGCCTAGGTTGTTTACACTATCGTAAGGGCTAAATTGCTTAAAGTGACTACGCACAACAAAGTTGCTTTTTCTTACCATGTAACTAAGTGTACCATAAAATCAGAACACAGCAGTTGTCAGTCATCTGATATCCAAACTCTTGCATATTACTGTGCATATCCTGCTTGTTACGCAATTTACTTGCGTTCTAGTCTGTGAAACAACACTTCATCATATTCCCATTGAAAGCTCGTAACACATTTTGCCGTCTTTTCAATTGATGCCTTATGTCTGGTCTTCGCATTCTTATTTCTGGAGCTTCTGTTGCCGGTCCGACATTGGCGTATTTTCTCGCCCGGGCTGGCGCCAGCGTGACTGTTATCGAACGTGCCTCTTCTCTTCGAAAGGATGGCCAGAACATTGATATCCGTGGTGCGGGTATCGAAGTTATCCGGCGAATGGGCGTAGAGGATGCCATTCGCGCGACCACTACCAGCGAGGCTGGCTTACGATTCGTAGACATGGACAACAACACCCAAGCTGAACTTCCCGCAGAGTCTGACAACTCTAAAAGCGCCACCTCGGAGATTGAGATTTTACGGGGGCAGCTTGCTGAAGTACTCTACGAGGCGTCGAAGAAAGAAGGCGTCGAATACATATTTGGTGACTACATCACCACCATCGATCAGAGCGAGAACCAAGTCCATATCGGCTTTTCCCATTCGTCACAGGTTAGGAGTTATGATCTTGTCGTTGCCGCTGATGGACAAAACTCCAAGACAAGAGCACTTGCATTTGGAGACGAAGCTAAGGATTGTATCCACTCATTAGGACAATACATGGTGTACTTTACGATATTGCGATCAGACACTGACACACAGTGGGCCCGTTGGTATAACGCGCCGAACCGTCGTTGCATACTGACCAGGCCTGATAACACGGGGACCACCAGAGTTGTTTTCGCAACAATTGACTCAAATCCGAAATTGGAACAAGCCCTTGAAGGTTCACTAGAGGAGCAGAAGGCTATCTGGCACGAACTCTTCGCCGACGCCGGCTGGGAGGCAGATCGAACGCTACAAGGGCTTGCTACTGCAACAGACTGCTACATGCATCGAGTTGCTCAAGTCAAGATGCCGTCTTGGTCGAAAGGTTTAATCACGCTGGTTGGAGATTCCGGATTTTGCCCATCACCAATCAGCGGCATGGGTTCGACTTGTGCACTAGTGGGCTCGTATGTTCTCGCTGGTACAATCGCGAAGCACAACAACGATATTAAGTTTGCTTTACAAGAGTATGAGAAGGAACTACGACCGTTTGTTGAGAAAGCGCAAACGCTTCCCCCCGGAGGTCCTAAACTGCTTAATCCAGAGACAAATTTGGGGATAAAGATACTGAATACGACGCTGGGATTTTTGACAGCCACGGGCTTGAATAAGTTGCTTGAAAGACTCACCTCGAGTGCAGCTGATACCTTCAAACTTCCAAATTACGACCTCTGAACTGTCAACCAGCCCTCGGAAATTTTCCTGTATAGACAAACATCAGAAAGTAGCATCTTGGACATGTCACGATAGTAGTTCGCACTCGATGTTACAGGAAAGGAGGGGTTGGTCTTCGACTTTGAGGGGATGATAAGGGGCATGGGAGCCAGAAAATTCACAGAAAAGCGGCCTGTTGTAAAACGAGACGGCGGATCTCCCTGTCGCTGAAGAAGCTCCCATTTAGCTGAATCATAGTATCAGGCTCGATGACACGTCTCAAGGAGTGTTCGGTTCGAAGAGCAATTGTGTAGAGATTGGCCTGTCCACGCCCTGTAAATCCGCCAAGTCAAAGTCGTGTGTTAGTATTTCAAAAAGCAAACAAATTTTGAACGCTAGTAACGACTGAGAACAAGCATAAGCATTTTCCAAGCAGCGTCTTTCAGTGCTTTTCAATTGCTCACCTTTTTTTTCCCCCCGCGGCAAATCTGAGGCCTCGGTCTCGTCATGCCCGATGGCCGAACGACCGATTCCTTTCTCCTCATGATGTACAATCATCAGCGTCCCAGCCTTCCCAGTACCGCTTTTGCAGGTCCATAACTTCTCCGATAGCCTCTACCACCCGTCCTTGCCATCGAGTCCCTGTTGCTGACGTGGATTTGCCTCTATAAACTCGGCGCCATGATAAATATGGCAGGTCTTCGCCCCTTACTTTCAGATCGACAGTATCTTTCCATCGGCCAGCCGGGCAACGGTCTCGTTGATAGGCATGGCGATTGGTGCAAGTCTACAAGATGGCCCTCAGCGGCCCCCTTTCAGAGTGGAATTGGCTTTTAGGTGGGATCATGTTGAAATCAAGTCTCAATGCACTTTTTGCTCTCCTGACAGTCCCGTCTCTTTCTATAACTATATCGGATGCTGAAACCAGCTTTGGTACGCTCCAGACATGGTACAATGAAAGTGTCGGCCTCTGGATTCCATCAACAGGTATGATAACGCCATGTTACTATTCCATCCAATACTAACAGACCCAAGGATGGTGGAATAGTGCCAATTGCATGACTGTAGTTGCCAATCTCGCTGCTATTAATCAAGATGTGAAGACAAAAGCCGAACGACTGTTCCCACAAATATTTGAGAGAGCTCAAGAATACAATTTGCAAATGCAAAAGACTGTAGGACCAAATTGGCTTCCGTCGTCGTGTTACGGAAGTTCTTGGCCTTGGTTTCCACCCAATCACCCTAAGCCGTCCTCCTTTCATCCAAATGGTTTTCTAAATGGCTACTATGACGATGAAGGATGGTGGGCTTTAGCCTGGATAGCTGTTTATGATATCACCGCTGATGAGCAATACCTCAATACCGCTGAATCGATATTTGAGGACATGGCGGCCAGTTACCACACTACGCCATGCGGTGGCATTTGGTGGGATAAGAACCACACATACGTCAACGCTATTGCGAATGAGCTCTTTTTGTCTGTTGGCGCTCATCTGGCGACTCGTGTTCAAGGAAAGGAATCATATTATTTACAATGGGCACAAAAACAATGGGCCTGGTTCCAGAACAGCGGCATGATTAATTCTGAGGATTTGATTAATGATGGGCTCAATGATACGACCTGTCAAAACAACGGCGGCACTGTGTGGTCCTACAACCAAGGCGTGATCCTTGGTGGTTTGGAAGAGCTGAGCCGCGCTGATCCGGCAAACAGTGCGACGTATCTCTCCATAGCTAAAGGCATTGCAAATGCAGCGATTCTTAACTTGACGGATGCTAACGGAGTTCTTCATGATCCTTGCGAGCCTGATTGCGGCGCAGGTGGAAGTCAATTCAAAGGCGTGTTTGTAAGAAACCTACAGCTCTTACAACAGGCCAGTCCAGAACATACTTATCAGACATTCTTCCAACAAAACGCGAACAGTATCTGGTCGAATGATAAAGGTCCGGATAACGAGTTGAGTTTAATATGGTCTGGGCCATTTATTACTCCCGCAAACGCAAGCACGCAGAGCAGTGCCATGGATGCGCTCATTGGAGCTTTAGCAGCAGCGTGAGCAATGTGTACTACGTGGGGCACTCTCGAGAAGCCAGAGACAGATTTCGTGCTTGGTAATCATACAGTTCCAAACTTCTGTCTCAGTCTATGTGGTAATAAAGAGTCTTTGATATGATGGCGTGGACTGTAGGTTTAAAGACTGAAAGACCTTCTGCTCTTGTCCCAGTATCAGCGCTTCAAAAATCATGGTCCAGTGCATTGCACAAGCATCATGCAAGCATGTAAAGGAGTGGTGAGTCACTTACTGGGTAGAAACGACATGTATATTTGGAACCAGGCCCTATCGAAAGAAACGAGAGATACACGCCAAATGAAAAGTCCATCAGATGACGCAAACTTTCCTTGTCCTTCGACTCTGTTTTCATATTTCTCAATCCGTCTGTCTTACTCAAAATGCGCTCGAAAAAAAGAAAGCATAAATTAATGAATCTATAGCATTCAAAAAGCCATGATGGTAGTCGGTTAGCTGAGTAAAAAGGTGGAAAGTGGACAAAGTAAGCGTCTCCGACGACGGGGGATAAAATCTCTCCGCGTCTGACACCAAAATCTGTACTTAAAATATGATCTGTAACAGATCCTGCAAAAGCACTTGTCAGAAACATTAATTGGCTATAGATTGACAAAAAAAGCCAATAGTTATGCGGAGTTGCTTTGTTTCATGTTGGCGAGCATTGCGAAGGAGTACAATCCTGAGGTCCTTTCACAAGGACCTTCGACATTAGAAAACTCAGCCCACAATTACGTAGATCATTTCATTAGAAGAAAAGGGAAGGAAAGGTAGCTACTGATAAAAGGCTAAGAACAAAGTATTCCACGCGACAAGAGACTGGACTTTGGCCATGTCCGTGCAACATTACGCCACAGAAGCGAACAACTGTCGTCTTGGGTATCTGAGGGCTTCACAAGTCCAATAAAAGTGAAGCTGCGTCTGCAATAAGCAAGTCGAGGAAGCAGGGGTCGGATTAGAGACAGGTTGCAATGAAGGATGTGTCAAAGAACGAGATCAGGGCGAATGGCTGATCCCTGACCAATCCCGATTTTTGCTGCTAGTAAGGTGACATCTATCTACACCACCGTGTCCGTACCTACGGACCGCCACTGACCACGAAACACAACCAGGATCACCTCATCCTGTCCGTGTAACCGCAAAATGCGTGCAGCTACCAAGCGCTGCTTGCTTGCACCAGTATGACAAAGGTCATCTCTCCGGTATAGCAGGCTTATGGTACCAGGCGTACCATGTAAGTCATTCTTAATCTATTCTATGTCGGACTTAGACATGATGGAATTGGCGTCGCTCGCCTTATGGCGATGGGGTACAGAGTCTGACACGAACGTGGCTCTCTATCCGTACTTTGTTCTTCCCGGGCCATTTCTGGTGTCTTCGTCACTGATCCTAACGCCACCTTGACTTCTGCACCTTTGTTACAGTGACGGCATTAAGTAGTCTCAGTTTGTTTGCCCAAGGTGTATATACCCTGGCCCCCAACTATTCCTAGTTTCCTTACTTTTCTCTGGACACCTCTTCAACTGGTTCCCATACACTTGTTGCTTGCCTCTCTTTTCTACCTCAATGGACCACTGATCATTTCTCTTACCATTCGATACCCGCCCTTACTCGTCACTGCCCTCTCCTTTTAATCTCGTACGTTCATCATGCTTGAGAGCAGGAGTCTCATGCATCATGTTGACAATGAATCAAATCTTGGGGACAATGAGCGATCAGCTTCAGAGGATCTTGAGGTAGCGCAGAAATATTCGAGCAGCCGACCTCGGAGATGGATTCACGCAAAGCTATTCCAGCGAAGCACCCTTTGTTGGGCGCTGCTACTGATTTTCGGCATCTGTATCATGTTCTATACCTGGGATCGGATGCTCAGCTCGCAAAGAGCTATCCTCAGAATACCAATTCAGCAGGCAGAATTTGAATCATCCTCGGAGCACGCATATGGTCAGAACATGACAGAAAACATCATCATCAAACCGTCAGACGTCAAGATAGTCGCCATCGTTTTCTGTATGTCTTCTTTGTATGACTTTGATTCAGAGCCGAGCTGACGAGTCCGCCCAACAGACGGCCGAAGACAGTACGTCGACATACTAGACTGTTATCTACAGCGCAATCTGGCAAGAAATGGAGGCTTCTTGGAAGAGGTCCACTTTCTCAGCCATACCAAAAAACAAGAGGATGTCGATTGGCTTGAAGAACTTGTCGATCGGACACCGGGATACAGGTTCATTCGAGCGGAGGGTAGTTTTGGTGACATGTGGAAGCAGCACGTCACCGAATCGGATACTCTCTATATCAAGATAGACGACGACATGGTTTGTCATATGTCTGAGCGTACGTGGAAATGACGCTGCTAATCCTGTTCAAATAGACCTATCTTCATGATAACGCCATTCCACGAATGGTTCAAACGCTCATCAGCCATCCCGAATCCTATGCCGTCTCTGCGAACGTCATCAATAGTCCCGAAGGTCATTGGCTTCATTACCACACCAATGCCATTTTGCCCTACCTCCCAGAACCCGAGGAAGGTAAGGCACCGATCGAAGAGGGTACCGCCTCCTGGCGCCCATCTGAATTACCGGAATTTCCGAAAGGTCGGATTGCAGAGCACTACAACATGGATGCACCGGCACCTTACGAGCACCATCGGTGGCTACCACTGGAACAAACTTCCAAGAACCTGCACAGGACGCCCATTCACTCGGCCGCATACAAGTGGGAGGGCGTGGGATCTCACAACTGGGCATTAGGTGCGCAGCAACATGCTTCATTCCTGGCGAACCTCGAAGACGAGACGCTGAACCGATATTTCTTTGGTGATGAATTTGGAGTGTGGAACATGCAGAATTATCGCTACTCAATAAACTTCATTGCCATTTGGGGTTCAACGGTGCAGGTATCAGAAATCGGCGTTTTTGATGAGCACGACATTGCGGTTAAGAATCCGGAGCGACTGGGTAGACCGCTGCTGATTGACAGTCACGCGTTGGTGTCGCATTTCAGCTTCGGACCGCAGCAAAAGGAGATGCTCCGAACCGATTTCTTGGATCGATATCGAGCCTTGGCAAACGAGATGGTTTGCCAGAAAAACAATCAAAAGGTACCGTTCGATGAGCCGCTATCATGATATCGTGCAACAAAAGTGCATAGAGCTGGCGCTAATGGGACTAATTTCCAATACCATGGTCGCATATGGGTTATTAGAGTCTTGTACGGGTGTTCAGGCGGCTAATAGCATAGCCCCCAGATTCTTTATTATAGGTAGAAGAATCACATAGAAATTTTGAGAATTGATCAACTGTCTTCTGCACGGCGTACTCAAGTCGCCTGCGATTCGAAGGCAAGATCATGTAAGAGAGGTCATAATGTCAGACGGGTCGTTCTGATTGCGGCGCAGCATCCCGACTTGGTCAGTCAGATTGGCGAACTTCAGACACGAAATACCGTATACGACCTTCCAGTCCCAGCCGTGTTACTGAACTCGGCTGGGTCAGGTAGTCTCACACGCGCCGGAACGTTGCATTACCGCACGTCCGGCTTGACCCAGGCTTTGAATGTGTTCGCTTCCCAAGATGGAAAGTTCTCTGTTGCGATTCTTCTTCTTTTTTTTTTGAATCATCTCTGGAAGTCTCGCGCACTCCTTCGTCCCGGTCGACTCTGTCTCAAAATGACCCCGAGTGAGACATCCGTAATGCCCAACTCAGTTGCATGCAATTTGCAAGAATGTCCCCTGTTACTCCAGCCGCCACCGTCGCTCCTCCGTGATCAAAAGGGGACTTCTAGCCGATTTCATGCTGGAAGGATGCGACAAAGTTTTCGACAGGATTTGCATCTATTACAAATGAGAAGCATTGCCTACACCACTTAGATTTCGGTTCGATAGTGAAAGCAAGCTGGGGGTTGATTGCGACGGTCTGTAGGAGATTTGGGGACTTTTTGGCCCCATCTAAATGTTAATTGAATGGCATGCCGATTGCCTCTCCAATCAAAACATCTCTTTTCTAGCAAGTATGGAGGCCTTCTTCCCTCATCTGAAGACTTGTGAAGGATATTGGTATTGCCAACTACTTCAGCTCGTTCTTCAACGCACGTGTCAAAATGTTCCTTCTTACATCCTCCATGCCCAGAACTTCACCAACTTCCAATGTGATGGCGCTTTTCAGAAGCCTGCGCACCGGCCTCACAATATCCGCACTGGTTCCCCAATGGGCGCCCGGATCGATCCAACTCACTTTGACGTAGCGTAGTGATGCTGCCCTCTCCAGAACTTCTACTGCCCGCTCGGCTCGTCGCTTGACCTCTTGGCCTGCTCTATCCGGACCGAAGCTCGGGAAATCTCTTACCAAGACACCGTCGCAAAAAAAGACCAACTCGACATTCTTCAATCTCTGAAGACTTGGGTGTTTGCTTAGATTATCTAAATTCGGGTCGATCCGATAAAAATTAAAGGTATGAGACAGAACAAGCTTGAAGATGGCGTGATGGTAGTAATGAGAGAGGATTTCCTCGGTCAGAGAGTGGCAGACAAGCAGAAGAGAGATTGATGGAGGATGATGAGAGACGGAAGTGAGGGCTATGGAGTCGATGGGATGTACGAGGGGATGGTTTGGGAGGAGATATTCGTAGACATGAGCGCGAAGCTCAGGCGGCAGATCCAGTAGCATCAGTAGGGAGTAATGCCATGGCTGGTAAGGATGGGTAGCTTGGGCATCATCTTATAGTACCTTACCTTACTCAACTTAGGTCCCGTCTGTAGTTAGTGACGTCGGTGGGTCGCGATCGGAGTTCTGACGCTAAAGATCCATTTACGCGTCGCGTCGAGATGCCTCCCATGGCCACTCCATTCAGCACCTCCATGTTACTATTTTGACCTGTATGTCTACGCGCGATGACATTGTTGAGTACACGGCCTTTATCATTATTCGATTATTATGAGAGAGCAGCTACACGTGTCTGTTGATGCCGTCCGGCATACACACAGTCCTTTGGCCTGTATTCGTACCAATATCAACCCAACCTCTAAGAAACGCAAGAGAGGATATGATTCCCATTGCCACCCACTAGACAAGACATTTGCGGCACATGTACGTCAGGTTCATTTGTGCACGAAATTGCAGCCCCAACTGACACGTTACTTTCAAGCCATATCCCATTTCTACCGTTGCCACGCCGCCGACCTTAAATCCAATAGGTCTCGTTCCTCGCTCTCAGCTGCCTTTATCATTTCTGGAACCAACTTCGAATCTCTTCGACTCGCCTAGCCGGCTCTTTACTGCGTGTATACCTGCTTTAGACAGCCATGATGAGAAGGAGAATAATGGCCTGCAGACCAATGTGCTCATTGCAAGACTCGAGGGAGATGGCACACTTTTTGCCGTTGAACGAGTATGTAGCGGCACCTTTTCGCTCTGTAGGTTGGGCCCTTGGGTAAAAGAGCACGATGTTGTACATTATCAAATATCGGAACCTGCATTCAAGCAACAAAATTTAATACTGCAGCGAGAGCATGCGGGCGTAAATACAGCGGATTGGTGGCACGGTGTGTCAATTGCAGAGCATGCGATGAATGACTGGAAAGGACCACAATCAATGCAATTACGTCGACCAAGCACCACCGTTAATTCTTCTTTGGCACTCACGTCCACCAAAGACGACGCCTCTCGGGGCTTATCCAGACAACTACCGTCGAAAGCCCAAGATGCTGCAAGAGACAATAATATTCCCACATTAGTCACGGAAATAACCCAAGAGTCATCGTCCAGGCTCTTGACACCGAATGGGATCTACGCTAATATCATTAACAAGTATCTGGATACCCTGTATCTCTCAAAAATATCACTAGCATATTTCGTCAAAGGCCCACTGTCACGAGCCCGAGTCGCCTTCTCAGAGAACAACAACGAGCCTGTGCAGACATGTGATCTCTCATCATTTTTGCGGCAGTGTCTCCTCGTCAAATCCATGGAGAAAAAATATCGCGACAAGCTTCCAAAAATGGTGGACAGCGCTCCATTGACAAGCGTGACTGCCAGTTCGGAAGGACATTTGACGCCCAAGATGAACAAATTAAAGAAGCCAAAACCCGGCACTGATGGCATTTTTCCAGAAGAAGAGAGATTTTTGAGACAGTCCTGGCTTACGTCAATGCCGCCAGATGCTGCTTTCTCTCCTCCCGAGCATCGGGAATCCATCGCAAAGAAGTGGATTGCCGAGCTTCGTGTCCGAGAGACTCAAATGCAACTCATCTTAACTTTGGAGGTCTTGGCTCTTGAGGCATTAGCAGGTCCGGCTGAACCTAATGCAGCCAAAACCCAAAATGAGAGTCAGGCATCACAACGCAATGGGACGGAAGACAAAAAGAAGCGCAACGACGGGAGATCCAAAGATCTCAACATATTTCTGGATCTTCTTGTTGATAGACTTTGTATTTGGCAGTCTCTGCAACAGGAGGAACATCTGGATATTGCTATAGATGGTAAGAAACACAGCAATGATACATCATCTCGACCCAAGAAGCGACCAAACGATGCTCTGAGAGCATTTTGCGTCGAGGTTATCATACCCTTGTTAGTAGTACCATTTCCCAAATTAGGTACCGTAGCTGACGTCTCTAAAGCTACATGTCCCGTCTGCCAAAGCAAGCTGCATCTATCAACAAAAAGCTCGGAGGCCCAAGCGCTCCTTCGCCTGTCAAGCGAAGCTCAAAGTCCCAGGCGATTCGCAAGCCCGGCGAACCTGCCACGCGCTCTAAACCCGCCAGATCTGACCGAAAACCACTTCATCGTGTCACGAGCGCAATTGTCAACACTACCAGCAAGCGCGTCAGCGTTGCCCCCTCACTTAATCGTTCCGCTACCGACTCTACACTCATCTCGCACGCCATAAAACGCGAATCCAGCGAAATGCCTTCTCTCTCTTCTATCCCCACCCGTGAATCCTCAGCTGTTGTCACTGCGACCACACAACCACTTCCTCCAGCTCCCACTGCGCGACCCAGTATCGCAACGACCAACATCCGACGCTTCTCACAGCGCCAAGTTGACTTTGATGCCATGACAGCTGCCAATCAGGCCAAACTCCGTCGCAAAGCCGAAATCGACCGCAAGCTGCGGGACGCAATCCATGCGGTGCAAAAGCCGCGGCGGGAGGTGGTCGGGCGAGAAGTGGTGGAAGAGGCAGAGCGGAGGAAAGGTGGCGCTGGAGTAGTCGTGAGCAAGAAGAATGCTGGAGAGAAAGCGCGCGGCAGTGGAGTGCAGGTAACAGCTACACCGAGAAAGGCGACGGCGAGGCGGGTAGATGTGGTGCCCGTGACACCGCGACGGGGAAAAAGCAGCAGAGCGGATGGTCCAATGTTACAAATTTTGAGAGAAGAGGGGAGGGATAGGGAAGAGGCAGGCGGGTTGGAGATACCCTCGAGCTCAATTGTTCCGTCGACGGCCGTCAAAAATCGCGATGAATTGGTTGTGCCGGGTACGAGTCATCGCATTCCGGACTCGGCTCGTGCACTGATGGATCGACGGATGAATGATGGTGTTGCAGAGACACCATCGCGAGGGCCGGCGAAGCGCGTCGCTTTTCTCACCAGCTCTACCGCTACGACAAACGACAAGCAGATGTTTGGTACTGGGAAGCTCGCCGAGGTAGCGCTTTCAGAAACGCCTCGAAAGTCTAGTGCCTGGAAGCCGGCCGTGGAGAGTATATGTCTAACGCCGACGAGCGTGAGAAAGACGGCAGCTATTGCATTAGCCACCGAGAATGTGAAAAGCATAGATTGTGGGGCTGAAGCGTCGATATACGATGCCTTGGGTTGGAATGATGACATGGGTGATTGACCATGGCATTGAGCGCAATGATGGACGGCACGGCGTACGGAAAAACAAGATCAGCATCCAGCGAAGGTTTGTCTATTACAGTGAATGTCTACATGGCTACAGTGTCTTACCCTGCAGCTTCTATATCACCCAATCCCATACCATCTAAGGCTTTCGATGAAACCCTCCAATCTGTGAAGCTAAGCGCCTCAGCCTCTTCGCCGGGCCTGAGCTCTCCCCATTCCGGCGCGTGCCTAGCACGCACACGTCGTTCGCATGCCACACCTGTGCCCACGCCATCTCCTGCGGCAGCCGCCCGCTACTGAACATTTGCTGGGCAAATCGGCCGTGCCCCCACGCTTGTTGCTTTCCACGCTTGATAGGTAAAGGCGGATGGATTAAGATTCGTGAAATTCTGTCGCGTGCCGCCTGTCGCGCCGCGCGGAGATTGTTCTCTTCGACGGACTGCTAAGCCGCCAGACTTGAGCGTGAGCGAGCGGACTTGACGGGATGCCTAGAAATCGCAGACGGAAACAAGTCAGCCTCCTGATGTCATCCAGCTGGCAATGGAGGATATCACGGCGAATAGGAGTTCTGCACGAAGATGGGTGAGGCGGGAATGAAGCAGGATCAGCCAGCCAAGGGAAGATTCAGAGGGTTCATGAACGGGGCAGGAAAGTGGGCTTCGTCCATATCGTACGCGTTATATCGCAGCTCAGCGTCCTCCCTTCTCCATTGTCCTGCCACACCGTTGCCAGAGTTGTCAGTGCGGCCGAGGTCGGCATCTTGTTCAGAGGTGGGGATGAATGAGGGGGCAGCGGGAGAAAAAGAGGGAGTCTCGTGGGCGTTGGTATCGGGAAGGGTGGCGTCAAAGATTTCAGTTGGGGCGTTGACGAGAGAGGCCTGGTCGCAGAGTTAGCAAGATTCGGTGGGACTTATCAGATTTAGGTGCTGTAAACGCGTGATCAAATGATGAGGCAGTCTTGATTCAAGATATAGTGTATGGCATGACACTTATGGAGCCCTTATTTTTCAAGTCCAGTCCTGGGAAAGACTTGAAAAGAGAAGTGCGCCAGGATGCTACATATGACAAGATTGTAATTTTACTGGTGAGCAAAACTTAGATGGTTCTGGCTAGAGCTTAAGGTACTGGAGCCACGGCAGCATTGATGTATCGCTCACCACTGGCCGGAGGGACGCCGAAGCAGGTCACAAAGTCATCGAATAGAACAGTGCGACCACGCTTCAGGCCTTCCATGTCCAAGGATAGGATCTTATCTGGTTGCTGATCCCATGGTTTATTCGCTTCGATGGCAGAGTTGATATATTTGGAGAGCTGACTGACCTCATTTACATCAACCATCTTGTCACCTTCCACCCGAACCTCCCTATCTCGTAGCTTTCGCATCAATTCTAGAAACTTGCTGTTCCCGAATTTCGCGCTCTGATTGTCGGCAACCGATTCCAACAATTGGCCCGCCGTAGCTGCCAGCTCGTCGGCATCATCATGAGCGTGTTGTTGGTCTTCCTGCTTCTGTTCTCTCTGATCATCACGCCGCTGCTCGGATTCTTCATTCGTGGACAAAGGTGCTCGGATATCCTCAAAGGTAGGCAAACCATCGTCAGTCATGGGTATGCCGGCTTCCTGCATGATCCGTCGTGCTTCAAACCTTCCGTGAAGCTCGGCGGCTGCATTCCGAGTCTCTTCCGCATCTTTCAGTCGATCGGCTTCTTCCTGAGCAGCAAGATGATTGCTTGAGTCTTGCTGTACACCTTCTTTCACCGCACTCTGCCCTAATGCATCAAAAGCTTTTGCAAATGCTGCATCATCATAGACGTTGTCCTTGGACAGATGTATCTGTTCTTGGGTTGGCACGTGATTTGACAACGTGCCAAATTGTGCGCCATGTTGAGACGAGCCGGGGAGTGGGGCAAATGCATGATTCTGATGGACGTGCTGAGTATGCGAGATTTGCTGCAGGAAATCTTGGTGCCATGACGAGTTTTGGTTATGATGCGGGAGGGCTTGAGCATGAAGCGGAGGCGGAGGAGAGGATAGATGTAGGCGCTGAAAGTCAGCAGCCCACTCTGGTAGCTTTGACGACGCGGCGAATGTCTGAGCTGGCGGGTGAAAGGGGAGTTGTTCTTGTGGAGGTGGAGGCAGGCCTGCTTGGAAAGCGTCGAACTCAGGATCTAATATACCAGCACTGGGGCCGGGCGGAGAACGAAAGGACTGTAACAGTTCAGACAACGAAGACTGTAGTGCCTGGAGAGGTGCCTCTTACTTCCTGAGCATTCTGACGTGAAGAAATGCGATCTTGTTGTAGTGTTCTATCTAATGCCGTCTGCTTCCGCAAGTTCTGCAAAGGGTTCGATGGGCCGCAAAGAGCGTCTCCCATAGTGACGGCAGTGCAATGTCGGGGAGAAAAGGAAAAGTGTATAGAAATGACAGTGTGGATTGCTGGAGAAGAAGAGGGAAAATGAAATTCGATGGGTTGAACATGATGAAAGACCGAGGCTCGGACACGGCAATGACGAGACTCAATCTAATCTTATCTATGCAAGCTCGACAATTGTTCGAGGCCACCTTTGACCAGCCTGATTTTGAAGTAATACAGCTCCTTTTCAGTCCACCGACGAAATTATGGTAAGACACGCATGTGCGTGCGACCACAGATATACTGACTCCCTTCAGGCTCAGGTTATAACAAATTCCGGCCATGAGGACATGATCGTACGTCCCTCTGCCACAACGCTCCAGCAGTAAACAAATGCGCCTGAAGCTCCGAAGCACTGATTCTGCGCTCACATAGCATCATGCCGTGCTCGACTACTACAGCAGACGCCTTGCAACCTGCTCGTCCGACCAGACCATCAAAATATTCGAAATCGAAGGTGAACAGCACCGTCTCTCTGACACTTTACGCGGTCACGAAGGCGCAGTTTGGTGTGTCGAATGGGCCCATCCAAAATATGGCAACATCCTCGCAAGCTGTAGCTATGATGGCAAGATCTTGATATGGCGTGAGCAGAACAATCAATGGTCTGTTGTTCTCGCCTGACCATGCCACAACTATTCCGTTCTAACAACATCCTCTCCTAGGCAAAAAATCATGGACTTTGCCCTTCACTCTGCCTCTGTCAACCTCCTCGCCTGGTCGCCCCCTGAAACCGGCTGCCTTCTTGCCGCTGCCAGCTCTGACGGCGCCATCTCCGTCCTCGAATTCAAAGATGCCAATTGGAACCATACTACTTTTGCTGCACACCCTCTCGGCGTTAACTCTGTCTCTTGGGCCCCATCGCTCGCCCCTGGAGCCCTTTTTTCTCCGCCCCCCTCCTCTACGACCACCAGTCCACAGCGGCGTCTTGCCAGCGGCGGCTCCGACAATCTCGTCAAACTTTGGGACTGGGATGCTGGAGAGGGATGGCGCGAGACCGTCGCGCTGCCAGGCCACACGGATTGGGTTCGCGATGTAGCCTGGTCGCCAACGCCGCTTGCGCGCACCTACCTCGCTTCAGCATCGCAGGATCGAACCGTGCGCATCTGGACGTCGACGCAGCCGGCCAGTGCGGATCCTGCTGCTTGGAGCGCGACCGTGCTGCAGTTTGATGCCGTTTGTTGGCGGGTGAGCTGGAGCTTAAGTGGCAATGTGCTGGCTGTGAGCACTGGAGATAATCGGGTCAGTTTGTGGAAGGAGAGGTTGGGAGGTGGATGGGAGACGTTCAAGGTAATGGATGGATGAGGGGTACCGCGAACTTGATGTATTTGTGACTAGACAACCCTATGGTGGCCAAGTGGCTCGGTGGGTCATGTCAGAGGATAACGGAGTCTTGTGGATACCGTCAGAGGTAACTAGCATACTGGGACATGGCGAGACGTGTCTATCCAGTGGAGCAACCAGATACCGGGAAAAGCATGTAGTTTGACTACTTGAGAATAGGTACAGCATTGAAATGATCGAGTAACTCCGCCGCATTAGCAAAGTAAGCTTGCACCCATAATCTTTATTGAACCAACCTGCCACTGCTGAAGTGCTCGAGAGGAGTAAAATAAGTTTATTCATGCGCTGAACCCCGACACAATTCTACTACCATCGTCACTAGCCAGTAACATTCCATGCAATGAAGGGTCCTGATACTGACTATATGGAGGAGATGTTAGTGCTCAGGTTCCGTTGTCACTCCGGAAAAGAGACTAGAAAAGTCAGCGAAGACTAACCTTGTTTATCGGGAAAGCGGCATTTGGCTCGAACCAACGACCAAGCATCATCTGTCCTCCCGGGATGACCACCCCCTCAACAGCATAGAGCGTTTCTCCGTCTTCTTCGTAGTAATGCATCATGGCGAAGCGCCTGAAGCCCGGAACACCTTGCTGCGGAGGTAGCTCATTCACCACGCCAGCAGTAGCCACAGCACGACTATACGGCATTAGTATCATTTTCCTGCATTTATGAAATACGTAGGATAAAGGTTAATCAACACGATATGGAGTTCGAGATGACACTCAATCCAAGCAGAAAGTGAAAGATATATGCTCACCGACGTTCATCAAATTCATCGGTGGAAGCCGCAAAGAAGGTCGAAGTGTCAACGCTACCTTCTTTAGGCATGGCAGGGAGAACATGTCCATACGCACCATCCCAGAGCCCCTCAAAGGTTGCAGAGAAGTCTAGTTCCAGCACCTGCGGCTACCCGGTTAGATCTATACTCGTTCGCTTGCCAGCTTCGCTCTGGGGGAATCTTCAATACTGACATGGAAGGAGCCCCCATGCTCAGGGTTCGTATTACCAATTTCAGGCCCGAACTTTCCTCCCGTACGTACCGCCTCGAGATCGTTTGATTCCAAGAAGCCTGGCATCATCAGTACCAAACGTGGCTTGACTAAATTGCAGAAAGTCGCAGATCTAAGGAACGACGCTTACCGTACGCGTAGAGCCAGCGAGACGGCAATGATGTTGGACCAGAGCGCACTGCTTCACCATGAACGCGCGGTTTTTCGTTATCACGAAGTGCCTGGAAACCATACACAAGAGTGCGGAGTTGTCTCCGAGTGGTGTGGACCTTGGCCCAGTTGACGACTTCAACCAAGTAACGAGAATTGACAAGTGGTCCTTCAGCACGATTCTGGGCCGCCAGGAACATTGGATACCTCTTGGCGGTATCAAAGACGGAGATCGTGACATGCTTGATGTTTTTCATTGACTGGTCAGGATAGCTGGTCAATATTTTGGGTGCCAACATCACATGCACCAAAGCGAGCAACGGATGCTGATCCCTGTTCTTTTTGGAGCTCTCGCGGCCTCGGCATGTCAACAAGAGGTTGCTCCGAGAATAGAATCTCTCAAGAATCGTGTACAAGGGTGATGTTGAATCCCCGCTGTTGTAAGCTTCTAGAGAGTAGTTAACTACCACAATTGATGGTTTACTACTCGGCAAATGGAATGGCATCAGGCACGCTTTGAGTTGATAGTAAATGAGAACATAGAGACAATAACTTACCAATCATCAACTCTGCAATTGTAGTCAAGCATTGCCGCTCTCTATCTTGCAATCCAACTCCAAAAGGAAAGGATGGACCGCGGAGAAAGCGACGACGCGTCTTGTACATCTTTTCCGCAGTGTCATTACCATCGGATAGCTTCGACACAAAAACCATGGCATGAAGTTTCACCCAGAAAGATTTGTCGTTGCGAATAGCGCCAGTCTTCCTACAGAGGCAGAAGAAGTTGACTAACGCAGTGTCACATTGATCAGCTTGGCGTGTAGGAGTATTGTCATCCGGTAGAGCAACGTAAAGACCAATGTGCTTAAGGATCTACGCAAGTCCATCATATCAGCCAAACTGAGACAGCATGCGGATTGTGGATCACGTGAGAACCCGAAATTGTGGATTCTAGTTCGATTATTACGATGGACAAAATGTGTACAAACCTCGTTTGGGATCTCCATGAATGTGGGAGATGCGGCGGAGCCATCATCCTTGGTGGGCGGGCTTTGCAAGACGTGTCGTTGACCAGCCATTGCAGTAGCGCGGTTCGGCGTGATCATTGTGAAATAGTATCATATGAATCAAGTAAGAGAACCTCCTCGACCTTTGGGGACTATAGACCTGTAGAGGATCGTGGTGAAAGACAAGTGATGCTGGAGACTTTGAAGAAAAGAAATGAAAGGAAGCGAGAAGAAGTGATCCAGCGGAACCTATGTCTCTGTCTCCATGCTTGGTTGTGCAGGGTCCTCGCTTAGGTACCTATTTATGGGGAATATGTCATGTGTAGTGTTTCGCAGCGTATCAATACACTCTGTCGTGGTAACCGGGCTGGAGTGAAAGTGAACGAAGCTCAACCACCACCCCATGGCATTGCCCTGGTAGCATGAACACTCGAAGATCTAAGATGTCTCAGACACTCTCCCAGGTTCGATCCGGAGCTAATTGCATTGCTTCCTTTTCAATTATTCTTTTCTACTTACTATGTAGGTGAAGGGACTGAGGAGGGTTAGAGTATGTCTTGTCTCCAGGCAAATGGTCCTGGGAACGATAGACACAAGACGTGAACGCAGGAGTCTCGCTCAAATACAGGTCTGAGTGTTACATAACCGATTTCCAGATTGATCCCGTCGGCGTTGCTAATGTGCCTTGTAAACCTGTCAGCAACCCCAATGGGTCAAAGGGAAGGAAGGGCGACAACACCTCCAGATCATGCCAAAAAGTAGTCGAGCCGAATATGCATAATGGCATGAGGGCCTCCAGAACTCGCTCGACTTCTCTGATCACGCCTTTGCCTTTTTCTTTTTCTTTTTTTCTTTTTTTCTTTTTTCTTTTTTCTTTTTTTTTGGGGCCCAATTCTAGAAACTGAAATAAAAGGAGGGCCGACTACCTGGATTGGGCGTTATCTTTGCACCATTGCCCAACCTGGAGGAAGGATCTGCCTCAGCCCTTGGAAAGGTCTTTTAATTATCCGCTTGTCGCTCTTTCAGAATCCGTAACGTCGTGTATTTGGAGCGAAAAGCCAAAGAAAGGCTCGCTTCCCTGGTGAAGCATCAGTCCGATCCTGACCACAGAGTCAAAATAGTGAGTGCCCGGATCAGCCTTTGGTTCCCGAGTTCCCGAATCGGTAATGAGATTTTTCTTCCGGACGTGATAAAATCTTCCGTTAGGATACTAGATCGAGGCCAAAGACCTGGATAAAATACGCTCCTCCACTTGGTAACAGCCTCGCAATGACTGGGAGAAACGTCCGTTATGCGAAGGCCTCGCAGCTTTCAAGCTTGTTCATGTCAACATGCTTCGTGCAATAAATAATATAAATGAGAGGTTGAGAGTTTCACCTATGACTAAATCACCGTGCTCAGCTAGCATGAGCCACACCGGGAGTCAGCATTTCTATGTCGGTCTCTTATTTCCGCAGCTTGACCTCACAAGATCGTGCCAAAGTGAAAGAGTCCCTGTTAACAACGTGAGAAGGTCATTTTGGCAGTGTGCGAAAGCTGAATTCATCCGATTCTTACCAAAATTTGCTAAATGTTGACTTTTGACTGTGTATTGAATACCACATGAATTCCAAGCAGAGGCTGCAAAAGAATCGGAAGATATGTTTTCATTCCGTATCTGAGCTTCAGTTATGGCATCTGAACATTTACCTGTGCTTTTCAAAGCGAACTGATGAAGTAATGAAAATGTGAGGCCCCTTCACTCCATGATCAAGCATACGTAGTTCATTCTACAGATTGTATGGGTTCGCGAACTGAATATACTGATATTCTGAAAACGAAAGACAAATCCGCAATGCCGCATTGTTAACCCAGTAGGATATGCAGGAGAAGTGAGGTGATTTGAATGAGTATGACTCAATTTTCGTAATGACTTTGATGAGATTTGATGAAAGCACGAAACATCTAGGAAATGAAATTCTCCGTAATAAATGCAATGGGTATTATGGAACACTCTTTCTGAAGAATCGTCATGATATACCAGAGAGCTGAGGATCTTAGATCCAATCCTTACCATTGTGGTGTTTGAAATCACAACGACAGGAGGGAATCAAGGTTTTAAATGTTAGTCCAGATCGTCGTCCCATCAATCCCTCAATTAAGCCAACAACGTGATGCAAAGCGCCAGAACAACCCACACCGCATCTGAAAACTTATCTGACCTCCGCTCCGCTCCACTCTTCTTCGGCGCGCCGCTCGCACTCCCTCCTGATCCACCACCGGTGGAACTCCCTGGTGTCGGTGGACCTGTCGGACTCGCCCCCGCGGTGCTATTGCCTGAAGTTTGGGTCACCACCCAAATCTCGCCTGTCGCATCTGAGCTCATAAAAAGGCGGCCTTGAGAATCCCAGGCAAGCCCTACAGGGCGGAAGCACTGATCGGGACAGTTGGAATTGTTTGCATTAGTCATGACATCGATGAGCGAGGTTGTGCTATTGCTGGGCTGCACGGGGCTACCCTGCGCGAAGTTAACGGCCGAGAGTTTGTATCCCGAAGGCGCAGTCCTATCCCAGCTGCCGTGGAAAGTAATCCAGGCAGTATTTCCGGCAGGGTTGAATTTAATGTCCAGGGGGGCCATGTGAGCTTCAAAGGTCAGCCTTGGGGCAACAGTTTGTGCACAGCCCACATCATTGTTGGTGGCATTGAGAGTACCAATGGCAAAAGGGCTCCCGACATGCAGGCCCGTGTTGTTAGGGATTGCTGAGACGTTCCAGACAGAGAAGCAGTTTGGATAGCCAAAATTAGCACCTTGTTCAGCGTACGCTGTGCCGTTCACGTAGCCAAGAAAGTTGAGCTCTTCACCAGGGTTATTTTGATGGATATCAACACCGTTCCGAGTCATCTGATCAACGGAGTTCTCAACAGTATAGATACCACCCATAAGGGGTTCTTCAGCAACGCCGACATCGTTGCGGAGACCCCAGCCAAGAACCCGCCCGTCGGTATCAAAATTGTATGTGTGCGACTGATTGAGGAGATTGAATGCCTTGACCTGGCTGTGCCCGGAAGAAATGAACAGGGCTGCTGGATCAATGTTTGCAGTACTCCCTCTAGAAACCAAAAGGGTACCATTGACTTTTTTAGAGAATAGAAGAGTTCTTGTAGTATGGTCGGTTGTACTCATACCCGTTATAATTGAAGAATTTGAAGACGTGATGTTACCAGTAGAGGGGTCATAAGACCATGCATAGACCGTTTCTGGGTTTGAGGCATACAGCGTCTTTCCATCAGCAGTCATCTCAATTCCATGATTGAGCTTTTAGAGTTACTTGATTAGTTTACTTCGTGCTTTGCATCGAGGAATACCGCATACCGAGCTGTCGATAACAACATCATGACTTGTGTTAACGCTGAGACAATCGCCACCCCCATCGCTCAATTGCAAACTCTTTAGGCCATATCCGGATTGGACCACCAGAAGCCTGCCCTCGGTATCAAACATGATACCGCGCGGCTTTGTGAGATTGGTGACCAGCAGCTGGGCCTCAAATCCAGCAGCCAATGAAGGTGCTGGATATGCTGGCTTGAGCGTTGCAGAGCATGACGAACCGGGTCCGTAACCTTGCGCCACTACCAAACTCCAAAACACGATAAGAAGAGCCAGTAAGGCAAGACGTTGATGCATAGCGATGATGTATCAGGTATTCGGATGAGGTCGAAGGTGGAGAAGTTAGCTTGGATCAGGTCATGGCACGTCCGCAATATGCGATTGCGCACAACTGTGACGCCTTCGATTCCCTTGCTGTATTACATGGTAGGGTACTACCAAACGCTGCGGGCAAGAAGCATCATGATTCTCCAGCGAACCTAAACCTTCAGCCATGACGGAGACACCGACACGCCGGGATTGTCAATGTTGCATCATGGGATGATGGTGTGGGGATCTTGGGATTATGTACCCCAGTCAATGCAGAGGTCGATCAAACATCTAACGAAGCTTTCAAGTGCATAAATGCTATTCGGTGGTGTGTCCCTACGGAGAATGCCAGGGATTGTGGCACGTCGCTGGGCTGTTTTGTAGATGACGAACAGGGAGAGGCACCCTGCTTTTGAGCAAGGGGCGCTGACATTGTTCGGATCTATTTCCGTATTTCTTGAAATTTCGGTTTATTGAGAACTAGCGAGTCCTTTTAGGTTTCGGCAGCTAATGGCGATGATGCGAGATGAGCATTAGCGTACCTGATTGCTAGTGCTCTGCTTCAGCTGGATGCAGCTACCGTGCCCAGAGCCAACCCTGTGGCGCGGTAATGGCTATGGCTAGAATTCTCTTCTCAGAACCTTCAGAACGGGGCGGTTCGGTAAAGTAATCGTGTAATCTGCGCAGCCTGCTATCCAAGTCGGCGTATTGGCTGGGCCGTGGTATGTTATGCATCTTGTTACGTGCGCCACTGAATTTCCAATGCAACTCCCAATTACCGGATTACAAGGGGAATTAGGCAGGTAACAGCGAAAGCTTTGAAAGGATCTCATTGGACCCAATCCATTTGTAAGCATGTTAAGCGGACCAACGCAATGCTATCTGCGTGTGCTCGGCAAAGACAGTCATTATGTGACAGGCTAAAAAAAGAAAACACTGCAAATGAGACACTTTTCAGTCAAAACCGCCAAAGCAGACAGTGATACAGCATAAACGACAATACATTCAGAGAAAAGGCCAGCTATGGATGCCAATGGGCCGGGTATGCCCCTTCACTTTTGTACAGACCCGAGAGAATCCTCTGCTTTCAATAGTGTATCAGACCAAGGAGATCCTGAACCCTCTCTACACAAAAGACAAAATGAGAGAAAGCCTAGAAACCTCAGTCGCCTGCAACAGACAAGAAGCCAAAGCTGCAGGCGGATGAGCAACGAAGCCAACGGCAGCGTTTGCACCGCAGTGGCAGAAGAATCCCTCCTCAGTATGCCAAACCAGATTTTGTTTCCGTTCCTGCGCGCTCTCGAACTCCGTAATGCCCACGGCCAAAGGAGAGGAGGAAGAAAAGGAGCAAAAACACTATGCTATTAAAACGCTCGAATGCAGGCAAAAAGTGCGGCGGACCAGGCAGCAATGAATTTCTGCAGCCGCAATGCTGTGAAGGAGTAGTCGTCTTTTTGATGTGCGTGGAGATCTAAACGTTTTTCCGTCTTTTGGTCATGCAGGTTTTGGGTGGTGTGGATTCGTGGGGTAGATGAAACCGATCTTCATTAAAACCGTAATGCTATATTCACATGACTTTCATTAATTGGAACTGCTGTGCGAGTTCGTTCTCCTTGCTCTTGTACTTTTCATCGGACATGATAGGTTCGAGGTCAGGTGTCGGGCACCGAGGGGACTTGGACATTTGTCGACCGGGAGTCGTCATTGGTGACTCTTCACCTGGATCCCGGAAGATTTGGGCCAAGGCTGGTTCCTCCAAATCTGGCGAATCAAGGGGGCTAACGTAAAAGCCTTCAGTTTCGCGGAAGCCTTCCTTCACTTTCCGCATCAGACCATTAACGTATGGAACAATATGCTTCAAAGTCGCTGTATCAAAAGGCACCTTTTTCGAAGTCTGGACCGGCTGTAGATCAAGACCTGCATCCGCATTGAGTCTTTTATGGCGTAAAGCTTCAATTACCGACTTTGCAACTGCTTCGGAATCCTTGCGTGGTCGAGTACGAGGTTGAGGTGCAGGTGTCGAAGATTTGGGACTGGGACGGTCGGATTGTTCAGCAGCCGGCGAACCCCTATTGAATACATCATCTCTGGGCAAAATTCCGGACCTGCGCTTTTTACGACCATTGGTCGCGGCCGGAGGCGTGGGTTCATCGAATGCGTCCACATCACGACCTGGGGACGAAGTCGGTGTCCTCTGTGGTAGTAGGGAGTCATCTTGTTCCTGATCTGCCAATTCGATCATGGCATCCACCTCTTTCCACGTGTCGGCGTACGGCCCCTCCATCATTTCCAAATTTACAGCACGAACACGGAGTTCTTTGAGTTCTTCAATCAGGATACCCCATTCTCTAAGCAATCCGATGTTTGCCAAGACATTGTTTTGTTGCTCGCGAATCGAGTGTGGCACAAACATAGCCATGCCACTATCTGCTCGAGCATCAATCATGTCCGTATTGATTTTGGTTTCATCCGGTTCGGTGAAATCAAAATCGTCATTCCAATCTTCCGATACACCTTTGCTTCCGACGCCCCAGGTGCCGAATTTATTCATGACGACTTGCTCCCGCTTGCCATTGATGTCGGGTACGACTGGAACACTTTGACTTCGAGCATGTGTCGCACTCGGATTTCTCCTACCCACTGAGCGGCTGCCTCTCGTCTCCGCGTCCTTCTTACCGTGCACAGTCCTTGGCCGTGGTGGGGTTGAACTATCTGGGGTTCGATCTGTTGGCTGTTCAGACCAATCAAAGATGCTAGGTCTGATATCCTTGTCTTGGGATTCAGTGCTGGTTTTGTGCGGGGTGATTGGGAATTTTTCTCGTCCGGGTGAAGATGATGTGAGTGTTGGAGATTGGACTCCGGCAGCTCCTACGAAATTTGAGTTTGAGAGTGTGGGCAAGCCAGTCACCTTGTCTCCTTCGTCCTCGTCAATGGACCACATGCTCCCGTCATCGCTTGGTTGAGGGTCCCATTCCAATGTACCTAGACTTAGGGGTCGAGCTTTTTGTGGTGGAGATGGGTGAAGATCAGATAGCATTGTGGGTGTGCTGTGACGTTGAGTAGAAGTTGGTGACTCGTTGTGTTGGCGATCTGCAGGCATTACTGTGTGAACAGGCGTGTAAATGCTTTCCTCTTCTTCCTCGATTGTTGGTCTTATATGAGGATCCTGTTCTTGAAAGGTCCCTTTAGGTAATAGCTCTCGTAGAGCATGCACTTTGAAGGTATTAGGTAATGGCGGAGGCGTTTCGTTGAAAATGGTTTCTAATCGTGGCCCACGAGCACTAGAACTACTTTTCGTAGCACCGGTTCGCACTGAATCGTAAGCCGTGTCACTTTGTCCATCAAACTCATCATCATCCGGAGAAGCCAGGGCTCGATTTTCATTTTCGGATCCAACCAGGGTGGAAGCCCGATCCGAAGGTTCAAGAGACAACCGCGAGGAGCGAACAGCAGCTGTAGGAGAGGGCAGGGATTGCTTGGCTGAAGATGGCCGATAGTTCCTGGGAGGAATTGAAGCACGGGAAAGATTTGGTCCGTTTGTAGAGTCGATCAAAACCGGGGGTGTTGATACGTGGCGGAATCTACCAGGCCCTGTTGCAATTTGGAACTTTCGATGCTTGCTCGCGAAGGGATCTGAATGAGAAAGGTCTCGGCGTTTGAGTGGAGGCTCAATATCCTCCTTCGGATCAATACTTAGCCAATTGCCCATGGTGGTTGGACTGGGAGCGGATGATATCCGTCTGCTCGGTTTCCGTAAAAGTCGACTCCGAGAAGCCTTGGACGAATGGGGCAACTTGAACAGCTGAGGCGGAGTGGACATGAAATCGCCCAGGGAGAAGGAGCGTCGTTGACGAACGCTCTCATCCTGCAGAGAGTCGGAAGGTGCGACGTTATGAGGCGAGGCGATCAAGTGTGCCACACCTGCAGGTGTTGCTGGTCGACTGCCAAAAAAAACACTATCACCGTCTTGGCTGATAGACTCGTCAATGTCAAGTGTGGTTGCTTGGATTGTTTTGGCCATGAGTAGCGTAGGACGATGCTTTTCATCTGGCACAACCCTCCGTATGTTCTTTCCTTCATCTGACCGATGTCGTTTCCTAGAATCTGACTCTTTCAGGGTTTTTGCACCAAAAAAGTGACGCCACCGTGTTTGGGACTCTTGTTCGTTGGGATTGTTGCACGATTCTTGCATTCCATCGTCTGATCCTACTTCAAAAAGACTCGGATCGTGCTGGAGTGTGGCAGAACGCTGATGACTTGTTGCAGGTCTTCTCAGGGTAGGCACTTTGGAACCAGTTGGCCTAAATGCTGGATCACGAAATGATGCAGATCGCTTGACTAATTTGTTTGGTGGCAATGGTTGAGAAACCCCGTTGCCCAACATTGGTGCTGTTGAGCCGGCATTAGAAAAAGAGGTCGAGCCATTGGAGAAGATGGAAGGGGAGGCAGGCCTCGGACTCGAACTTGGCGACGAATCACGAGAGGAAGACACGCTGGACAGTCTCTTTAACCATGAAGGACGTGACCGTAGGGTAGCTTTGGGATCAATTTTGTCCATGTTGTTCTCATTGTAGGACTGCAGCTCAAGTTCAGTTGCTGGTGATTGTCGTGCTGAGATGTCAACATTCAATGTCCGCCTGCTTCGATCTGAAACGGTCCGAGCCTGCTGACTGGTTCGGCTCGACGGCCGGAGAATTTGTTTTGATGAGCCATACGAAGAGTAAGGTCGTGGTGACGGCGTTTGTTGTGCGGGCAATGTCAAGGGCATTTCGTCACGTCCTCGTTCATCAGCAGGCGACAATTTTCGCTTTGCACTCAACGGTCGAGGGAGAGACAGCGAGGGCTCGGGACGACCTAGAGCGTAGCCTACGGCGGAGACACCAACGATCGTGCCGGTTGCACAGAGCTGTCACACAAACGGGAGCGAGTTAGTGAAGGAGATGGTAAGAAGCCAATTGCGATTGTACATCATGAGCACACGAGAGCAGAAAATGACAGCAGCAAGCACTGTGCACGCAGTCGAGTCATAGCTGAGGGCAAGAGGTACGAGTGCTTGCAGTGAAGGCAGAAGGACGAGGACTGGAAGAAACAGGGTGTGGTACCGTTGGGACCGTTTTCATCCTTGTTAGGAGTGAGAGAAGCCGCGGCTGGATTGGGCGGAGGGGGAGAGGAGGGTCATGAGAATGGCAGCACTAGTCGTGATGATGACCATGGTGCGGTGGTCAAGAGAGGGACCGTCCCGCAGGCGTTTGGCGTCTCCACGCGGTGGTGGTGGAACAGTGGAGTGGGAGAGTTCGAGGTCACAGGAAACAAGACAGAGGGCAAAGCCTGGACAAACGCTAGGGCCGCCGTCCGCCGCGAGGGAGAGCGGCTCGTAAGAACCGTCTCTGCGAATTGGCGAAGGAGTCGAAGGTTTGGCTAAGCGGGCACGGAAGGTTGGCGTTAGGACTTAGGAGGAGCTGAGGTGATGGGATTGAGGCGAGTGTTCGGGGCCAGGGCAGGCCAGCATAATAATTAAGACGTAACATTAAGAATGCCGCCGCCGCCCTCGCGACACTGGACGCTTAGTCAAAAGCATCGCGGGCGAACATCTACGATAATGCTATTCTAGCTGCCTGCAGCAGATGGGCATGCTGCTCGTCTACCACGCGAACGCTGCTGTCTTCGACTGCTATGTACCATGCTCTGCTCGCCGTGCCTGCATCCTCTCTGGTTTCTCTCTCTGTCTCTGCCTCTGTCTCTCTCTCTGCCCCTCCCACCATCACCGGCCCGGCATCTGGTAACATTGGCATCGAGCGACCCTGCTTTGAGACCCGCGGACTGCCTGAAGGGGCAACTGAGCGGTCTTGATGCCGCAGCCTCGCAAGCTCTGACAGCATGCTCCTAGGCAGAAGGCGGCACGGGGTTCCATGGCAGCCAGACATGAGAAATGGCAGAATGCGGGACGCTTGCTCTCCAGGTCCACCGCGAGACTCAGGCAAAGCCAGCATTGCCCGGGTACGGACGTGGACAGGAGAGCGTGATTTGGCCAAATGCGGCACCGTCTGCTCTCGCACCGCGAGCAAAAAGCACCAACCCGGCGGAGCAGGCGGGCGTGCTCGAAGGCTTTCCTAACCGTTGCAGTGCTAGGCCGAAGCCCAATCACGGGCACGCTGCGCCTTTGCGTTGCTGCAATCGGGACACTGGAGACGCGCGAGACGAGCAGGATGCTTGTCCGGCCATCGAAGGGGCAGCAAACTTGGGGCCAGGCACGGCACACGGTGGCGCCATAGCGCCGCGATAAACAAAGAACCTGAGCTATTGTAGCAGAGCGACGAGCGAGGGCAGCATGCTCGCCACCCGAGCGTACTCGGGGTGTGGCCGCGGCGTAGCCGTCCTGACGCGGTTCCGCGTGTCCGAGAGCAACTAGGTAGACAGCGTGCGGGACAGGGCGAGCCAGACGGTGGGCGAGAGTTTGAAGGTCGGCGAGATGAAGGCAAGGGAAGGGGGGGGTCCCGACGAGAGAGAGGGCCAGCATGGGCCGGCGCACCAGATCGACGGCGGCAGCGATAGGGCTGGGTTCCCCTGTGCTCATCCCAGCGACCGGGCACGCAAGCGCCAGTGATCTCCCATGCGACCGTCTGGAAGAGGGTGGAGAGGTTGCGAGGCAACGCGACTGCGTGCAGATCACCGGTCATGGCCCTGGTCAGAGAGCGCGTTGCTGACGCGAGTGCGTCGGCCAAGCCTGCCAAAGCCTGCTTCATCCTCCTTTTACCGCTTCCTCGGCTGTTCAAGCCTCTCATCTCCTCAGCCGGGCAAATAAGAGTGGCCAATCGCTGCGGCGCTGCTGCAAGGCATTTCCCTCCCGCTGCGCCCGCTCATTGGCCCGTCTGACGACATTTCTCGAATTTGCTGACTTTCCTCTGACACGCGGGGCAACTTTCCGCCAAGCCTGACCTTGCCAAACCGCTCCAGATGGCATTGACGCTGCGGTGACAGCTTGGTCGTACGTTGACACACTGCGACATTTTTGCTGCTGGCTCGCCGTTCCAATCGTGCTACTGACGTCTTGGGACGACTACGGCATATGCACTCCCTGCGCTCCACCGTCACCGCACCGAGGCGCTCCTACCGTGGAACGAGAATCTTTTTTTATATCTCCATATCATCCTTTCCAACACCGTAGTTCAGCAGCTCCACATAGTCCCCTGTATAGCTTGCGCTTAGGTCCCATCCATCCCCGCAGGAGAAGAGGGGCTGACGCACCGATTTGGTTGCCTGTGTGTCAGACACACACCTAGCCTTAAAAACATCGTCATGGAAGCCGAGATCAGGGCCCAAATCCCCCATATTGATCCTCTGTTATCGAGTTATGCCACGGGGTATTTGACGCACGCCTCGAACGCCTTCACCCCGGATCCGGACCCCAATTCTCCTTCGCCATTGTCCGAAGCATCAGAGACCGTCACTGCCTTGCTCGTCTCTGCATCGGGTGATCAGTCCGCCCAAAACGAGACGGCGATCCATGATCTGGTCGAGAAGTTTATTTCGCAGCTGAATGATCAAAATGGCGCTGATGGCGAACGTCGCCAAATGGCCCCATCGGCCAAGAAGTTGGCTCAAACCATCCACGTTGGCTCTCAGCGTAACATTTCGTCGACCCTGGGATTGACTGGCGGGAATGTCGATCTCGAGTCTGCAAATACTCGAAAAATCGAGTCCAAGGTTGATCGAAAGAAGCTGGAAAAGGCAGAGCGAAAGCTCAGAGCCAAGCAAGACCGAAAGGTCTTCAAAAATGTCGAGTACCAAGCTTCCAGGCTGCTTGATCAGCCCAGCGAGACGCAGTCCTATGAAGAGTTTTTCATGGCTGTCAATCCGCTGCAGCTGGGCTCAGATGCACAATCCAAGAGTAAAGACATCAAAATTGATGGCTTCGACGTCTCTATTGGCGGCAAACGTATTCTGAGTGATACAAGTCTGACTCTTGCATATGGTCGGCGATATGGCCTTGTAGGACAAAACGGTATTGGTAAAAGTACTTTACTTCGGGCATTGAGCCGAAGAGAAGTTGCCATCCCTACACACATTTCCATTTTACATGTAGAACAAGAGGTGCACACTATGCTGTTTGGTCTTTGTTGAATCACGACTAACCTTGATCAAGATCACGGGCGATGACACTCCAGCATTACAGGCAGTCCTGGATGCCGATGTATGGCGGAAACATCTCCTGAAAGAGCAAGAAGTAAGGTTCTTCCATCTATTCGAGAAGACGCAATATCTCACAGCGTTCAGAAAATTACCCAAGAGCTCGCCGAGCTAGAAAAGGAACGGTCTTCTATGGCGGACACGTCAGCCGATGCTATTTCTCTGGATAAGCACCGAGAAGGCCTGGATACAACTTTGGGTGATATCCAGGGAAAGCTGTCTGAGATGGACTCTGACAAGGCGGAATCACGGGCAGCAAGCATTCTTGCAGGACTTGGGTTCTCTACCGAGAGACAGCACTTCGCTACCAAGACCTTTTCCGGAGGGTGGAGGATGAGACTGGCTCTTGCGCGTGCACTATTCTGTGAACCCGATCTTCTTCTGCTGGACGGTCAGTCACTTGCGAGATGCATGTATGTGGTCCGGCCATTGCTAATTGAGGATAGAACCGTCGAATATGTTGGATGTCCCTTCCATCACGTTTCTGTCAAACTATCTTCAGACCTACCCCAGCACAGTTCTTGTCGTCTCCCACGATCGAGCGTTCCTAAATGAGGTGGCTACGGATATTGTTCATCAGCATTCTGAAAGGTTAGACTACTACAAGGGTGCAGATTTTGATTCCTTTTATGCGACAAAGGAAGAGCGGAGAAAGACAGCAAAACGTGAATATGAAAACCAGATGGCGCAGCGCGCCCATCTGCAGGCTTTTATTGACAAATTCCGATACAATGCAGCCAAGTCTTCTGAGGCTCAGTCCCGCATTAAGAAGTTAGAGAAAATGCCTGTGCTTGAGGCTCCCGAAGCCGAATACTCTGTTCAATTCAGATTCCCTGAGGTGGAAAAATTATCACCGCCCATTATCCAGATGAGCGGGGTCCACTTTGGCTATCTTCCAGATAAACCACTACTCAGCAATGTTGATCTTGACGTCCAGCTCGATTCTCGAATCGGTATTGTGGGACCCAATGGTGCGGGAAAGACCACGGCCCTGAAGCTTCTTATTGGTGCACTCCAACCTACCAAAGGACTTGTGTCGTCAAATCCTCGTTTAAGAATGGGCTTCTTTGCACAGCACCATGTTGATGCTCTCGACATGAACGATTCGGCAGTCGGATTCATGGCCAAGCAATACCCTGGCAAATCGGATGAAGAGTATCGCAGGCATCTTGGGGCATTTGGAATCACGGGCATGACTGGTCTACAAAAGATGGCCTTGCTCTCAGGGGGGCAAAAGTCTCGTGTAGCTTTTGCATGTCTTTCTCTTACCAATCCACACGTCCTCGTTCTTGATGAACCCAGCAATCATTTGGATATCGAGGCCATGGATGCACTTAGTACAGCACTGAAAGAGTTCCAGGGAGGCGTGCTTATGGTCAGTCACGATGTCACCATGTTACAGAATGTCTGCACCAGTTTATGGGTCTGTGACCACGGATCGATTGAGCATTTTGATGGGACTGTCAAGGACTACAAGCGTCGCATCAGCGCGCAGGCCAATGTTGCTGGAGTGGTTCAGGCTCAGTGATGTGCCTACGTATTCCAGATGTAGGAGCTTCGACAGCGAGTATAGAGAGCGCGCAATTGAGCAATAGTTCATACAAAGTGACCTGCATGTCATTTAGCTCCAATCCAGTATTTTTAGAGCTGTCTGAGAAGACAAAGTTCCACCAAGAAATCAATTCGAATGACTTGACTTAGGTAAGCGGCCTGGGGAAGTGGAGTGGAGCATGGTTACAGGAAGCTAGCCCATTTGGATTGGTGTAGATCAACAGGGAACAACACCCAACATGCCTGCTATCAAGATTCCTATTCCTATCCACCGCATGCTCTTTTCACTATGCTCTCGTGCTAGGAGGCTGCTAATCAATACTCGACCCCTTCTACATTGGTCGAAAGTTGTGCGGAAACCACGCTCAATGTCTGCTCCTTCATAAGCTTTCCTCTTGACAGAGTTGCCCTACCAACAACCACCACCTTGACGGAGCCACGGGATTCTAGTGACGGCTCGTCCGTTTACTCTCCCTCTCAACCTCCGACGCCTCATCATCTGATCCTCCACAAAGCTGTCGCCGAGCCTTGTGATAACCCACCTCCTGAATCTGAGGCCGCTCCCAGCTTCGAAGCCTCGACTTCTGCTCCGGCCACCGCTGACTCGCCCGATCCCCCATCCTTCTCCTCGCTCTTCTTAGCACCAGAAGAAAACACAAATAAACCTTCATCCAACAGCGCCAGCCCGGAAACTGGTCCAACTGTCACGCCAGTATCCACGTCACCGGCGACCGCACCAGCTCCCCCTTTCGAACCTCAGTCCTCGTCCCTCGCAGTCGCCGCCCAAACCAAGGCCGCGCTTCCCCGCGATACCAAGGAAGGCTATTCGAATCGAGACCTTGACGACGGCGAGCCGCCTCCGCCCTACACTGAAGGATCCAGCCCTCTTGAAGGCTTTACGTACGTCATGGCGGCAGCAGGTGGGGCAGCGAGCATTATTACCCAAGTGTCACAGGGAGCGGGCCCTCCAATCACCTCTTTATCAGGTTGGTACAATACAATGTGTTTGCGCTAGTGAATTGTGATTGATTGTATGGACTGGACAGGCACGGGCTCTGATGAACACATTACAATGGAACTGCGGTGAGTCCCGTGGCGAAGCTGTTCGGAAGATTTTGGTTGGCTAACTACTGAATTTCGTAGGGGCACGCGCTTCACCCTTTCAAGAGATGAACTCCTCACACTCCCCGAATTTGTGCTCCTTTCTCTCTTTCCAAATGGTCTCCTTCCTGACGGTCACATGAACTTTCACAATGAAGGCGACGTCTATCCCGTCGATGTCAGTATGCCCGATTCAATTCCTTCTCCTTCTCCTTCTACTTCTGCTTCTGTTTCAGACGAAGATGTCCATCAACCCAGACCCATGTCCCCCAATTCCATTCAATGGATCAAGTATTATCTTTGGCAACCCGCAGTATATTTATCTGACAATCTTTATGCCTCCCAGTACGATCCAGTTTCCTTGCAATATATGCTCGACTTCTTCCGCTCCGTCGCCCAAAGCATCCCAACCTCATCTGATCAGCAAAGCTCCGACACCCCTGCATTGGAACACCCGAATGAAGCAGTGCCGATTGAGCCGAGCATGCACGGCGGCTCAGCAAGGGAGATGCTACAGGATCGCGCAGGCATCATTGTGTTAAGAGAAGACTTGGACTTTTATACCATTCCACCGCGCAAGGATATCGAGCAGCCGGAAATGACTGAGATCAAGCGCGCAGCAGGAAAGGCGTTATTGAGGCAAGACGGAATCTTCAGCGGGCTACGGCGTAGCGAAGAGCCAGGCACAACGGAGCAGCACTTGATCGAGATGCTGACTGCAGGGTTGGTTCACTCCTTCCCCGTCCCCATTTTCTCGTTTCTTTTATATATCCTGATCGTGTGTGTGTTCTAACTCATCCATCCCACTTTATAGCGGCTTTAATCACGACGACCGCTGGGGCCACCGAGCAGGCGAACCTCACAAAGCCGTCATCTGTTCCATCGCCCTCGCCCGTCTCCGCACCGATCACCCGAAGCAATCTTCCAGCCCCGGTGGCGGCCTGAACGGCGACACTTTGACCAACGGCAACACTGCTGCCGCGACGGTCGGCATGGCGCAGAAGCTACTGCTCTTCTGGCGCAAGCCCGCCCGGCGGTGCTGGTGGGAAGGCGTCGAATTAGAGGGTGTAGAAGGTGTCGAGGGCAAGCTGAAGGTGTGGATTCGACGTGTGTGGACACTTGAGATGGTGAGATGCTCTCTGATCTTGGTGACTGGTGACGCAGACTAATCCACATGTAACAGAGTGTTATTGGACTTCGATAGCCGCGACTGTGCACTTTACTCAATTTCGGATGTTTAGAAATGTCGAAGGCCAAATCAACCAGAGCCGACGGCGTGTTCGTCTTTGAGTTTTTACGACTGCGGTTCTGTCATCGAGTTTGAAAAGTTGGAGAGTGTAACTGTGTGTGTACATCCCGTGCGCTCTTTGCGTGTATTGTCATGGTCTCATGATTGTCTTCTTCCCCTTCTTTCGACGCGCAAAACATAGAGCATATTGCCCACTTGAACCCTTCCAGCGCATTTGTCGTGGTATTACGTTCTGAGTTGGACTTGTGAACATGGACGGGCTTGGGGTCGGACTTTACTTCTCATGAAGATATCACTTTTGGTGTCTATGATTTTATTTCTCACATATCCCAGATTGATAGTCTTCGTGATTCTCGAGGGCGAGCGGCGCGAATAAACTTCAGGCTTCTCTGAGATATTGCTCCCTCACATTACCGTCCGCCCTATGTGTAGTCAGAGTGGCAAACGACTTCCACATCCTAAACCACATTGCGTGTGGACGATAGTAAATGATAGACGAAAGCCTTGCACAAGGTCCATGGCTTTCCATGCGTCAGCGAGTATCTCGATCATTAGCCACTGTATTTTCATAGACACTTTCCCTGTGATATCTGAGCACCGAGGTTTCTTATCTCTGTGTGCAAGTGACAGTATAGAACAGTAGAGATAAAACAAACCTACCATAAGACTTTTCAAGATATTAATTTCCCCACCGTATCATCTGCATCTGCCACTTAGATCATGCCCTTCCATGGCACGGTGGCCAAACTCAGAAAGCAGGACGGCGAAAACGACATTCAGCGCGGCTTCATTGGCTCGACAGGGTTGGACCAGATATTAATAGCGCAAGTCGCGTCTCCGTCTTCAAACATTCCAATCACCCTCACGGACCGTCATCAACTTATCGTGACGCAGCAATTCGGTTCCAAGATTCCATTAATATGGTGTTCCAAATTTGATCGCATTGCCGGCCGATTCGCGATAGCCATATCTGTTGCGCAAGTCAGAGGCACTCAAGTATACCAGGCATGGACGCTGTTCAAATCCACAGCATCGGCATCAGCAACGATATAGACGACTCCAGCCGAACAGCAGGCAGGTGTCGAGTAGCATGCAGAGGGTGTCTTCCGACGCATTTCACTTTTCGTGCATCCTGCATTTCGGCCGCACCAATCACCAAGATAGGTAGTGGAGCTGTACTGCAAGAGGCTAGAACACGAGATTTTGAATCCATAATAAGACTTTTGATTGATATAAGAGTCAAGGCTGTATTGATTGATCCGCTTCCGTCTGTTCATATGTTGTTCCCTACGTTACTTTTGCATTAAGACAGATCTTGCCATTTCATCCTTTCTGTACCGTTCCTTCTTTACCACAAGATCCCACAATAGTTGCGCTGTTTCAGAATCACCCTGCATCCAACAAAAAGCCATGGCTGATTTGCAGCGGCTGCAGCTCAATTCTACTGGTCGACTCCGTGATAAGGTCGCCATAATCACCGGGGCTTCCTCTGGCCTTGGTCGGGCCATTGCAGTGGCTTATTCTCGAGAGGGTGCAAAGGTTGTCTGCGCTGATTTGCAAGAAAATGCTCGTCCTCAGATCAAGACTGAAGCAACCGTATCGACGCTCGAACTTCTGCAAAGAGAGGGAGGGAAAGATCGAGCCATCTTTCACAAGGTCGATGTGAGCAAGGGCAACGAGGTAGAAGCCTTAATCCAAAAGGCCGTGAGCACTTTCGGAAGACTCGACGTGTAATGTTTTGGGTCCCCAATGACAAAATAGGTCTCGGTTTACTGAGTTCTCGCAGCATGGTTAACAACGCTGGGATTGTCGGCAAGCCAACGATCATGCACGAAGCGACTGAGGACGAATGGGACAAGTTAATGAACATCAATGCTCGCTCTGTATTCCTTGGATCAAAATACGCTATAGCCCAGATGCTGAAGCAGTCACCGCATCCGAGCGGCGATCGAGGGTGGATCATCAATATGTCATCCTGTGCTGGCACCGTCGGTGTCCCTGGTACCCGTACGTTTGTCCAAACATGTCCTAGCCAGCGAGAGCAACTTTCAGCAAGAGGCTGACATGCCTATCTCATAGCAACTTACTCTGCGTCCAAGGGTGCTGTGGTTCAAATGACGAAACAAGTTGCTGTGGAGTACGGGAAGCATCGTATCCATTGCAATGCAATCTGCCCAGGATGTACGTATTACAAGAATGACAGCTTAGAGGGAAGACACTGATTGAAGCAGTCACGCAAACGGCATTGTTGGCAGACACCTTCTCGCATGCCCCAAAAGGTTCATCCCTTGCACTTGCAGCTATGCATCCACTCAAAGGTCTCGGCTACGCTGACGACGTTGCGGGACCTGCAGTCTTCCTGGCTAGTCAAGATGCCCAATGGGTCACAGGAATAGCAATGGCGGTTGACGGTGGTTATACTGCGATGTAGACTGTAATTGGAAAAAAATTAAGCTGGACTTTGTTCCCAAGTATGATATGATTTGCATCGTTTGAAATGATCTCTCCGAATATCTTGATCCCTTTCTCGCTGCCGTCGGGTCCATTTCCTCATATCTGACCTTATCACGACTGATTGTTGCTGCTGTTTTGGAATTTATCATTGTGCTTAGTTTGTAGGCAACCCCGCTACGAGTTTGGAGGGTATCAATTCAATATAATCCACTGGTAAACTGTGTGCCGAATTCTAGGATGATTTACTCGGAAATCTTGGATATGTTCAATAAGGCCTATGGCAAATGTGGCGTGTCTCAAGGTCTGAATGAAAAAGTAAGTAGTGGCATTTCACATTTGCTAGAGAATACTTCAGTCATCCGCTTTTCTTTGAGCCATTATTCGTCTCTAGGTACAAATCCTTTCGTGTCCACACGTATTTCTTGCCCAGTATTTGGCTTGGAATGACATTACTCTTTATCGATTCGAAGGACAACTCAAGCGTTCGGAGCTACTTCCAAGAACAATAAGGGACTTGGACGATCGGAGACCAAAATTCTTACAGCCGGGTGAATGAGACCTTGCAAGAGTTGTATACGAGACTATGCACAGGCGAAAGTTGAACGCAGAGGCTGAGAGAGAACTGGTCTTGCGTGATGAATGCCCAAGACAGGGGTCTTATGAATCAAAAGAATTGCATTAGCATGAATTGTGAATTTTATGAATGAATTGTGAATATATTCGAATGTATGTTCATATTTAGACCCTTACTAGCGCTCGCTCGAATAATCCAAAATAGACTAGTCTGAAATATATAACCTTATCTTCATCATTAATCGTCAATTTTATTTATTTTTTCGTATATATTTATATTATTTTTATCGTGATACGTATTTGTTATTAATCAAATATAGGAATATCAAATTGATAATAATAATAACAATATCAATAATAATAACAGTTATTTGTGTCGCGGTGAAATCGGATCAGGAAATGGTGGTTGCCGGATCGGGGATCGCGCCGGCGCGGGGCCCCGGCCGCCCCGCCACCACTTGCCCTTCCCACGTATAAAGCCGGCCTTCCCTCCGGAACCGACGCTCTCTCTGATTCCCTCTTCTCTGTCTGGCCCACCACGCCATCCCTTCTGCTCCTGCTCCTGCTCGCCCGTCCCCCTGCTGAGACGGCCCCCCCCCCTCTTTTTCTCCCAACCCCCATCGCTCGTCCGGATCGTTGTTCCCGGCCGTACTGGTCACGATGCTGTCGTTCTCTTCCAGAGCCTCGCACGGCGAGCTGTCTCGTCCTTCGATGCTGACGATATCGGTCCTGGAGTGAGCGAGGTGAAGCGCGTATCCGTCGCTGGCCGAGCCACCTGCAAGATCCCAGCTGCCGAGGTCGGGGGCCGGACGCGATCAGGCTTGGAGGTTACGACTGCCTGCGTACGGCACGCAAAATGGGTGAGTGGGGTGATGCCCTTGAGCCCAATGGGACGGCCAGCGGATGCGCTCTGTGGGACTGGGCCGATATAGCCTCCTTTGTTGGTTTCGGATCGTCTGGCCTCTCACAGTTGCGAGGGACGGACTGCGGGCCGCCCTACGTGCCGAGAAGACGGCTGGCCTTCGTTATGGTTAGGGGGGTCAGGATTGCCCGGAACGTCTGCAGCATCCGGAGCGTCAGGAGCGTCAAGAGCACCAGATATCACCCGATAGAATTCTCTGGTTCAAGGCCTCTCAGTGTAGTTGATACGGCGGGCACCTCATCCAATCGCTGGAGACGGAGAACGGCCTAAGATTAAGCGGCTCCCTCGATTATACCCCCGACAAGCAGCTAGCCACGCCGCTCCACACCCGTACTTCATCCGCCACGGCCGACTCCGCTCTGGCCGACTACTCCACTGGGCAAGGAACGGAGGTCTGGCTACCAGACAGCTATACATCCAGCCCTCATTTCCTGCAGCTCCTACGACTCTACCTCACCTGGATCCATGGAGGCGTCCACGGTCCTTGCACATGAAGATTGATGGGATCGACGGCGCCAAGAAGGCGAGTGTATAGCACAGCCCCCATGTTGGGTGATTGGCGCTTATGCATGAGACATGGTGAGAGCGCTGCAGGACTTGGTGCCTCGAACGGCCGCCCCTGGAATCACAGGCTGTCCGTGTGACTTGCACTGTTACGTCTCCAGGCAGCAACGGGACACAGGAGACTTGGGAATGTGCTGATTGGCGGTCAGAGCAGAAGTTGGCTCGTGGGATGGCTAAAGAAGAGGAAGGCGCCGGGACCATACTTGCTCTGGCTTTATTTCACCATTAAGGCCGCTGACAGCTTGGATTCGAGCAGCATCCTTGAGTTGTTTGCGCTCCGACGGATTGGGGGGTTGTCACGCACTGCTTGCCGCAGCATCCCGTATCCCTCTTCGCCATTGGGTCCGGTCAGGCTTTCTCCCCCATGTCCAATCTGCAGACGCACAGTGGACAGTGGGGAATGCCTGGAGGCCGTCCCTGCTGTAGCAACGGAGTGGGAGCGGCCTGCGTAGGAGCCGGACCCGGAGCCTGCATGAATGGGCCGTGCTCCATACCATTCAACACTGTCTGCTGAAGCTCGGCTGGATGCCACGGGGTCAATGGGGTCTGAGGGAAATGCAGTGCAAATCGAGGGTGTGGAAATCACGGCAGCAGATTCGGGAGTTGAACGCGGGAGATTCGTCTCCTTCATTTGACAGGTATATATTGTCCTCAACTTTCCCATTCCAGCCGCCACTCTCCTGCTACAGAGCCCCTATCTTTCTCAGCGATTCTGGCACTTGTGGAACGCTATGTCAGCTACATCAAGAATCCCACACAACACCTCGATATTTAGATTCCAATCAAAGCCGAACACTAGCAATCCATTTGTTCTTTATACACCTCCCGATTCTACAAATCGGCGAAACCAGTCTGATAATCAGCGGACTAAGGCTCAGCGGCCCCAGCAGAAGCCTTCACCTTCCCGTGAAGGTTCTAATCAGATCCAAAATCCGAGTCCAGAAATGACCCAAGTGACTCATCCAAAGACTACTTGGACCGACGGTGAAGGTGATAGTACTGGTAAGTAGACAAAGCGGTAATAGCGCTGGTCAGCCTGATAGCGTTATCTCACTTCTCCCACGCTGACTATCAAACTTCAGAGAATGCAATTATCATCCACGAGAAGGCTGAAGAGACAGATGCTATAAGCGAAGACGAGCTCGAGAGTCTCTCGGAGATCATGGATGAGCGGACCGTGAACGGCGAAACGGCCACTACAGGCTCGGCGATTCCTCCAACGGACGCGCTGATAGACCCGGGCCCAGCTGAAGATGAAGATCGGGGTGGTCTTGATCCCGAGCAGGAGCGCAGGGCCATGGATAGCTCGATAGCAAGAGAGGGAAAGAATCCAGGGGTGACGGTCAGCGCGGCTCACACACCTCCTAGAGAGCCACAGCTAGGAGGAGGACCGGTTGAGACGCTGAAGCGGCCTCGCTCTCCGGAAACGGTAGGCTCGCGCTTGCCGGAATCAGATTGGCCTTCGGGCTCTGGTGAAGCTCTGAGACAGTCTTCTGCGGTAGCATCGGCGAAACAGCACCCTACGCAGTCCCCAGCTCTCTCGCCAAAACGACCGAGGCTCTCTGACGGAGGGAAGAGGAGCCAGCATTCGCAGATGGTCGATAATCCTACGAACCTGCCGGATCCTCGGTCCATCTCAGTGGCTCTGTATGACCTTCGCAGCGACCAAAGTGACGCCGAAGACGGCGAGCGCTCCCCTATTGCAAAATCAGCCCCGCTCCACTCAAGGTCAGCGCTCCCCTCATCTCGCGAAGTAGTATCGCCATCTCCTGCGCAAGTGCCTGCTGTCGTGTCCGGTCATGAGTCGGCATCTCCTGCGGCGCAAGTCAGACGATCGCCTTTGTCGAAGGGTAACGTCGATCGCGTTGGCAGAGGTAGAAGCCGTTCCAAGTGTTGGAGCCCAAGTGCTTCTTCAGCAGAATACACTGATAATGTTGCCAGCAAGGGCACCGATGCTGGGGACCGGACAGTTGGATTCGGTGCTGCTCATACTGGCGATGTTTCGGGAGACAGGGCCGGTCATTCCGGTGTCCCCGCTCCTGCCCATGTACGGCCAAGCCCAAACTCCTCTTCCACCCGGTCTGATTCCGGGGTCGAAGTAGAGGCTGTTGCCAGTCGTGTGACGACGCCAGACACAGATCCACCCTTACAAAGGAGAGGAACGGAGCGTAAAGAGCGGACGGCGCCTACATCGCGACCGCCAATGGCGCTTACCCTACAACACCTCGCTCCCGGTATCTCGTTTCTCTCTACCATTATTGAACAGGACAAATCTCGACCGGACTCATTCTTCGATCAATGCATATCACAATTTAGGGACTTGGTCAGTGAAGCTGCTAGCCTGGAGAAAATAGCGATGTGGCAGCTACCACAACAGGCCTGGCATGTCACTGCGTACTGCTCTAATGCTAACATCGCATCTCTGCCGGCAAAGTTCCCGGTAACACAGAATTCTGGAACAAAGTCTGTGCAAAATAAATCTGCAAAGACCGCATTACCCTTCAAGGCAAAATCGGTACACCTAAGGAAAGCACCGGGCTTCATTATACGAGCCACCTCGTCGAATGACATCTGTGCAAGCGACTCTGACAGCTCAAGCGGCTCGGATGACGATTGGCCTAGACGCACAGATCGATGCGTTGTTAGCGAGGATCACTGCCGCGGTGAGGAGAGCAATGGTGATGATTATAATGACGACGACGACAACGACGACGACGACGACGAGGAGGAGGAGGAGGAGGGTGTTGAGAGACAGGCAATAACACGCAAACCATGGACGGCTGAGGAAGACGCACAATTCCAGCAATACATGGCGGCTCATATGTCATGGGCACACATATCGGGCAAGTTTCCCCATAGGACCCCGTCTGCGCTGAGACAGCATTGGAGAAAGATCAATCCGAAAATCTAGATCACGCCAATCTTAGATTACTATACAAGAGAGAATCCAAATATGATAATCTTACAAGATCAATGGCATAACAAATATTCCCACAACCAAATCCAGAAGGGAATGTCTTATCTTATTTTGTAAGGCTATACAGTCCGATTCTCTTCATCTTCGTCATCTTGACATCCCTCATGAATAGTATACACATGGAACTGGCTGTGGAACTGGCTGTGGAACAGCTGTCATCAAGTCATCGGGCTACTCTCCTATTAATGTAGTGCTGGGTCAGGGGTCTTAATCCAATTTCAACGGCTTTTATAGCCGCTTGTTCTGTGATGCTCTGGAGTTGGATGTTCTTCGATAAATAGATATTGCTGATTAATTCACGGTTACGCAGAGAGCCACCCGATATATATGTGGCAGTCTGACAAGGGACTATATATAGATGCGAACAGTATAAGCAGCGTCCTGTTTCTCTGCCATTCCACGATCAGCCCTAACGTTCCTCCCTGCGTTGCGGGACGCCCCCTGAGACGGGACAAACCGCAGTTACTTCGTCTCTGCGACGCTCTTCAGCTAGCATTCGTGTCTACATTTCTATATAGTTGTATAGACTGTATACAGCGGTCACTCGTTAGCTTTCGTAACACTTCAACACTAAAAATTACATTTGTGTTGGCGCCTCACTGTTTGATAAGTCGAGAAACTCCTTATGTTGACTGCGACAATACTTTCGAGACTGCGCCACGATTACTGCCTTGCTGTCCTGCATATTAATACCATGTCGTGCCTGGCCTTTTCCAGCAGTGGGATCATAAATGCTCAATATCACTTCCTTTCGCTACTCAGTTTCCTAAATTTTTCGTTCTCAACGGATATCTCAGCCGTGTGTGCGACATTAAAGGATGCGATGAGCGACGCAGATAGTGTCTGTTGTACGAGTATCTTTGTCAATCTAGGTCACACAACGCATCGCAATACGCCTTCTAAAACACAAACCTGACGACAAACTGGTGTTTTGCGAGTTCAATGACGGAAATGTCCCCGCCTACGCAATATTATCTCATACCTGGGCTATCGACAACAAAGAGGAGATCAGCTATCAGGATGTCGAAGCTGGCATCAGCAAAAGCAAGGCTGGTTACAAGAAAATACAGTTCTGCACAGAGCAGGCAGCAGCTGATGGGCTCCGATACTTCTGGGTGGATACTTGCTGTATCGACAAAAGAAACAATATCGAGCTTTCTAAGGCCATCACTTCGATGTTCCGATGGTATCAGAAGGCGGCACGGTGTTATGTATACCTCTCCGATGTGTCAATGCAAAACGACAATGCAGACACCCGGCAGCCTGATGACACATGGGAATTGGCATTCAGGAAGAGTCGGTGGTTCACTCGAGGCTGGACGCTGCAAGAGCTGATTGCGCCAAAGTCTATCGATTTCTTCAGCTTCGAAGGTGGGCGACTTGGCAATAAGCTGACGTTAGAAAGCACGATTCATGATGTTACTGGGATTCCAACAAATGTGCTGAGACAGGGCCTATTATCTGGCTTGACTATTGATGAATAGATGTCGTGGGTGGCTAATCGTCATACCAAGGAACTAGAAGATGAAGTATATTCGCTGCTTGGTATTTTTGATATCTCAATGCCATTGCTTTATGGCGAGGGAAGGGAGAAAGCATCGAGACGGCTTCATGAGGAGATCAATAAGTCTCATACAGGTAAGATGTCCTAAATCGGTGTGTTTTCTTAGCAAGCCAGAGATAGAACTTACAATATACAGTTTCGTCGCTGCGTCCATTGCCACGAAGCAGTACCTTTTCCAGACGTGAAGACTCTCTTCGTTTGTTGGAAGAGAATCGTGTAGCCTGCCTTCGTTCCCTTGGCTTCTCAACCCTCGACGCTCGGCAGAATGACATAGCTTTCGCCCATCCTGACACATGCGACTGGCTATTCGAGACCTCAGAATTCTGTAAATGGCGAGACCAGACAGACCTAGCGGACCACAACGGAGTGCTCTGGCTCAAGGGAAAGCCAGGAGCAGGAAAGTCAACACTAATAAAGCACGCATTACACTATTGCAGGCAAGAGTTTGGCGATTAATTGGTGGTGTGATGGAGCACAAGGTCAGCAGCGTATTGACCATTTAGGTGCTGTGGAAAAATGAGTGGAATTGAACTGAACTCTCCTCTACATGGTGGTAAACACTGTTTATATATTGAATCCCACATCTAGGCTGCAGTAGGCTGCAGCAGGCTGCAGCAGGCAGCAATAGACAGCAATACCATAAATCCATGTTTCTGCAGAGTGGATTGGTTTACACCATCATATATCCCAACAGCCAAAAAACTCTATCTTGCCGAGGGTGATCGGAAAGCCGAAAGCGATTATTTTGATCTCGCAAAAGCTTTTCAACAGGTTTTGTCAGCTTGTCACAAAAAAGTCAAGTATAATCCCGCACACACCAAAAACATAAAAGTTATAGAATTGTTGAAACATAAACTCAAACTCAGAGTTCTAACAATACAAAACAAAGAATATATTTGTGTGCTTTACTCCAATCTAACACCAATATACCCAACAGCTTCAGACAATCTACACAACTTGATTAATCTATTTGAAGTTTTATTAAGGCTTAAACAGAAAGCCCGGGAGTTAGTGCGTCGAGTGAACGAAGATATATCTTCTCAACAGAGGCACAACTCTGTTATTCTCAACTGCGAAACCCCCGAAGATAGAAAGAGATAACCAAAGTCGCGACAGACAATACATTCGGCGGGTCCTTCCCTTCACTCATCAGAGAAAGTGTAGTATTGAGTATTTTTGCGGCAAGCTATAGATAAAGCTCGTACCTTAAAAATTATATCTGCGTCGGGCGATTCTGCGCCTGACTGTGAAAGGCGTTTTTTTATAAAAAATTAGACATTGCCATTATAGTACTACGAGAAAGCAGAAAGTCTTTCTCAGTCTTATAACCACCGTAGAACGCGAATTGACCTAATGTCGCTAAACCGATTGGTACTTGCTGATCGAAGCTAGTCTGTTTTGGATAGTATAATACAGCAAGGCACAGTCCTTTGTATAAACACAACGTAATCTATCGAATAATATCTGTGGCTGTGAATGGCTGCGGCCTCTGTGGCTGACATGTTTGCCTTTCTCAATAAAACATACAGTCAGTCTTGCGGATAGTGATGCCGGCTAACGATAACTCGCTTCTGCCGTGCTTGAGGTATCCCATCACAAGGTTACGCAATAATAGGTATAGCAATCCTGTCATACTCTACAGGAATCGGTAATTTCTAAGCAATAATATATTAACATTAAGTGTCAATAATCCTATAAAACTGATGTTATAGCATGAATGTACCATCGCCCCTTCTCGAAGATGTCTTTCACCCGCCTTGCTAAAGACTTCTTAAATATGGATATTTTGCTGAATCTTACTTGTGCCAAAGGTTGGCTGGAGTTTGTATTGGAGATACTGCTATTGATCGATATGGTATGTTGTAACTCCGGATTCTGGTCGGAATCCCGTTTATCGCCATCTCCTGCAGTGAGATCCGTCGGGTATCTAGAGATCTGCTCTATTTCAGGGACTTCCGACAAGTCCTTGTGGAAAGTGGCAAGCAACTGATCTGACACTTGCCGCGAGGGATGTTGTTTATCCAGCGTGGCTTTTTTAACCGCGACAACATGCTCCAGTATCTCAACTGCCTCCCGTACCTGTCCATTGGCTTCATATACTCTTGCAAGCTCATGCTGGGACGCCAGCCGTGAGGGATGATCTTCTGCCAGCACTTTAGTTCGGATTGTGACAACATGCTCTAACAGCTCAACCGCCTTCTGCATCTGTCCGTTGGCTTGATATAAACATTGATCTCTATCACAGCGGACGACCGACATGACCGAGTATAATCCCACCAAAACTGTGAGCGATGAAGAAGAGTGGCCGCTTCCTTAGCTGGACGTAATAATTGTTAGCTTCGTCCTTGCGCTCTTGTCATAGCACCTAATAACAGCGCGCACCTCCTCGGTGTTCCGGACCTTTTTAAGCTCCTCTACCAGGCCCAGACCATAATCCATAATTGTGTCAATCCCATGGCTCATCAGCTTCGAGTTGTAGCCATAGATCATCGCACGGCAGCACGGCAGGTCTTTGCACAAAAAGTCGCGCAGTCACATACGTCCAAGGTTTCCCTTTCCCCTCCATGAGCCATATGCGTGTCCGTCGAGGTCGGTGATGGCGATTATACTACATAGTAGGTCAGACATATTCACTTGGGAAGAGATGCTACCCACTCAGCGGTGACCGGCGAGTCTGGCTTTGGCGTGTAGAGCTGGGTAGACCCGAAGAAGTGTCGATCGAAACTGACGTCCGTGTCGCCCATCTCAACCTGCCAGTCGCCCAGCGGGTTGGTCATCAGCTCAGACAGGAATGCAGGCACTCCGCCGTGGAACTCGACCAGAGCGGCTTTTTCCTTATTGCTCTAGCAAGAGGGCACAATAGCCGTATTAATAATCAGCATCAATTGTTCGTCCTCCATCAGGTTGTCGTCGATGGCGGCCTTCAGCGACGTAGCCAGCTCATCGTCCGGATGCGAGGCTGGCAGGCCGGTGACGCGGAAAACGGGGCCCTTCTTCCCGGAGGCCATGCTGTTGAGGATGTCCAGATGTACACAGTCGGGTGCAGAGACAACCAGCGTCTCTGAGCGATAGACGGGAAAGCAGGTAAGCGGAAAGTCAGTTGCATGGTGAAGCTGGAGGGAGGCTATGACTGGTCTGTAGATAAGGCTGAGTTGCAGCATTTGCCAGCCCGTAAGCGCCTCTGCCACCCTGACGAGTATGAGCCCGCGCCGACGCCTGTTCACGACCTACTATTAGCTGATGTATCAACGCTGCCCGGGAAACGCTCTGAGGGATTGGTACTGTTAGCGCGTTCTTTTGCCATCACTCATTCAGCCCAATGCTTGATTCAGAACGAAGGGGCACTTCTATGTCAAGCCATCTATACGCTTGGCAACCACTAGCTTGGCAGAATATCATAGAAAATCTGTAATGGTCGTCAAAAGTATTACAATCCTTGAGGAATAGTCCCTGTAGGTCCAGGTCCTTGAATAGCTTGCAATCTGCCTTGTGGTCCTTTTCATTCCAACCAGCAGTTTGACAGATCTAGTCAATTACTCCCACTCGGATCTTATCCTGTCGTATCTTGAATAAGGTCCAGCGTCTGATCCGAGCTCGGCGGCTCTATTGTAGGCTCTATTGGCTATGGGAATATGGTCTTGATCAAGACCATGAAATGCTTGTTAAAAGTTTTGGCTAAGCACGTACTATGGGTGTTGTGCCGCATAGAATCCACAATCAGATGTGATCCATGGTAACGTCCCTCTCTGTGTAGCGAAAACTCCGCCGTGCCAAAAACAAAAGTGGTACTTTGACTTCACCTAACTCTGTGCAAACCTGGGTCTATGCCTGGGTCTCGTAGCTCAAGACAATTCTGTTCCACAGATTCTGTCTTCCAATTTTTCTCTCCCGACCGTCCACTACGCATTGTGGAGTTGAAAAGTTGACAATAGTGGGGCCTCTGGGATCTGTGGCTGATGCGACTTACCTGGTCCACAAACAAATCCAACGTGGCCGAGGCAGCTCCCCGTGCCTTCTGAACGAAACTCCCGCGGGCTCCCACATTCCTTTGATCACATCTTCAGCTGCATTTAAGAAAGGCATCAAATCATTTCAAAATCCTTCGACTTCGTGACGCCCTAAACACAACCTGCGCAATGTCGCATCTGAGCAAAGAAGAACGCATCACTATTGCAAACAATCCGTTGGATGACGCGTTGAATGCAGTGCGCGAGGCATTGCGCGATGCTGAACGTACCACTTCGAGCAAACAATCTCAGCCCGGTAGCAGTACAGACTCACCTGAACGACCACGACTCTTCGCAGAAGCGATTCGACGTCTTTTGCTTGTTCTGTCCGATTCCGATGTCGCTCTTACTCTTGCTTCTAGGACAGGGAAAGACGCCCTAGTTTCTGATCTCGTAGTAGTTCGTATTCGGGTACAAAAAGACGACTTCGAATATAAGCATTTCCATCCACTCGCACAGTGTGTAATCGAGCAGGCAGCAGACGTGGACATCTGGGATTCGGTCATCGCCCTCGTCAGATCAATCACCCATTCGACACCACCGCCAAGCCTTCCTCCATCATTCAACAGCACTCCAATCACCCACTCATCCGCGTCTCTACAAGGGTCTGAACAGACACGACAGAGAGTTGAGACCCGATTATTTGAAGAAATCCGCTATTGCACATACCGGAATGTGGAAGGATTTCATGGCAAGTACTTTAAGGGCAAGAGCTGGAGCAAACTTGCGGGTCGAGTTTGGCAATCTGTCAAGAGCCGCCATAGCAACGGACGATGGAAAGATTTCCCCGCACTACCAGCTCAGGACAAAGTGTGTGATTGGTGGTTTGGTCTTCAGACGGAGTTCCTGGAAGAGGCGAGAGGCATATACTACAAGAGCAACTTTAACGAGATATTCAGCACAGAGGTGAAGCGCCAGCTCGACCTGTTCGTCAAGGCAAGAAAAGACGAAGCATCAGGTCTGAAACACGATTGGAAGGACGTGGTAGTTATTGGTGAGTTGAAGGAATCGAACCATGACTGGAAGGGAACATTGCTTCAGCTTGCCCGATATGTCCGAGACGTCTTTTCGCATCAACCTACGCGGCGATTCGTGCACGCCTTTACGCTCTGCGGAACCGAAATGGAGACGTGGGTTTTCGATCGCTCGGGCCCTTATAGTGGAGGTACGTTTGACATTCACGACGAGCCGGAGAAGTTCATTCAGATCATATGTGGCTATGTAATGATGGATGATGAGGAGTCGGGCTTGGATACTGTTACTGAGAGGCAGGGTGGTCAGCTATTCGTCACTGTGTCTGCAGATGGAGCATGTGGCAAGAAGCGGAAACTGGAGGTGGAGCAGGAGCCTATCGCGTATCAAAGGGCGATAGTCTGCCGCGGAACGTGCTGTCGTCGTGCGAAAGCTGCTCAAATCAACGACTTTGACTGTGTCGTCAAGTTCTCCTGGACTTCTGACGTCCGTGCACCCGAGGCAAGCCTTCTGAAGAAAGCTCACGAACGTGGCGTGAAAGGATTGGCCGACTTGCTGGGTCATCGAGAGGTCACCAGCATACGCAAGTTACGTGAGGCTCTCGTCTTCAAGGAACTGCACAGATTCCGAGCCACTGCAGCCAGCGCTAACTCGTCTTTTTCGCAATCGCAAGCCCTGAGCAAATCGTTCAGTCAACCGCACAACCTCGGTATCGCCAGCAGCCCGTCGAGGAGGAAGAGAAGTTCTGTAGACGCTGGAGGCAACGCATCGAAGAGATCTCGGTCCAACAGCCAGATGGCTGGAACAGAGCACACAGAGAATCAGGTGTTGTTCCATGTTCAAGAACCAAAAGGCACGAGTCTTGTGCAGCAGAGCAACGCCGCATTCGACAACCGCATTCTACGAGTCTTGGCTGTCTCTCCGGCGGGGAAGGCCATTAGTCAGTACAGCTCAATCCTGGAACTCTTGGAAGGCCTCCGTGATGCTATTAAAGCGCACAAATCTCTTTATGTGGATGGCAAGATCCTCCATCGAGATATCTCGGAGAACAATATCATTATACCCTCCAATTTCGAAAAGGCTAGCGGGTTCAAGGGTGTGCTCATTGATCTGGACTTGGCTAAAGAGGAAGGGAAAGGTCCAAGCGGAGCAAGACATCGGACGGGCACGATGGAATTCATGGCGATTGAGGTCCTTCTGGGCATCTCGCACACATACCGCCATGACCTTGAGGCATTCTTCTACGTCCTTATCTGGTCCTGCGCCCGACGGGGATGGGATCTGTCGGATAATACAAAGAACCGGCCGAAGGATAGTCTGCTCTCCGGATGGTATACAGGAAGCTATAAGGAAATCGCACGCAACAAGAGTGGTGATATGGACAAAAGCGGACTTGAAAGAATATTGGAAGAATTTCCAGCTGAATTCGAAGATATCAAGCCGTTGTGTAAGACAATACGTGACGTCTTATTTCCATACACAGATCGTCTCTTCACAGGCACTCCGCAGGACCCAAATATTCTGTATTCACCAATCATCAAGGCCTTTGATGATACGCTGACCATTCGGCAACAGAAAGAGAAAGAAACGTCTTGAAAGCAGACTATGTTGAAATGTCACCATACCTGCTCTAATTGTTTTTACCGACTCGTCTGCAGAAGCCACCTTGATCCCGCTTACCTTCTTAGTACTTAGAATCACAACACGTATTAACTACAAATTAATACTGAGCGACTGTATAGCTCCCTAGTAGGAGAGGCTATTGTTTATTCAAATAGAGATGGATTAAATATGTTTTATATAAGAGGTAAATCAGTGTTACGAATCCACGAGAGGGAAGGTCTTTGACGGGGCGGTGCGCCGGTAGTTCTGTCCATCACAATGGGAGACCGCTGTGTGCTGCCGCTGTATAGAGTATATAGGAGCCACGATGCATCCTTATAGCATATCGTGTTCAATCGTTAATAGTCTCCTAAGTAGTATAATCTCAAGTGGATTACTCTATTGAATATCACTGATCCTTTGTTGTCTGCCTCAACTCGATTCGCCTCAGAAGCTCACCTTGACCCGAAGTACTAGAGCGGATTAGCTGTACCAGAGGTCATAACAATGAGTAACCTTTATTTTTTCGCAAACGCTACTGTGCTTTCCATGGGACAAGATACTTGATGCGCTTTATAGATACATGTTGTTGGTAGTCAGCTCCATTCTGCTTTGGTAAAATTGCTTTGTAAGATCTTGTTCATAATCAATTATCGAGTCTAAGGCTTCTATCCGAGAGTTTCTGACAACTTGATTCTATATTTAGTTTCGCCGGTAGTGATTATCCTAGGTCAAAGCTTTGGCACCCCAATACCTCCGGGGCACCATTTTGTCCGCCCCTCGACTCCCTCCTTCCATTATGCGCTGTGATGTCGAAGCATTAAAGCCGATGAAGCAGGCTCGCAAGCGAAATTGCGAATACGAATCAGAAGTCCCCGAACCTGCCTTTAAACACCAACGTTCATAGGTGGAACCACATCTGCTCATGAAGAAGAACCGCTGCTACTGATACCAGCGCTCACCCCCATATCGCTTGAACAACACGTCGCTCAACGACTGCAGACCCTATGCCAGGTGCAAACCGAAGCACACAAACAAACCAGCCGGTTACAGCCAGAACCGAAGTGTTATAAGCGGAGATTCGACGAACCCGATCGTGATCAGTCTGCTAACAAGTATTGTCGAAAATTTGTATCTGCCTCGGAGTCTTAAACAACAAAGCCTCCAGGGACTTGGTTCGTTCAACACTAGCTGCAAAATATCGCTGAGTCTAGATTGGTTCAAGAGAAGGCCCAAAATAGTAGCATCCTCAATACCAACAAGGCAGGATGTTATTTCAACTGTTAAATGACTCCCTGACAGTGAAGTAGCGGGTGATTACATGTCACGACCGTAAGATGGAGATAGTGGCCAGGCTCGGCGATGGTGCCCGAGTGACTCAAGACATCAAGCCCTATGTACCGTGCGATACTGAAGATAAATGGTATTGTTATCGACAATATTGGTACTGAGACCGCACAACCTCGGAAATTTTATCAAATTCATCGTTAATGGCAGTACCCCTCGCTCCTACGCGATCTGTCCTTGACATTGTTTCCGCTGTATCTCGACCGTGTTGCCAGCATAACTCAACACACCGTCTATGACTTTCTGAAGAGGACAGGTTTCTTATCGACTTAAAACAGCAAACCCGGCCTCATCTCTCTTATAAGTAAATCACAGAATATTTCTTTTGTTGAAGCCATGCTACCCTGCAAATTCATTAATGTAATGTCTTGAGTGGCTGGCGCTAAAGAATTGCATTTCACTTTTGAAATGTTATAGAAGTAAGCACAATATTCTGAGAGTATTTATCTTGTTCTTATATAGAGTTACATTTTTACCATTTTAAAGGCCCACAATTTAATCCTTCTTTCTAAAATAATTATAAAATTTGATTAGCGAGTGTTCTCTCAAATTCTGTAAGGTACTCTATATTTAATGCTCTTGTGTGGTTTAGTGATAATTGGTTCGCTGGCGAACTACACCAATGATCTATGAAACCAGCCCAATCGGATCTGTCTAGTTGAATAGTCAATGGATTGATCTGTAGGTAGTCCTGCGAAACGGTAGGATCCTGTAGCACCTTTCCGATCACCTTAAATCAGTGTGCGACTTTGTTGTAGATATCATAACGATTCCAGTCAAGTGCCCCAGCTTTATTTGCTTTAAGTTCTGGGTTACGCTCGCAGAAGGACTGAGGACAGTTTTTCCCGGGAGGTTTACTTGGCTTATCTGAGAGGGGTCGCCGGCGGGCAAGACGCCAGGCAATCGAACGTATATACTTTATACGGACAGAGTGTCTAAGAGCATCCTATTGAACCAAGAACTGAGCCAGGGTTTTGTCTTCCTATGGGTAGAGATAGTATTGGCTTTGGGCCTTCTCATCGATAGACCGTCGTCCGCGGGCGCGACAAGCTGGGAGCCAGTTCGTGGGGCCCGGTCCACAGGCCTCAGACGGAAATCGGAAACGACCTCCGGTCGGCGACTTCTCAGTACGAGTCACGCTCTGCCACACCGCAATCATCAAACTCACGACGCTTGCTATACACTACTCCATCTCTTTCTCAATATCTCTTAGGTCTGATTAAACCATCTATGTTACCCAATGATGGCGGAACTTTGGGGGACGAACAAACCGGCTGTCGCTGCGGCAAAGGCTATAGAAACCATTCCTAACGATATTATTATGGAAGATAACCGCCCTGAGATTTTGTACAGATTTCGCGCCATAGGCTAAATTTCAGTTCCGCTAATTGTAGTCGTAGTCCCTATACAAGGCAGGCTTGTACCTTTGTGATTGGTCCAAGCTGTGTAGAGTACACCGTTCCAGAATTCCTTCTTAAACAGTCTCCATGGTCAAACCAGTCTACATGGCCAAACCTGCCCAATCGATCCAGCTACTTCGGCGAGACTATCAAACTCCCCCAAATAGATGAGGATATCGGGCACACGCTTGTGCACTATCTTTATAGTGGCACTTATGAGACTCTGAAGCAGCGAGGCGCGGCATGGCCCCCTGAAAGTACAACAGAATATAGAAGAGGCACCCTTGTCTGTTGTGCAGTGAGGTTATACAGGATTGACGGCCTTATTGATCTTGCAATAAGGAATATGGAGCATTTTGACAAGAAGTTATCGATCTTTCAGATCCTGGATATTACAAGCAATGCATATCCTAAACTCCCTGAAGACGAAGCGTGGTTCCCAAATTATCTTAAGACTCGGATTGTGAATGCTTTCAAGTTGGACAAGACTATATTTGACCAAGAAGAATTTTTGAATCAAATTGGGAAAGCTCCAGCCTTCAGTAAGGCTCTGGTGAGGATCATGGCGGATATATTGGCGAATAAGGAGACAGTTACGGCTGAGAAGGACTCCATAATGCATCAGAATGGGCAAGGCATGCTCGAAGACGTCATTCCAGAAGAAGGCGTCGTCGAATGCCCTTTATCTGTAACAGAAGAATCGAAGATGCATCCTACTGGAGAAGTCGGGACAGATCCTCAAGAAGAGGCTCTTGAAGACTCCAAAGAATGTCGTCCTCCTTCACCTCCATCTCCACCCCCTCCGGAAGAGCCCGACCCGAGAACTCGGGTTTTCCCTGCCATCGAAGCAGAAAGTAAACGGGGAGGGGGATGCTGCTTACGAAGAGGGGGCCAAGCCTATCGCTCAAGCTGATGGAAATGATGTTTGGGGCAACTTGGGAACAAAGAAGGGGAAGGCAAAGAAGGGGAAGGCAAAGAAGGGGAAGGCAAAGAAGGGGAAGGCAAAGAAGGGAAAGAAGAGAAAGCAGACAGCCTACAAAGAGGCAGTTGAGCCTGTTGTTCAAGCTGGTGATGATTTCGCTTTGAGCGTTTCGGAGAGTTGGGGTGTAGTAGTCAAGAAGGCACAGAAAGGAAAAGAGAGAGGTGCACAGACATCACCCTCTATTGTAGAGAAGTGTTCTATCCCCGCAACGCCAGAAAAATCCGAGCTCGCTAACCCCGAACTATCCAGGCCCGAGAACACTGTTGTGGTGCCATTACCAGAGCCTGAGGCTGAGCAGAATAGTGTTTGCCCTTTCCAGATTCGGCATATACTCGATGAAGACAATTGGCAGAGCTGCAAGAAGTGCCGTGCTGTGATATGTCAATTGTCAATCCAACTTCTGCATGAAGGAATATGGACAATACGCGGGAGCAGTTCGCATAGGCGTATATATACAAAGGAAGTCATCAAATCGTCGAGTCTATGGTTTCAAGCTAAATAAGGCTACACTTGAGGTGAAAGCATGTTCACCCATACGCTGAGATCTCTCTATGAATGAGAGGAACGGCCTAAGATATTATCCCCGTCAGTAATCTCATCGCCTATCTCTTTATCATCGCCTCTTACGGTTTCGTCTCTCTTTCGAGCTATTTCCTGTTGTGTCATCAAGTACTCCTCCAATCCATTATCCTCTTTGGGGGTGTATAGTCGCCATATTCGGATCACCGGCAGTGTCTGATTGAGCCGAATCGGTCTGAAGCTTGCCTGTAGCTCTTGCGATAGATCTGCCTGTGGTTCTGTGAGAATCACATCACTTGCAGCAGGAAGGTTCAATCCGTCGCCTTTCCGTGTAGTAAGAAGAAATGCCTTTGGTGGCGGGGAGCTCAGTGGTTCTCCATTGATGCTGTTTTTATTGAATTTTTCTGATTCCTCTCCGACACCATTGTCCTTTGTCCATGGGTGTAAACCGACCACATCAGATTCGCACCAGTTCGGCTGGTCGACAAGAAATTCTTTGATCAATCCTATATTTGCCGGCGATGCGGACGCAATTACTACACGGTGTTTGCTTTGACGATCCACGATCGAACTAATGAATGACGTTTTACTCGACCCCTTTTTGATACTATCCCAGTGTTTGGTGAAAGGATTACCATCCTTGCTCTCTGAGTTTTTGGGCCGTACTGCCTTCCATCGAGTCAAAGCCTCTCGAGTAAACGGTATACCCTCATCAGGGTATTTATTGACGAAGTCCAGAATTCCATGAAAAGTGCCCGTCACAAATATCTCGGGACATTGCTTCGCCACTTGATTCAAGTCTTTGTTTTGTAAAAGAGCAACAATACTGTCATTGCCAGCAAACAATTTTTGGTCGATATGGTCGAATCGGTCTGTCTTCGAACGTAGATGTTTAAAGATCCAGGCTTTCATTAGTTGCTGATATTCTGGTCGAACCGGACAAGGCACATCAACATGGATAAAGAGTGGCATAGCCAAAAGGTAGCTACCGTCCAAGCCCCGGGTATCTGCCCTCCTGCTGATCATGACCTCTTCAAAAAGCCCCGACGACAGTGCTTGACACTCACGGAAAGCCTCAATGTCGTTAAATACTTTTTCATGAGCATCGAAAACCTTTTGTCGGTTTTCCGTCCGTAACATAGACCCCTCCGGTAAATCTTCATCTGGCCAGGCGACCCATGTTAACATTGTTTTCCAGTCCCGGATACCATTCTTCCCTAAGGGTGTTCCTGACATGAAACAGGGCAGAATCTTGCGTTCTTCTTGTGCGTAATTGATCCGCGATAATGCTCTCAACGCTTGCCAAAGTGGACTTGTTGATAATCGAAAATTGTGCCATTCATCACAGAACACTAGACCGGTGCTTGTGGCGCGAAAATCGCATGTGCGGTCATTGGAATTAAAATATGTTTGGATGCTTTGTGGTGTGGAGAAGATGATGACATTAGTGAGGTTTGGATCGTCGCCAGCATTGAAACGGTTTTTTTCCTTCTGAGAGATTCTCAGTCTCGTTGAAGAACTGCTATGGGCAGATCTATACACGATCTTAGAAAGCGCTATCCCGTGCGGTATTCCTTCAGCCCAATCTCCCCCAATCTTCTCCTTCAATTCTAAAAGGAGATTTGGTATGAGATTTTTTGGAAGGATGACAACGTTGGCCCCTGGAAACAGAAGGTCAGATTGATCGTGGAGTCCTCTCCTGCGCTGGGTTGCGCAGGGACAGCAGAGCCATTGGTTACCTTGCGAAGGGCACACAACTGCATCATCGTCGCGGTCTTTACCGGACAAATGCTGGCGGTTTCCAGATCTACGGTCTGCTCGAAAACGCTCCCGTAGAGTGGTTTCATAGCGATGAAGGTGTATGACGATCAGCATAATGACTGACTTTCCCATTCCCATGGCGTCCGCCAGTACGCTACCTCCAATGAGGAGCATTTTCTGATATAACCAAAATGCTCCAACAGCTTGATACACTTTGACTAGACAACGCATTCCAGGCACCAACACTTCTGCATGATTTTGACGCAAGTCCAGATCCCACCATGGAAGGTTCATGTATCGAAAAGCCCGTTCATACCAAACATCAGAGACTTGATGACAGCTCCTCGATATAATATCTCCCTCAGCTTTGTGTAGGTCCTTTTGTATTTTTTCGATGTTGTTCATAGGCTCCGCATTGTTATGATATCCAGTCTCGTCCTCGTCCAGATGGGTTTGTGTATACATAGAGCCTAATAATAGTCTTGAACTTGATCGGTCTGATCGAAAAATTCCATGAGGACAGAATTTTTGCATTTCGTCTTTGATCCGGTCAAATTCCTTCCACTTTTCCTTCATCACAGCTTCGGTTGCCTTTGCGTCGTCCACCCAACCCCAGGAGCGCCAACGTGGATCGTTGAGAATTCGTTCATCTGCCGAGATTGGCTCTCCAGGGCCGATAGAGTGCTTGGCTATATTGCATGTTAGTAACTGTGTTAGCAGTCCGCAGCTGTAGAGAAAGGTTCTCACATTTTAGCTTCAATGGCACGAAGTCTTCGTTGGTAGACCATATGAGGGGGCGGGGTCGTTCTAAAGGCCCAGGAAACTGGTTATCGGATTGGATGGGCTCTTCACACTCGGTCAGATCAATCACATTTACTTCGTCATCCGAATTCTTGTGTGTGTTTCGTGTAGGAGCCGGTTTGGACACAGGGTCTCGCTTCTGCTTTTTAGCGGGATCTAGTGGGAGGACTTGGTTCGCTCCCTTGGATACGTCTGAGTCAATTTCGGCTGCCCCAGTCTTTTGTTGTTTCTCAATTAGAGCTGTACGCTTGTTAGTAACTGGAAAATGTTGATATCTTAGCATCGGTCAGGTCGTGTTACCTAATTTGCACAGTTCGAACTCTTCCGATCCTCTGGGAACACAAAAAACCAATTCAATCTGGTTGTGATATAGTACATCCTTTAGAACACTTGGAATGTCGAATGGTGTGAGAGCAGAAGCGTTCGAGTCCAATATTTCGCTCAAGACATAGAGTTCACGGTCGGAGTCTTCTGGAGTACCAGTGATCTCTGTGGCCCATTTTTTCAATTGCTTCAAGTCAAACTTTGCATACTGCTCAGACATCTGTGTATTGTCCGGAAGAGCTCCCCATGGCTCAACGAAATCTGACAGTCTTGGTGTGCGAAATACGGGTTCTAGTGTCTTTCGTTCTGCGGAATATCTGAACAGACGTATTCGATCGCCAGCTGTTGGTTCCCTGGATACTCCTCGACACGAAGACATTGTAGGAGAAATTTGAGAATGCTCTGGGCTAGGAGGGGTTTTTCGTTTGCAGTTTTGTCCCAGTGAAGATACAGAGTGCTTCTTTCCCGACGCAGTGGTCTTTGAGGGTCCTTCTTTGGAAACTTGGCCAGGTTGATGCGACATTGGTATGTTATCTTCCATCGTGGTGGTCTTTTGAGGGGTCTACCAAAATGTCAGCAATGAGCCAGTTTACAACGGTTTGGTTTTACCTTCTGATAATGGTGAACTCCTCTTGATTATGCTAATCGAGCGGCCTCAAGGTGTTTTCGCTGGTCCGGTCTGCGGAATTGTATACAAAGTGGATTGGAATAGGAACAGATTTTGTACAAGGCAGTGTGTTCATGGCTACCTTGACCTTAGATCATCTTCGCACTCTTTACCAGAGATCTTGAGGAAAACTTCGAGAGGAACAGAAGTGAAGCGAAAATGGCTCGGAAGTGACTCAGAGACTAGGTACTCGCTTAAGTCAGTCTGCAGCCCGCCTAGAACAGCCTATTATCTGGTGATTTTGAGAGCAGAATGTGATATAGAACAGAATGTGGTACATAGATGTGATAGATGATCTTCAACAGAGCCGTCAACAACAAATAAGAATTTCCTTTGTAAGGCTTAAGCGAAAAACGCTCGCTTGAAAACAATCGGATTATGACTGATCCGGTTTCTTGGGAAAGATGTGTTTGACCAATGTGAGTAGCCAAGCGGAGGCGAGCTGGAAGCTCACAAGTTAGGACGATCGGAAACAAACCCTCCTTGCAGTCTCAACTACAGCAAATTTTCGATCGCCAAAATGCGGAAAGTTGTGCGGGGTGCTCTGATAACGCATTTACGCATCACAAGATGCCAATGATAGCAAAAGTCGGGCTGATGGATTATCACTATGTGCAAGATAAGCCGTTTTGCGAGATCTCCAAGTGCGGTTCCTACACCTGGGCATTGATTGTCTACCAGATGTGTATAAAACGTGCCCTAATAATCCTGAGACGAAATTTGTGTTTGTGACCACGTAGAGCTAGGTTGGCTTTTTATTGTTCGAGACGGTGGATAATAGTAAACTCTTCGCCACAGTTTGGTCCAAAGTCGCTCCCACATTCGCAAGTTGGCCATGGAACAAATCATTTGAAAACTTAGTCTCTACATACAAAGATCGATTTTAGGTGCCCGATTGCTCGCAAGGCTGTCGGACGAAGAAATATACCCTCGTATCTAAAGAGAGATACATATGTGAGGGCCATCAAGTCTTCGTGTTCTCTATATTCGAGATCAGGATGATGGCTTCGGTTAATCTGGCTAGGCAGTCCTATAAAAGGCGTTACAGTATGCAGTAGCCAGTGGAATCGCTATCTCGGCTCTTGTCCCAACATCTCAGGAGAAATGCCCCCACACGAGACATCCACATCAAGAGCCAAATAGACATCCTCCATCTCTTGAAGAGCGCCTGGAGAAATGTCATGACGTCGGCGTTGACGCAACAATGATTAATATTGGCAGTTGCAGTCTCGTAATGGTACGCCCAAGCTCGGTGAGATCCGTGTTGAAATTCGTAACTTCCCATTGTCGAAGGACAAACTTGTAAAGTTTTTGATACGCCAACGGCTGTACGAATAGATAGAATAGTCGCTTTGTGACGGTTGGAGTGATTAGATGGTGTTTTTAGTATTAGGATATTTCTTAGGTGTTGACAAGGCTTGGTATCGCCTTAGGTTGTGAGTCAGTGAGAACTCGAGAATAGATCATCGAAACTGGTAGGCCGTTCGAGTAAATGATCGATATAATGGCAAAAATTTCGAGGGAAAGCTGATATGAGTGGACATTTTTCCACCCATGCTAAGAGCTGCCCAATCAGCCAGAGCTTCAAAAGCTCCTGAAGAGACATAGTCGACAAGGTGATATGGGCTGGATGCATCCAATTCTTTAGGTCCGCAAGTGGACCGGACAGAACCTCATCTACTCTGAGACCTTGTCGATCGATCGCGATCTTCGATACGGAGTCTGGGAGGAGTATTCATCTGTTATTGAAGATGATGGGTCGTGGTGAAGGCTCGGATTGGAATCACGTCGCGCGCAAACGCGCTGCCTTTCGACCTCTCAATAACGTCACACCTTCATCTTTTCGTCAGCTCTTTCTGATCTCTTGTGAGAAGACACCTGTTGCATGTGACGACATCTATGGCTCATATTTACAGTAGCTCTCACATCACTAACAAAACATCCTTTCTCTCCGTTTAATTAGCTCCCTCAATTCTTTCGCTTTATTCTTCTTTAATTAGACTCATACATACCTGATCTCACACAATCCCGATCTCAGTGTTATATGATGTCTTCTGCATTCATCATCTCCAAAGGCCTCCGTGCAGATGGTCTGCAGATTGGTGTGCAGTCCGACAACATTCCGCCCCACCTCCGCCAAGACGCTCTGGAACAATCTGACGTGGCCGACAAGGCATTGGACTTCCTTGGGGTTGGCTATCTTCAATATTGTATACCTATTGGTATCATGCCCGCAGGTGCAGGATCGACGAACACCAACAAAGACGACTGGCAATGGGTCGTAGCATTTCGTCTTGAGGATGATGAACCCACCAGACTGGTTGTGACAACGGTGAAGATCGGACAGAATGAAGATAACGAGACGTTAGCGGATGTGCCGCGCGAATTGACCTGGGACGAGTTCGTGGTAACGGGTGAAGGGATCGGTCGCTTTGTACAAATGACACGCTCCGATCTTGAGTGGTACTTCGACTATTGCCGCGACCATGATTTCAAGTACCCGGATCCAGAGTGCTCATTTCCGTCTGCTGATAATGTTGGGTTGAATGGGAGCCAGGGCGCTTATATGAAGGGCAAGGCAGTCCTGGCTAAGTTCGTCAACGACGAATAAGAGAGACTAGATATTGGCAGCTGGCGGATAACGAAGGACATTGGTATTGATCATACGTGAGGCTGGGAGTTTGGGGGAAGCCTTTATTAGGTATGGGCGGTGATACTGTTGCTGAGCGAAAGTCATCAGGTCACTATACAATATTATGCGATCCATTCGGTGGTTGAATGGGATTACTTACAAGCAGACCCATTGGTCCAGGTGCCTTCTTTTGAATTGTGGCAGCATTTTACTCAAAATAGCCCTATTTGTGTCGATGCCATCAAAGTGGTTCATTTCTTAAGCCAGTAAATTTTGTGCTGGGGAATCGGAGTCCGGTTTTGCCACTTGAGGAAATCTGTTCTTGTTTCGGCCATTTTCGACCTCCATCAAGTAAGTGTACATACCACTTATCTTATCTGATCTATCCCGAAATGGATGTACTCGCTTAATTATGCTCGCCTATGCGTCCGAGAGTGTAGATGTTAGCGTCGTCGCCGTCTTGGGGGAGATTGTCATATTGCTCATCCAACATTTCCTGCGCCGCCGCAAGTTCGACCGGCAGAGCGGATACCCATCCCACTGTAAAGTCGGTGGATCTCAAAGGGCGCGTCATTTAGTTTGTCATTAGGCCGAGAATATAAAGGAGGAAGTCCATAGAAATACCTCTATGGGTTGATTTTGATTTAATTTTTCTCCTACTCCCTTTCAGGCCTAGCGCTCAGGCCTATGTGGGGATCTAGCTGACTAATCTAACATATGCCCGACAGGGGGTAGACAGAATTGAGCGGCCAACCTCCGAAACCCATTCCGCAAAGCAGCAACTTTGATTCTACGTATAGCACCAGCCACGCGTCGTATGAATTAGTTAAACATATCAAAATGCTCGCTGCGATGCGAAGAATGTAGTGCTATTTGTCATTTTGGAATTTGTGACTTCCAAAAATTTTCGGGGTTCGGGGGTTGGCCGCTCAATTCTGTCTACCCCCTGATGGCCTTACAACCTTTGGTGCCCTTTTGTCAATCTAGACCACAACCAAAATAACTGTATAAGCTGTTTCTTTTCCTGAACTGAGCTCTAGGGTGTGTTCTAGAGTGATGCTAATCTTGCTGAAGGCCTGACATCCTGTTTGCCGCTCAGAAATCGTTTCCACGGCTTATTTCTTTCATCATTGCTCTTTCGTACTCTGTAGACGCTTGGTTTGAATTACAAAAGAAAGTGCTTTTTTGACAGCTTGCTTATCTGGCTTCCAGCTTGCCAAAGGCCCATCTAGTGCCTCTGATGTGTATGCTCCCAGCATTGCTGCTGTGTGTGGTATTTGCCTATTGTTTGGCCATGTGTCTTTGCGCTCTTTTGCCCACTGAGGGCAATGTTGAAGAAAATGCTTGACTATCTCTGGCTCACCATATTTGTATAGATTGTTCTCAGCTCTGTTAATTTTGTGTAAGTAGCTGTTTAGCCTGCAACATCCTGATCGCAGCTGAGCTAAAAGTGAGGCTTTTTCCTTGTTCAGCTTGTCGTACATTCTCCCAAATGTGTTTGCCTGGAGCAGCCGCGCCCCGTATATACAAGTTCCTGTTGTTTGTGTCCCTTTGAAATTATATGCGCTTGTTCTCTTGGGAACTTAGGCAGTCTTTTTGAATTGAGTTTGTCCTTATTACTGTGCTTGTTGGACTGCGGCCTTTCTCTGTTGCTGCTTTTGCTAGCCTGTGTGCTCTTTCATTTCCTTCACAGCCTCTGTGTGCCGGAGTCCAGTGAAATTGAACCGGAATTTCTTTTCGTTCAGCTTCTCTGAGTAGGCTGTACACATTCTGAAGCAGCTCGCACTTTTTGAGAGGCCTTTGGATCATACGGAGAGCTTTTTTGCTGTCTGAAACGATTTGTGTTGTGTTGAACCTTCTTTGTAAGCTTGGGAGCTTGTAAATTGCTGTATCAAGGGCCTCTTTGATAGCTTCTAACTCGACTTCTGTTGATGTCGGTTGTCTGCCTCGGTCCATTGTGAAGGATCTGTGGAGTCCGTAGAGATAAGGCGCATAAAAGCTCAGCCCCGCTAGACCATTTCTGACCGACCCATCTGTAAAAAGCGTTCTTGTACAGTGCTGAGCTGTGTGTAAAGCATTGAGAGATACTGTAGCCGTTGTTTGCCATGGAGGCTTGTTAAAGGCTGGGGTTATTTCAAGGTGTTCTGTCTGTAGTGGCTGACACAAGTTTGCTATTGCTTCTAGAGGTGATTGAAATCTTTTGTTCTGGTTTAATCTTTTAAGAAGCTTCCAACAGATATGGCTTTTTGGGCGTGTGTGTAATTTGATCCAAAAGCGCTTGATGCTTTCTAATAAGCGATCTTGAACCAGATCTAGCCCTGCTTCGACTGTGGCAGGTATACATAAAGTAGTTTGCCAACCCTCTGACTTTCTTCAGAAAGAGATCAAATAGCAGGACAGCTATAGAGCTGAGTTTGGCAGCCTAGATTAGGATTCCCGTGGCTGTACCTTAACGAGCATCCTGTATCCAAAGCCCACTCCTTACAAACTCTGGGTCTAGCAGATTGGTTAGAGTAGACCGTGGCTATACCTTAACGATCTATCTTCCAATCACGGTCCTTATAGAACCCACTCTACCCATCCGCAATCCTTATATTTGATATTCTTTTCTTTAAAAGCGAGATCTTGGGCTTCCTTAAGCAATGTTCAGCATGCCTACTCACCTAGACCACTGCCCCAGTTTTCTGCCGAAGCGTCTACGTTCAAGGCCGGGCCAAACCTCTCACGCCTGGGTGTATCCTGTTTGCTCCTTAAGCACACAGCACAGACTGCTCTGTCTAGGCGATACCACTTTAGCGGCGCTGTAGCGCTACCTCAGGTTCCTGGTACGAGCAGGATAGACAGTTTCCGACTCTTTATGCACCGACACGCGCATCCGTTCTCTCGGGCTGTACAGACAGTCTCCTAGGCCTACCAACTAGGCCAGCAGTGGCTGCCATTGTACACCACGCTCCGCAGAGTTTCCTCTGTTTCGCGTTATCTATAGAGGTCTCCCTCGTATAGACCGACCGTGTCTGGCAGGCGGACAAATTATGTTGTACCCACAGCCAGGCCATACAACACAACTATCCCCTACTAACCAAGCTTGTGTCCCTCTTCCTTAACAGATTATATTGCCTTCTCTTTATAGATTTAGTCTGGTATCGCTCGTTGAGTAGTGTTTCGGCTGAACACCCCCTTCCCTGTGGGTTGTATAAGGGCCGTGAGGTTCCAGTATCGAAGCTTTCCCAGGTTCTCAACCAGTCTATAAAGTGTCAGCACTATCCTCTGTGTCCAAGAGGTTCCCTTGCCCTCGCCGCCTGTCTGGCGATCTCAGAGCGCGTGCAAGCACAGAGGTGTCCTATCCCGCTACTAGGTAGCACCACATCCACTGATTAGTGAGACCAGCTTCGGGTTTGGCTGCGAGCCAAGTAGTATTGGGTCGGATGGTTTTTCTATCCCATATCCTCTGTTTTGTATATTTTGCCATCTTTGTGCTTCACGACGCGTCAAGATGACACGTCGCGTTTGGATTCATCTCAGCTTCGCTGTAACAACCATACAGGTACTGACACCGGACACCGCGAGAAGGTGTGAATCCATCGTCCTATCCATCGAGAGCCGTAGCTTCTCCGGATATCCAGCGTGCTCGCTGGAGGCCTTTGGCGACGGGCTTTTCGTTACATCACAACAATAGAGCAATATTGTCACGTGACTTAGCGCCAACCTTTCACCTCGCCTGGTACCTTACTTCCATCATTCGCACCCGAATCGATAGGCAAGACGTGGATGCGCGACGCTCCATGTACCCCCAAAATGGTTTCTGACCTGTTTGCTCATCGTGTACGACTGAGTGATGATAGACGGTCACGGCTGAATAACATAGATTCAGTTAGGACCGGGTTACTTACCCAGGATGAAGCTGACCGACACTACAAGAAGCGGCAAGCAAACCGGGAAAAGCGAAAACAGGTAGACTGTTGCTTGGAAATCCATGTTGAAGCCATGTGGAATACGTCCAAACTAAAGCTCTGTTCAATACGTAAGAGTTATACGGCTAAGTACTCAATCTATTCCTCAAAGCTCAGATAACAAACTGAAACACCGCCTTTAGTATCGATGTCATACGTTCCTTGGGACGGCCTTAATTATACACATGCTTGTATCTCCGCCATAATTAAGAGATTCGACAATCTGCAACCCCGCGATATCCATAAACGAGTGCCACTGCTTCATCGTACGCTCCTGAGATGCCAGGGTAGCCATCATCAGGAAGTCCATTTCAGTGGCCTTCCAGTGTGCGCCACTTTCAGGCATAACGACTTCGTCAATCAGAATTACCGAGTCGGGACCTAAGGCAGGAACAATGGACTCGAGAATATGCAGACAATCCTCGTCAGGGTAGTCATGCAAGATATTGCGCAGGTAATATACTCTGGCTCCTGCAGCAGATTAGTAGGTCGCACACACTCATTCGATGTTAGGTACCTCTGATCGGTTGCGAGTCCCACAAGTCAATTGCCATTGTCTCTACACCAGGAATGGCCGTAGCATGCGCGAGCACTTCTGGACAGTCTTGCAGGACAACACGGCCCTGCAGTTCAGGCTCCTTTTGTTTCAAGAGCGCACATTGTTGGCCCGTTCCACCACCGACGTCAACAAAGATTATCGTATCCTTCGTCGCTCCATCGCAGAGAGCATCCATTTTCATCACATCAAGAAATGTCCTTTTAGAGTTGTGGAGAATGGACATCCAGAGACTGAAGTCAGCCACCGTCTCAGGCTGTCTCATACCCCATGCAAACGCGGGTTTGGCAGTCCGATGTGCCAATTGGAACGGTCCACAAGTTTGGTCCAACGGATTGCGGTAACCTGTATCTGCAAGATAACTGGGTAAAATTTGAAGGCAAGGCATAATCAGGTTCAGACTAAAGCGACAGTGAGCAGTGGTCTGATGAACACATGTAACATACCTATAACACATTCCTGCGGCGGTACCAGCGCCACTCAACGCGTGAGTGAGGTTGTTACATGCGAAGCTGCCCTGGTCAACTTCTGCGATTATGCTATGGGACGCAAGGAAACGGAGTAAACGGCCTTTCAAGTCTTAGCTTTGGCTAGGAAGTGCAGTGACTGTCATTTGCGTCTACATACCCAAGAGGTCAGGGGCGCAGTCGGTCCGGTTTGCCAAGGTAATAGCCGTCAGTGGTATCTTGGATTCGGTCAGCAGCCTAAAGCAATCAAGATTGCTTGCAATCATCGAGGCCGTCAACACCATAGGCTACAATGGTCAGCACCCCTCACCATCATTCATGTGGATCGTACAGAGTTAATGATGCGATGTCGTGTATCATCGGCATCCTCAACAACATTAAGAACCGCTTTGGCAACCTCGTAAAGCTCTTTTCGAAGAGAAGGGTTATTCGGTGGGTCTGTCATGACGGCTTTCATTTGTTCCAAGAGATCATTGGCATCGAGATCCGTCATGATCACTACAGTATTAATCACTACGGTACTGATCACTACAATATTGACTCAAGCAGCTTGCTGCGGCCCATATATCCTTGATTGCTCCAACTTCAATTTCCGTCATTTTCCTTCCCATGTTGTTGACCTGTGGATGAGTGGCACGTATCACATCTCTGACAAATACCTTCTCCGAGCTAGTGGAAGACATTTCCTCTTTTTGATTGTCCACCTTTCGCTTTTTTTTAGTCGACTGTACGTGAGCGGCACAGACAGTGAGGCACAGAATCGGCCCGATTACAGCTCCAACTCGTGAGGAAGTCGCTGACGCACGACATGACTCCTGTGATTTGTTTTTGCGGTAAGAGCGGCTTCTGAGGAAGTGGAAGGAGATTGCGATGGTAGTATGGTATGTATGGTATATTGTGTAAGTATCGTGTCTGGTGCTCTTTTTTTCTCTCACTCACATCTGAACAAAGGCAGCGATCTTTCACAAACTTTTTGCAATGATGGCAGCTACAGTGACCTCCAGCACGCGACAGCCTGAAAGCTTTTTCAAGACCATTGAACCTTATCTCGAACTCATGCGTCTTAGCAACCCCATCGGAAGCTTGATGATCTACTTCCCTCACTTGTTTGGCTCTCTCATTGGACTACACGTCCAACGGGCCTGGGAGCGGTTCTTCTTTGTCAACAGCATCTGCCTTGCCGCTTCAATAATGTTGCACTCAGCTGGCTGCTCTTGGAACGACATTATTGACGCAAATCTCGATCGCCGCGTTGCTCGTACCCGTTCGCGGCCTGTTGCCCGTGGAGCGATTTCGGTGAAAAATGCGTTGGTCTTCACAAGTGCCGAGGCTCTACTATGGTTGGTGTTGCTGTGCCTTATCTGCCAGCCATTGTGGTGGGTGGTGGGCGGTACCCTTGGTTCCTTCTACCGTGATGTACCCATATGCTAAACGGCTTACGAACTATCCTTCTTTCGCTCTTGGTCCGATTATCGCCTGGGGTGTCTGGTTGGGATATGTCTCGATGAGGCCAAATCAATCCCTTACCAGCTGGATCGACCACGACAACATCGGCTTTGCACTATTTTGCCTTTTCATGGCTTGCTCACTGCATGTGACCCTACTCGACATGGTATATGCACACCAAGACAAGAAGGATGATCCTGCTGCTGGGATTAGGTCAATGGCTGTTACTTTTGATCGTAGGCCCAGATTTGTTATGACCGCTCTTGCCGTCTCGCAGATCTCGTTTCTTTGGCTGACCGGGCGACTCCTGCATTTTGGGTACTGCTTTGGAACACTTAGCGGTGTTGGAGCTGTCATCACGAATCTATGGATGATTGTAAAGGTCGATCTCACTGATCCAGCCGACTGCTGGTGGTGGTTCCAGTATGGTACCATCTTGACGGAACCTCTTCTTGCCATTGGAATCGCAAGCGAATTAGTTGAGATATCGATTTAAACATACTCAAGATATATACTAGTCAACAAGTGATTAAGCGTAGATAATGGAAACTCAGCATTAGAACACAACGAATCTCCAATAAAAAGACCAAAAAGAAAAAAAAAAAAAAAAAAAAGATCAAAAGCCAGCAAAGACATAAAAACCTTACACTAATTTGCCGTTCCTCAACACCTTCTCAAACCATGTTGTGAGATAACATGATTGGCTCCTCGAGATTAAAGTCAACAGGATGGATAAGCACTGGGTCGCGACTGGTTTGAGTCTTGAGTCTGGTGCGACTCGTCGCTGAGGAAAGACTTTCGACCTTCTTGATTGGCCGACTGTCTGTGGAGTGGGGTGTCTGGAGGTAAGGACGACGGTTTTGGTTGTTTCTCAACTCGCGTCCGTGGACAATAGCTTCGTAAAGGGGGACCAGCGTAGGTAGACACCCACAAATCACGTTTAAAAAAACTTCAGAAGCACTCCAAGCGTAGAGGGAGAACAGAGCCCATGTAACGTTAGTCCGCACACCCAGCTCCCGCGCTTGTGCTGTCTTTATCGCAGCACAAACGCCGGAGAGAGTGCCGATACCCAGCAGGGTACATAGTGCGATCTTGCGTTTGACACTCAGCTGCAAATCCCAGACAATAGTGATAGGCATAAGTGCGAGGAGAAAGTCTAGGAAGGCGCTGTACGCTGGGGAATGTCTGGTCAGTGAGTTTCAAAAAAAATAAGGTCCGAGCTGCCTACCAGATCCCGCAGTAGCCCAATTAGCCTGCACACTTGGTTTCCAACAATTCGCATTTGGGACTTCTTCCCACAGAGCTCTTGGGGGATCGCATTGGACAAAACTGAAAATGGCAGCCAGAGCCATGAAGATGGTAAAGGCGGTCATATTTCCCCAGAGTATCCATTTTCGCCAGACAGTTGTGGGCGACATGAGCCGAAGGAGGAGTAAAGACACTGATATCTTGCCGAGGGGCAATGTCATGATCCCAAAAGGTTGAACCAGCCAGTTCCATCTAAGCACTTGGGCTTGGTGGTCCAGCGGAACAAAATCAAGGTGACGCCCTAGACCATAGTACACCAAGACCGAACATAAAGACATTGTCACAGCGAACATGATCTGGAGCTGGTTAAGTTGATGTAAGAAATTGCTCGAAGGATACCCATACGAGAGTGAGTATCATTGTGATATCATCCCAACCAAAGCAGTGCAATTTTCGACGAACATACAGCCGAAGGGCTACAAAGACAGTGGAAATAGCAACTTCAGTCCAAAAAACAGCGAGGAGACGCGGTCCTCGATTGACATTGTCAATTGCTTGAGAAATTGCCATTACTGAAATTGTATATAATAGGAAGAGTAGTTCAATAGTTAGCAGCGGCAAACGAGACAGCCAGCACTCAGTTGAAGCTCCTTGATACATATCTCCGCATTTTTAAGACTTCCTCAGACACAGTAACATACTCATGGATCGAGAACTATCCGAACTCAGCATGGCTTGCAGCCGACGACTTGCCGTCCGTATTGTAACGCTAGCGATAGCCGCAATGCTTGTTTAAGGATTTAGCGCAAGCGCTTCGTCAATTCTCATAATTGGTCTGACTACCAACAATCCTGACTCGTTTGATCGCCGATGTCGATAGTCTATGGTTTGCAATTGCCGCGTTTACCGATCAATGGCTCGTCGATGGCAGCGTAGCGACTTTGTACGAAGCTACTATTAGATCTCCATGTCAACGATGAACGCCCTGGCCGTAAACCAGGAAGAAGATACCATGGCGGTGTCATTCACATGGACAGCGGCCATTATCGGTATGCTCTCACATTATCTTTATTTTATTCGTGGCGAGCATCACATGCAAGGTCCACTCCTCATCAGATTATTCGCTTTGGCAGTCATCATCATTTTCTTGGCATGCTGGAGAGCGTTCGATGGGGATAGCTGGCCGGCCGCAGTGCTCACTACTTCTGTTGTGTCAGCATACGTTGGCTCTCTTTTGGCGAGCATTGTAAGCTATCGCCTTGCTTTCCATCAAACACGTATATTTCCAGGACCGTTGTGGGCTCGAGTGACAAAGTTTTATCATGCTTTCAAGGTTCGCAAATCGGATGAGCACCTATTCCTTGAAAGCCTCCATAGGAAATACGGAGATTTCGTGAGGACAGGTCTGCAACACAATTTTGAAGGGGAAAACAACGACTTACCTGAAGCAGGGCCGAATGAAATCACAATTTTTACGCCAACCGCCATCCCACTCATCCACGGACCACATTCAAATTGCACAAAAGCGGCATGGTATGACAATATCCTTCCAATGGTGGCGGTAGTCACGACTCGCTCGCCAGCTGCTCATGATGCGCGACGCCATGTGTGGGACCAGGCGTTCGGAACTGACAGTCTTGATATGTATCGTACCAAAATTTCCTACCATACACAGTTACTTGAAGACCTGATTGCCGAAAAAATAGGCCAGGCTGTTGATGCCACTGACTTGTTTGAGCGTTTCGGTTTCGATGTGATGGGAGACATACACTATAGCCATTCATTTCAGTTGTTGAAGACAGATAAGGACCAGCGAGTCCTAGATATCTTCAAGGCAGGTACAATCGTGCTCGGAACAATGACGCCTCTTCCTTGGATGATTCATCTTCTCCATTCGCTACCAGTCATTCGAGGAGGGTTCGGAATGTATGCTCAGTGGGCAGCTGATATGGTATCAGATCGCATTACGGTGAGTAGACGTTGTCCCAAGGTTTCGTGTGGCTGACAACCGAACAGAACGAGCCTCACACTCAAGATGTACGCAGCCGAGGAGACTTTGAGAATTCGACATGCTAACCTCATCAAGACCATGAGCTGGTTGATCCAGGATCCACAGCCCTTGCAAGGGTGGAACTGGCTATTGGGTGATTTTCTCACGCTGACAACAGGCGGAACGTAGGTCAAGGTTCCGTTGCCAAATCAATGCTAATGATTTGTAGCGAGCCTGTCATCTCAGTTCTGAGCTTCTTGTTTTATCGCCTGGCCGTCTCGCCAGGACACGTTGCTCGAATCCGCACCAGTCATCGAGACGCCACAACGTTCACAGAATCCGATCAGCGGCAGAGGCTACAGCACCTCGATGCCCTTATATTTGAGATGTTGCGACTCCATCCTTCAATTCCGTCTGGCGGTTTGCGAAAAACACCAAGGCAAGGGTTGCAGATTGGAGAGGTTCATATACCAGGAGGAACGACCGTGCTTACGCCACAATATAGTCTGCATCGACGTCAGTTACTGAATCTCTCAGAAATCACATGGCTGACAGCTAGGTGCAGGCGAGGACTGTTTTGAGCGAGCCCACGAATTCATACCTGAACGCTGGACCACTCGTCCAGAAATGATCAAAAATCGAACAGCCTTTATGCCTTGGGGTATGGGTAAGTATGTCCTCCCTTTTGCATGACTCCCACTTAGAACATGTCGAAGGTCGCTACGCCTGTGCCGGCCGGAGCTTGAGCCTATTGGAGATTCGTACCGTCGTTCTCAAGTTGGTAAATAAATTCGACTTTCGACTGGCACCCAACGAAGATGGGAGTAAGCTCCATTGCGCTTCGCTGAATTGTTTTGCAATGATTCCAGCGACACTGCAGTTGGTGTTCACATTGCGATACTCTTTCGACATAGGGCCAGAGAATGGTGAGAGACAGAACATCCGTACACAAGTTAGATTGTAGCGTCAGAGGGGCGGCGCTCGGTCACCTTAGCCCCGTTCGAGCATAGTGGTACCCTGGGAAGGTACCTAGGTAGGTAGACATTTACTCTTAGGTACTTTACACAATATTATGCAAAGCTTGTGGCTGAGGCCGATCGCCGATTGATTTCCTCTTCGAGAGTTTGCGGCTTATCTTTCAGGCTGCTCAGCTGTCATTCCCAGATTGCCTCACCTCCACAATCTCTCTTTTTATATTTACCCATCATTATCTCAAAATGACAACCACTCGCCCAAAACCAGGAATCCTTCCTCACACATTGTAAACGGTCTCATCGCTGTGTAGATGGCGCTCTCGAGAGTCCTGTCGATGTTCATCCTCCAGAATTACAAAAAGATCTACAGAGATTGGATATGGACGTGTTTGGTATCCAAACTGGAGAATTTCTCGCGTCAATCATGACCAAGGCTTCATATTCCACTGAGAACCCAGACACAATTTATGTAACGACACTGTGTCTTCATAGATAAAGAGATGAATTGGTGTGCTCTCACACGCTACGTTATGCAGCACCAAGAGCGCCAAACCCGATGCCCTTAGGAGGTAACTAGCAACCTATCCGAGAGGGGGGCGGCTGAAGATTACTAACGTCCGTCCCCGCGTCGCGGGACACCCCCCGAGACGGGACAAATTGCTGGTACTTTGATTTCAAGCCACCCCAATTCTAATAACGCATCAAAATTTCTCGTGCACTTGTGTCAGTCATATTGCGTAACCATTCCTCCAGACTCCTATCTCTCGTGACTTTGAAAATTACATCTGTGTCGGGCGATTCTGCGCCTGACTGTGGAAGGCTTTCTTTTAGGGTCTACCACGGTGGGTTGGTCCACGCTGTACGTGCGATTCACATGCGCTGAACATGCGAACTTTATACACTTAATTATGACAACTCAAAGTTTTTTAAAAAATTCAGAATTTGAAAAACAAATATAAAACGCCCTTATCGCACTCTCTAAAAATTCATTTTTATCAATTTGTGAAGCGGCACGCAAGTTCAAAGTATCTAAATCGATGTTAAGACGCAGACTAAACGGTGGCAAATCGCAAGCAATTGCCAACGAATCACAGCAACTTCTAACAAATGCTGAAAAATCAACTCTAATTTATTGAATCAAGCGATATATTATCGCAGGAACTCCAATTATACGTTCGTTGTTGACTGAGCTCGCTGAACTTTTGCGAGAAAAGCGCGTTTATCACGCGTCTCATCTGCGTCCCATATACGTCCATCTCGAACCAATCGGCGCCAATTGGATCGAACGCTTTATCAAACGACATCCTCAAATTCGCAATATGTATACTAGTCAACTAAAGTCTGTTCGTATAAATAAAGCAACAGCAGAAATAGTAAATCGTTGGTTTGATGCACTTAAAGCGCAGCAAAAAAAACATAAATACAATATTTTAGACATCTACAATATAGACGAGTCAGGATTTGGTATTGGCGAAGAGCAATCATCTAAAGTGCTGGTTTATCTTGATATAAAGAAAAGACAAAAAGTTGTGGCAGGCAAACAAAAATGAGTTATAACAATTAGGAGAAGTCCCTGCCGAATGCACGGCCCTGCTGTGTGCACACTTCGAAATTCGTTCAACTCCACACTTTGTATGCGAATTACACCATCAATATGGGTTCAATTGAAGAAGCAATTGCAGCAGCAGATGCGCAGAAGCATCCTAATTACAGCCAGCTAGCTAAATTGTATGGAGTTGATCGTTCAACGTTGTCACGGCGTCATAGAGGCGTTACGAAAAATTTTCAATAAGCTCAATTTAAGACCCACGCCAAACTTTCACAATGTCAAGAAAAAACACTAATCAAATGGATTAATATACTTACGGACCGTGGTATCCCACCTTCGAGTCGAATAGTACAAAATTTCGCTGTTCAAATTGGTAAAATCAAGATGGGAAAAAATTGGCAAAATTGCTTTATACAGCGTTATACGACCAAATTGAAATCAACATTTTTGAACACATTTGATCTCGCTCGAAAGAAGGCAGATAATTATCAGCAGCTGAAGCTTTATTTTGATATGGTACTAGCCCTTAATTTGTATTGTTTTCATGCTAATATTCTACTAGATAGCTGAGAAAATGCACGAATATAAAGTCCTTCCACAAAACACATACAATATAGACGAAAAAGGCTTCGCTATTGGCCAACTTATGAAACAGCACTGTGTCTTTACTAAAGCAGCTTATGAACGAGCTCAATTACGAGAATTAGGCATAGACAGCTCACGGAAATGGATCACTGTGCTAGCAGCAATTTGTGTGGATGGAACGACACTTCCACCATCTCTTATCTATAATTCGAAAGCGAGCTCAATTCAAGACACCTGGATCCAAAGCTTTAATCCAGCTATTCATAGCTGTAATTTCACAGCATCACCTTCTGGCTGGACGAATGATGAAATTGGATTTGGTTGGTTAAGGGAAGTGTTTGACAAACACACCAAAAATAAGCTGGACAACACAAACGATTATCGCCTTTTGATAATGGACGGCCATGAAAGCTATATAACGATGGGGTTCCTTAATTACTGCTATCGCCATCGAATTCTCGTTGCCATCTTCTCTTCTTATTCGACTTATCGCCTTCAGCCGCTTGATGTGAGCTTATTTAGCCCATTAGCCATATACTACTCGAATTATTTGGACGAATGGATACAACGAACTCAGGGTATTAGCCATCTTACCAAAGGTGACTTTTTTGGGCTATTTTGGCCGGCGTGGCAGCAAGCTTTTACCGCTAAAAACATTGCTAGTGGATGGGAAAAAACAGGTCTCCATCCATTCAATCCAGCAGCAGTGCTTGATGGAGTATCAACTCAACGGCAGCATTCCAATAGCTTATCAAGCTCAGGATCCTCTGCACAGCTTACGAATGCTCGCTGGCGGCGTCTCAAACAAAATTTGGAGCTTTCGGATCCTGTTCTTACAAAAGAGATAAATCGATTTGAAGCTAGATTTATTAAAATGGAAAGAGAATACGATATTATCAAACATGAGAATCAAGGTCTTAGAGCGACAGTGAAGCTAGAGCAGAAGCGCACAAAGAGTCGTAAAGCTGTCGAAATGCCTATGCAGCATAAAGGAGCAACATTCTGGAGTCCCACTAAAATACAACTCGCTCGTGAGCAGCAGCAGCAAAAGGAGGAGGAGGAGCATGAAAAACAACAGAAAGAGGCTGAGAAGCTTGAAAAAGCAGCTGCTAAGCAAAAGGAAGCTGAGGAGAAAGCTAAGCGTAAACGCACTCGTGAGGAAGTTCAGCAGGAGAAAAAGCGACAGTGTGAAATTAAGCAGCAGCAGAATCAGAAGCTTAAGGAGCAGCGAGCTGCTGAAAAGCAGCGTAAAGATGAGATGAAACGAAATAAGGCACCACAGCGAAAGGTGATTTCACTAGCTGAGAAGCTTCAAAATGTGGTGTTGGATGTGGAGCAGCCTTCGAATGAGGCTAATTCGATTTCTCATTCGGGTCGTCCTCAGCGTCAGCGACAACGTCCACAACGCTTTAATAATTAAATTCAGCGGTGATTCTTATTCGCATGAATTTTAGCTACATTTTAAAATCAATCTCACATTAATTACTATTGTGGTTGTTGAATTATTTGAGTTTGAATCCATGGTGTTGAGAATTTGGTGGGTGTGCATGCAGCGGGGCCGTGCATACGGCAGGGACTTCTCCTAAGTGTATCAGCGCGTTAGACGAAACAATTGCGTCTCTCTTGATTTTCAAAAACGCACAAATAAATACACGCTGGCTCAACGCAGATACTCCATCAAAATATCGTTTTACGACTAGCAAAAATGGCTGGACATCGAATAATCTGATATTGAAATAGTTGACCGAGATTTTCGATTCTTTAACACGCGAACGATATGCGAATCGTCGGCGTCTATTTATCGCAGATAGCCACGGTAGCCATATTCGAGCCGATTTTATTGCATACTGTATGGAGAACAAGATCGATTTTATAATTATGCCACCACATTGTTCGCATATATTTCAACCACTTAATGTGGATGTGTTTTTTGCGTTCAAGCGGTTCCACACAAGCGAGACAGCTGCGCTCTGCCGGCTTAGCACACAACGTACGCCTAAAGCAGAATGGATCGAAATATTTACTCGAGCACGTGACATGGCTATGTCAAAGGAAAATATTCGCGCTGATTTTCGAGGCGCAGATATAATGCCTTTGAATCGCAGGCGAATTTTAGATGAATTGCCCGCTACACAAAATGCGCCACATACAAAAGCTTCTACACCATCCAATTCGGCCGATTTGGATTTTTCGTTGCTTAAAAGCTCTCCTCCAGAAACTGTTGAACTTATCAAATCAAATAAAAAGTTCACAGAAACTTTAGACAAAAGTAGCGCAGTTGGTTCGCCTGTGAAGCGCTATGCTGAGCGTATGACACGCCTCTACGAATCTCAAAACGCCACGATCGCAATCATGGCTAAACAACTGGCAAATCAATCAGAGCTTCTTGGTAAACGAAAGCGCAATACTAAAGGTAAAAGAGTCGAATTGGAAGGCGTTAGCGTTTATACAATTGCGAATGTGTTGCGAGTTGCATGCGCATCAGAGGAGAAGTCTCATACAAAACGTCCCCGTAGCCGACCAACAAAGGCTGCATCAAAAAAAGAAAAGTCGGAAAAAATATATTATGTATCTAGTGACTTTTCAGATAGTTCAGATTTAGATTGTGAGATGTGGATGTAAAATGCATGAGATTCGCATATTCAGCGCATGTGAATCGCACGTACAGCGTGGACCAACCGGTGGTGTGGATCAACCCACCGTGGTAGACCCTACATGAAAATTGGACATTGCCATCATAGCACCACGAGGAAGCTTGTGGCATTATCAAAATCCACAAACGACATGCGCCTAAGCGCAAAAATCCATCAGCACAATTTTTCAATCGTTATCAGCCTTAAGGCTGCTACTCTACGTCGATTTAGTCAAGGCCACAATAGCTATCGATACCACCGATCGGATCTTGACGATCCTTGTCGGTACGAAACGACTCCGTGCGTAATGAACGTTACAGTGTGAGCTAACAGGCGTCTGTGGCTTTCGCATCTGTGGCTCCGCTAGTCTTACCAATACCGAGCTCTATGGAAGCCACGGTCAATGCCATGCCACGTTTGGCACACAAGGCTGAACACAAGCGAACGGTTTCTCGGTGCGCTGACATCGACTTCTACTGAGCATGGCTGCTGTGTTGACTTCTGAGGACGCTGCTCATACTCCACATCCAGTGCTCAGATTGAAGCCACTAAGGCATTATGATACATGCTCGCCATTCCTCGGGACTTCGAGCCCACAAAGACTATACGGTTGGGATTATATGCGCCCTGCCAGTGGAGAAGGCAGCTGTCCATGGAATGCTCGACGACGTCCACGATTCTCTACCAACCATCAATAGCGATGAAAACAGCTACACCTTTGGGAAGATTGGGGTTCATAATGTCTTAGTCGCGTGCCTGCCTGCTGGCATGACAGGCAACAACTCAGCCACGACGGTTGCTAAGGATATGGTCCGCAGCTTCCCGATCAAGATTGGATTGATGGTTGGAGTTGGTGGAGGCGTGTGGAGCAAGAAGGTGGATATACGACTTGGCGACGTGGTAGTCAGTCAGCCTGAAGGTACACACGGCGGAGTAGTACAGTGGGACTTTGGGAAGATGGAGGCGGGAGGCATCTTCAAGCGGAATGGGTCGCTCAACAAGCCACCACGAGTGCTGCTTAACGCGCTGCAGGATATTAAAGCCAGACATAACATTGGAGGTAATAAATTGGAAGAGTATTTATCACAAATGGTACACAACAAGCCGAGGATGGCCGCCGAATATATATATCAGGGCGCCGAGCACGATCAATTGTATCTTTCTATGTATGATCACCAGGAAGGCGAAACATGCGACGATTGTGATTTGACTCAGATTATTGAGAGACCTCTTCGGACGAGCTCCTCACCCAGAATTTTCTATGGCAATATCGCGTCAAGCAACGAGGTGATGAAGCATGGTCTGACTCGCGACCATATTGCAAAGGATGAGGGCATAATTTGTTTCGAGATGGAGGCGGCGGGACTGATGGATAGTTTCCCATGTCTCGTCATCCGCGGCATTTGCGACTATGCCGACTCGCACAAGAACAAGAGGTGGCAGCCGTATGCAGCAGGGACAGCAGCAGCATACACAAAGGAGCTGCTTTCAATAATTCCGATGCAAGATTTGGTGAGAGCGCGGACGGCGGAAAAGGCATTGAATGAAGCACACAAGTATGACACCCATCAGAGTGAGGTAGTTTTCAATGGACCGATCTCGGGACGGAATGTGGTGTCAGGGACACGAACAACAAGTGGGACTGTGAATATGACCTTCAATTGATGTACAATTTTTCGGACAAAGATTATGTCTATCATTAATTTGTATGTTTATACATTGAACTTAAAGTATGAAATTGTTACAGGAATAAGGGTTATAACTCCAAGGAGGCAAATCAAGTTATTTGAGAGGTTTGCTCGTTCAAAATAATTGTAATGGAGCTTAGCTGTTAAGTTCGCAATTTTAGTGGTAGATTGGCGGTAGCCGTTGCTCCAGTCTTGCGTGGAAATGGATACAGCCTTGCGATACTCCAGCTTTCCCGTCATTCAGGCTCGCTATCCTCCGCCTCACGCAACTTTCAAAGGTTAAAGCGGAGGTTGCGAGCGTCATCGTCTGATTATGTTCGCTTTGTGTCACCGCATGGACGTCTTCCTATCGAGTAGACCGAACACATAAGAACTTCGAACGGTCATGTCGATGAACTTTAGGGAACAGCTGACAGGGGAGAATGTTGTTGCCGGCATTACCGCAGAGAATGTGAACGTCCATTTTAATGGCTCTCACAAAGGTAGTGTAGCATCTGTTCCAATTCCCGATCCAATTCAGGCACAGTTGCTGACTATCAAATCTCCATAGGCAACCTTCTCAGCCGCCTTCCGTACGCTGATGAAGCGCCATTCAATGCGTATGCGACACAATACGAGCCCGTTTGCCTTCCCGATACCCGTATCGATCTCCTTGGAGATATATACAACTGGGCTGATGGAGACGATGAACGTCATATTTTTTGGCTGAACGGCCTGGCTGGTACGGGAAAGTCGACAGTTGCCCGTACAGCCGCGCAAAGGTGTGACAACCAACGTCGACTAGGAGCAAGCTTCTTCTTCGCTCGGGGTGGGGGGGATGTTGGAAATGCGCGCAAATTCGTCACAAGTATTGCCGCACAGCTTGCTGAGAAGATATCCGCTTTACGCCAAGACATTTCTGATGCCATTTCAGAGCAAAGTAATATTGCAGGCTTATCCCTCCGCAACCAATGGCAAACACTGGTGCTCGGTCCGCTATCAAAGTTGCAAAGAGAAAAGGACTGTACTTCATATGTTCTTGTGATCGACGCGCTTGACGAGTGCGATGATGTCCTAGCTATTGGGATGATCCTCCAACTCCTAGCTGATGCTAAAGCATTAAAAACAGCTCAGCTACGAATTCTCCTAACAAGTAGACCTGAGGTTCCGATTCGATATGGCTTTTCTCAAATGCAGGATTCGGAACATAAAGACATTATCCTTCATGAAATACCGCGATCGATTGTAGATCATGATATCTCTGTATTTTTAGAATGGACTCTCAAAGCCATTGCAGACAAACGTTCTCTTCCTACTAGCTGGCCAGGCGAAGAGAATATTAGAAAAATGGTTCAGATTGCAGATGGACTTTTTATATGGGCTGCAACTGCCTGCAAATTTATCGGTGAAGGGCAACAACATATAGCCACAAGACTTGACTTGATTGTAGAGAAAACTAGAAGTGCTACTATTGCGTCTAAGCAATATCCGGAGAGGTATCTCGACGAGATTTATACCACCGTCCTTAAGAACTCTGTCCCATCGGAATTTACAGATACAGAAAAGCAAAAGTCCTATCGTATGCTAAGACGAATTCTTGGAAGTATTGTTGTCCTATCCTCGCCGCTTCCCATATCTGCATTAAGTAGATTGCTCTCCGAGCCAGAAGATTCTATCACCCAAGCCCTAGAAGATCTTCATTCTGTTTTGAATATTCCTAAGAACAGGAATTTTCCACTTCGTCTTCATCACCCTTCATTTCGAGACTTTCTTTTCAAAAGAGATAGATGTAAGGACCACAACTTTTGGATAGACGAAAACGAAGCAAATGAGATATTAGCCAACCATTGTCTACAGTGTATGACCACTTCTCTCAAACAAGACATCTGTGGCGTACACTATCCAGGGGTACTTGTTTCCAATATAGAACACAATATCGTTGAGCAATTTCTTTCTGTGGAGCTTCAATATTCTTGCTTGTATTGGGTCCAACATTTGCAGAAAAATAGCATGCACCTAAAGGACAATAGCGAAGTGCATTTATTTTTGAAAAAACACCTTCTCCACTGGCTGGAGGCCTTGAGTTGGATGCAGCGGATTCCTGATGGAGTTCTCTCAACTATTCAACTCGATTCTTTAGCTTCTTCACAGGAATATCAAGTATGACTCTCTCTTCTATATAGAGCTATTTAACGAATTACAATTTCAAGCTAACACATAGTGTAGATGAACGACTGCTCATGTTTATACACTTTCATTCATGACACAATGCGACTCGCTCTTTATAGCTGGCCAGCAATTGAACAGGCGCCGCTACAGGCATACTACAGCACACTTCTCTTTGCACCAACGAATAGTTTAGTAAAAAGCCATTTTAGAGAAACAATACCTCGGTGGATACAAAGAATATCTGGCTTACCCAAAGAATGGAGTGCAGCCTTGGCGACGCTCGAGGGCCACGGCGACCGGGTCCAATCTGTCACCTTCTCGCCAGACGGCAGACGGCTAGCATCAGGCTCAGATGATAAGACCATCAAGCTCTGGGACGCCGAGTCGGGCAAACTGCAGACGACGTTCGAGGGCCACAGCAGCCGGGTGGAGTCCGTCACCTTCTCGCCAGACGGCAGACGGCTAGCATCAGGCTCGTTTGATGGGACCATCAAGCTCTGGGACGCCGAGTCGGGCAAACTGCAGACGACGCTCGAGGGCCACAGCAGC